>CACRXP010000007.1:100333-115393 GCA_902702965.1 Spirometra erinaceieuropaei | reverse complement strand
TTCCGCCAACTTCGGAAGATGACGGCAAAATCGGCCAGGGATGACCGGAAACAATATTGGGCTGAAATAGCGACATCCATGGAACAGGCCTCGAACGTTGGTGACACTCGAAAGCTCTACCGTCTGATCCGCCAAGTTAGCGGTAAGCCCTCTACACTGAGTGACTCTGTTCGCGATGTGAACGGCGGCTTTATTGCTGACAACTCGGCCAAAGTCGAGCGCTGGCGTGAGCACTTTGAGCACCATCTCAACTTCGATACCCAACCTACATCGCCCTTGTTCTCCTCCTCAGCGGAGTTTCTTCCCTCTCCTACCTATGTAGTGCCATGCGATCCCCCCTCCGAGGAAGAAGTCGCCGATGCCATACGAAAGTTGCGCAACAATAAGGCACCCGGAGAGGACGGTATACCCGCTGAAATCTTTAAGTCTTGTGTCGACACTCTGGCGCCCTGGCTCCATGAGGTGATTGAACGCGCGTGGAGAGACGAAGTTGTTCCTGATGACTGGGGCTTAGGCATCCTTGTACCTATCCTCAAGAAGAGAGATAAGACGAGATGCGAGAACTACCGCGGCATAAGTCTCATCGACGTTGCTGCGAAGATCTTCGCTATTGTCCTACTCGGACGATTCCAGGCTGCGCGTGACTCCAGGACGAGGCCCAACCAAGCCGGATTTCGTGCTGGACGTGGATGCGCAGATCAGATATTCACACTGAGGCGCATTCTCGAATTTCGCCATAGCTACCAACAACCGACAGCCGTCTGCTTTGTTGACTTTGCCGCCGCGTTCGAATCCGTTCACCGTGAGTCCCTGTGGCGGATAATGGCGCTAGATGGTGTACCGGCCAAAATCATCGCCATGATCAAGGCCTACTATCGTTCCACTACTGCGAGAGTCCTGGTCCGTAACAATTTTTCCCAACCGTTCGGTATTCGGTCTGGCGTCCGACAGGGTTGTATCCTGTCACCCATACTGTTCAACTACGCTATTGACTGGATCCTCGGGAGGGCCCTACGCGACAGTGACGGTGTTGAATTTGCACCCGGACATCGACTGACTGATCTCGACTATGCCGATGATATCGCCTTACTTGCTTCAAGTTTTGGTGATCTGCAGTCTATGGTGTCACGAGTGAACGAGGTCGCTAAATCAGTCGGTTGGTCCATAAACGCTGGGAAGACCAAAGTATTCTCAAGCTGCATCCCTGACCAGGAGAAGGCACCCCTGGGGATTGATGGCTGTCAACTTGAAGAAGTGGACAGTGTTAAATACCTCGGGGCGCGGCTGCTGCCTAATGGACAGAGTAAGGACGACATTGTCTCCCGAATCGATGCTGCCCACTGGGTTTTTTCAAGCCTTCGGAAATGCCTGTGGAACCGACGTGACCTCTCCATCGCCACTAAGATTCGCGTGTACCGTGCATCTGTCCGGTCTGTCCTTCTCTACGGTTGTGAATGCTGGGCTTTGCGTGTGGCGGATGAGCGAAAACTGGAGGTATTTGACCACCACTGCTTGAGGATCATCCTTCGAGTGAAGTTAACCGACTTCGTCTCAAATGAGATAGTCCGCGCTCGCTGCGACAACATCGCGAGGATAACTCAGGCCATCCAAGAAAGACGACTGAGGTGGTTCGGGCATGTTCTTCGTCGTCCACCTCAGGAGCTCAGTGTTACTGCCCTCAATCCGGCACCGTTGCCCAATTGGAGGCGTCGAAAAGGGGGTCAGTTCAAAACCTGGCTCGACACTGTCCGTTAAGACATGGAGGTGGTTCTTGGACCTTCGGTATTCGGTCTCCGTCGTTGGCGAAGGGAATGGGTTGAGCTGTCTAGATCTGCGGCCGCGGATCGTCACGCGTGGAGAGGTACAATTCGGGACATCATCGAGGCCGGCTAGATCAGGCATGATCGCAGCCGTATCAAGTACAAGTAAGCTAGGCTGGTGAACACCGTAACCGACCTGCATATTGGAGTATAGTAATGAAAGCGGTTTATAGCTTAAAACGGAAGATGAAACAAAAGAGACCGCTGAGAATACGCACCTGTTGACGCTAAGGCAACGCAGTTGATCCGAAGCCTAGTTTGGATGAAGACTTATCGAAGGATGAACCGAACCAACGAACGGAGGGGGGGGGGGGAATCCACTAGTACTTGCCGTCTACGAAAGATTTCCGTGTGTGGGTGCAGCGGCAGAACGGATGACATCGATATCGCAGCTGGTAACACAACCCTGACGAGCCTGAGACGAGTATGGGTGGCCTCTCATGGAAAGGCTATCGAAGCCAACGATGTGGGAGAAATATCACCGTCGTACTCAGCGTCCACGGAAGGATTCCATTTGGGGGATACAGTATCTAAAGATGGCATCGGTGTTATCGATGCCAAGGCGAGACCGGTCAACCTGAGAGCGGTATGGATGCCAGCTCATGGAAAGGCTAAACGAAGGCAACGCTGCGGGAAAGATACAGCCGTAACACTTGTCGTTTGCGAAAGATTTCCGTGTGGGGGTGCAGTGACCAAACGGATGGCATCGCTCTCGAACGTGGTAAAGCAACACTACTGTTGTGGACTTCAGTAGGCCGTAATATGTAATGTGCAATCCCGGGTCTCATATGGCATTCTTACCGTAAGGGTTGGGGGTTAGAGGTTAAGATTAGGGATAAGGGTTGAGGGTTAGGCTGGGGCTTGTCTACTGCAGGCACGGCTACAAAATAAGATCCGACCCCCAACCCTAACAACTCCTCGAACCTGGACTTAATACCCCTGGAATTTGGCGCGGGGCTATGGGGGGGGGGGAGAGGGGGCTTACATCTGTGACGTACGGAATGATGCACAGTTGCCAATGCAGCAAACAAAAACGGTCAAATCCTCAACGCCTGATCATACTGCTCACTCACTGCTGTCAACTTGGCCATTTGCGCACCTACACGGCAACAGCTACTAAAAAATGGTGTATGAAGCATCCATATTGTGATGAACGCGGTCGTTCTCCACTGCAAAGTGTGCAGAGTGCATCTCGTGTTAATTAATTTTCGGGCACGTTGTTAGCCAAACCAAACTGTGTCCAGCTCTGCCAAGTGTCAAGTTGACGTCGGTGGACCTCGCGGCCGTTGGGGTGAACGAGATCCGGTTGTGAAACTTACAGGATCCGCCCACGCTTGTGTTTGAAACATCATGAAAGCTGTGCGTCTCCGTTACTTGATGCAGTCTGAAGTCGCGCTTAAAACAATCAATTAACTAAACACGAATTCGAGATTTCTGGCGGGGCCAAGGACTGGCACTTCAGCAAGGAGCCCCGATCAGCTTCCGGCGTATAATGGCAACGCCGAAATTGTATGCGGCGAAGGAGACACGATCGCTGGAACAAGTGCTTTATTAGACTGAAGTTTCAGACTCACACTCAAATCCATCATCAGAGACAGAGTCAGATAAGGGTAGTGGACTGCCAGGTGTTGCAGTGTTTATAGGCCTTAGACGCTAAGCCACTACACGCCTATCACAGTTGGCAGCTTCCGAGAGCATTCCGGTTCGACTGACCAGGTGCTCTAATATGCCGTTGTCATGCGCTTGCCATGCGCCTGTACGCCGGTCGAGATTATCAGCTTTGCTTGGTGAGCAAACACGAGGAGTCCTATAAAACTGGCTGGTAGAACAGGAAGAGGAAGAAGAAAAAGAAGAATACAATTGAAAGTAACCAGAGTACCTTCGAATTTTACCAGTGATTCCATCCATCCACCTCCGCCCCATTATTCGCCGATGAAAATGCATGAATCAACATTTTACAACACACTAAAGTGCTGACAGTGAAATCAAAATGCGATGCCCTGCATGGCAGGACTACTCTAGAGGAGATCCAAGCGGCACTTTAAGAAATGTCGGAGCTTCGCTGGACCAAAAAATGCACGCATCGGGCCGTATCTAACCAGCCGGACAAACTCACCTCGTCCGTGCATTAGAGAAGGTGGCCACTATTACATCTAGGAAGGGCAGTTGGCCGGTACAGTTATATGGAAACGAGGTACAGTGATTGAAAAATCGACAAAAGTTAGTTTTAAAAAAACAGAGGCTAGGCAAGACCGGAAGGGCGCAGAAAGTTTTATGGGGAATTAGGATGGAACGAAGAGGAAAACTGGCGTTCGGTCTAAATCCTGCGACTGTTTCAGGCTGCCCTCCCCCATCCTTTTTTTTCAGGAAACTTTGTAAAATGGTGTGCTAATAACTACTGCATTTGTGCATGTTTATGTGTTCTTACAAAACTGTAACAATGGCCTACAATGGGAAGACACAAATTAACTGCGTGGTGCCGATTTAAACTACGAGATAATTATGGACAAAGAGTCGAAAGAGAATTCTCCTCGAGGAATCACATTTGCCCAAGACGAAAGTGACAAAGAATGCAGAACTTAATGACGCCATAAATTGTACGGCCTTTAATTCTACTGTCAATGACCACGGCACTTCATTAAGCCAGCTATCCAATAAGCGAACGGCCTAAGGAACTCAAATGCGATTGGTCTATTTACGGCAGCGAATGTTAACCAGACTTGTGGGTGGGGATACAGGTGCGCGGGGTTTGGTTGCAACGAAAACACGTCAGGCGTAATTGAGTGTGCACACGGACGGAACTCAAGTCAGTCGGAGTTGGGTGTGAGGGGGAGAGTGGACGGGGATTATTTACGCCAGTACCTCCTACCATGACAACGCGAGGTGGATCACATGATCCAACTGCTTGAACCGTTCTACGTTTCTTCGCACTGTATTAATCCCCGAAAAATAGGAGACGCCCGGTCGTTGCATGAAAGATGACCCTGAAAGCTACCGTTGGATCTACTACGTGACCATTGTCCTCCAAAGCCTTCGTGAGCAACCACGCCCGTCCTCTGTCCCCGGTGTAGGGGGACGCTCACCGATCTCACCGAACTCACTCGTTCCGTTGTGCCTTAGGCGCTCTCGCTCCCGAGCTCAACCAGCAGCCGCACAGCGGCTCATGATATATAGGCAGAATGGCATTACCGACAAAGACAAGGGAGATTGGAATGACCATTTCTGCCTTATTAGCCGTCTTCAGTCAGTAATACACAATCCCGACGTGTGGACCACCTGGGGCTCGATCCCGCGACATGTCGGCTAGACGTTCCGTAACACGATCGGTAATCGGCACACTACCATTGCATATTCTGGCTAACGACGTCTAATAAGCCAGAAATTGCCATTGCAGCCTCCTTTGCCTGTGTCGGTAATATAACTCTGTATATATGCGTGAAGATACGAGGTCCAGATATATAACCGTGTTTATCATCCCCCGAGGAAGACGAAGAAGAGAAAGCGATTTCATAAACCAGATTGTATTCAAAGTGACGTTTCGGAAACTCTCGTTTCCATCATCAGAGTCGTTAGCTGTCGTTTCCTGCTGGCCTTGATTTGCTCAGCCTTGCCGCCTGCCTCGTATTGCAACCGTGTCCACCGCACGAACGTTGGCCAGCCTGTTTTCTGTTGGCTGATTGTGGCCTATCTGATCCCAGCCATTGGCGGACTGGCGTGCCTTGTGCTCTCCTCACGCCTGACGTGGTTGCCGCTGCGTCGGCGTGCTCGTTGGCCTCCACCTCGTCAGCTGGCGGTCTGATCGATCGTTGTTCCTCAGGCGTGGTGTTTCGACCTCGCGAGTACGTCCGTGAGGCGGTGCCACGCCGGTCAGGTGACATTCGGTCAGCGCCTTCCCCTCTCCGCGAGCGTCGGCAGTCGACCCCGTGTGAATGTTTTCATCCGTGCTATTGGCCCTGCCTGGACTGACTCGAGCCTTGCGCGGAGCGCCTGGTAGGGGGGATGTATATAAATATGATGCATGATGATGATGTAAATAGGGTGTATATGATATGTGATGTATGCAAATATGATGATGATGATGACGACGATGATGATGATGATGATGACGACGACGACGACGACGACGACGACGATGATGATGATGATGATGATGATGATGATGATGATGATGATGATGATGATGATGATGATGATGACGATGAGGATGATGATGATGATGATCGTGGTAGAGGGGTGCTCACCGATCGTTCTTACGGAGCTCACTCGTTCCGTTGTGCCTTACAGGCTCTCTCTCTCTCGAGCCCAACCAGCCCAATCCGAGGTCTTTTTAGAGCAAAGCAGGAAAAATAACAGGAATAATAATAAATAAAGAATAAATAATAAACAATAATAAACAATAAAGAATAAGAAAAGAAATACAGACATCTGTGAATCGCCCAGCTAAGGGTTGAGGTGTGTGGTAGGAATGTAAATGACGCATGTAAAGGAGAAGTTTACGAACTTTAATTTAAAGGGACTAAACATGTGGGCAAATAAAAAATCTGATGACAAAGTAACGCCAAGGTACCTGAAAGAGGATTCCTTGTTGGTAAGGATGTCAAAGGATTCAGGACTAGGTGGGAGCCGCAGTCGGAAAGTACATCAAATTGATTTTTGATTCACTTTTAACCCAAATGTGAAAAACTCGGTGACTCGGTGGGATTCGAATCCAAAGCAGCAAGGGCAGGCTTCAGTACAGTCAACGCTCTTACCAGCTGAGCCACAAGGCCCCACCAGACGACGCGAGTTCAATCACATTTGGGTCAAGTTCACCCGCCTAGCCTACTGCAGCGTCTGGAATCCACCAAATCTGATGCAGTAAACTGACTGTCCAAGCAGGATTTCCTAAGCAATAAATCTAGAATCCACCAAATGACTACCAGGCTCACGTAATTCAGAGGTATTTTGACAAATTTCAAATAACTGGACAGTCCTCCCCAGGTCATTCGAAACTGAAAGAGCTTGTTTTTCCTAATTAAAGCCTGAAGATAGTGTTTTCCTGGTCCACTTTGTGTCGCACGCACGGGAAATAAGGAAGGATTTTGGTTGGAAAATTTTCAATTCTGATCAACGGTCAGATGGCAGGACCTATAATCATCGTGACCGACGATGTCAGCCGTGTGTTCCACAGCAGGGTGAGGGCAGAGACAGTGACTTGCGCGTAAATTAGTTTACAGTGATAGTGGGCTTGTGCCGCATCTGCCTCACCCCCGCTTCCCCCCCCCTTCACCTGGGACCGGTGTCAAGGCATAGGCAAGAAGGCCGGAGGCGGAGAGGGCGCAGGTGGATGGCAGGGTGTAAACCCACACCCAGGCGTACCACCCCAACCCCTGGTCCACAACGGACACCGACCGGGATTTCGCACAACAAATAAAGAGGGAGGACAGCTTGTATCCCAGGTGGCGTGGCGTGGGCCTGCAAGTGGGCGTGCTACCACACCCCAACTGTTGGCATTTATTATGGGCGCGCATGTCCAATAACGCCAGCCGGGCCTTCAATCTATTCCCCGTGTTACTTTAGCGCGTCCACCGTGTGGCCAGATTTAGGGACAAATAAGAATGTATAAGAAGCAACGGAACGCATTGACACGGCAGCGTTTGGCGTGAGTGTTGCCATCCTTCGAAACACCTGTCCCTGGACTATACATCTCAGCTCAGGAATACTCGAACACAAGTAAGGCGTCCGGAGAGGCGATCCGCTGTCTTCATTCACTCAGAAGCAGGGCCACGAATGCCCAGTAACGCCAGCCGGGCCCTCAATCTATTCCCCGTGTTAGTTTAGCGCATCCACCGTGTGGCCAGATTTAGGGACAAATAAGAATGAAAAACGAAGAGTTTATTCGGAAAAAATTGAGTTGTACTGGTGAATTTTCGAATTGTTGATAAGATAAAAGAGGGAATGAGGCAGTCGCATTAGACTTGTAGACGCGACTGGACAAAGATTGACGGACGGACCATTAGCGTGTGAGGAGGGATGCGGACAGAGAGTCATGCTGGGTTCTGAGCCGGGAGGGAGGAAGGGGGGGAGAGAATAGTTACGGCCCGCCGTGTAGGAGGGGAGGGAGAATCGTAGGTTGGCGGAACTGCGGGAGCCTGGATTAGCGGCCGCTGATGAGGCGTGGGGTTCGGCTTGGTGAGGCGTGATCTTAGGCCCACATAATGGGCGTCTAGGTCAACGTGGCGGTTGATGCTGTCCGCATTAGAGTGCCGTGACTTTAGGAATTCTCTCGCCCGTTTTGTGTTGGCGGTGGCGATGACCTCTGTGTCATTCCAATTGAATGGTCGCACTGGAGTGCGTGTGCGTGTGTGCAAAGACGAGGGGCAGTGGGTCACGGCGACGGATGTACGACCAACAGATACACAGGGACAATTGGCACACGGGATGCGATAGATAACGTTAGTCTGTTCCCCTTTGGGGATAGAATTCTTTACTCGAGTTAAGGCTGTGCGCAGCGAAGATGCAGGCTAATTAGAAACGCGGATACCGAACTGATTTAGTTGACGGGTGATAATTTCTGAGGTCCCCTTCACATAGGGCAGGGAGAAGAATTTCTGTGTCACGATTTCTCCATTTGAGGAGGAGCCTCGATGTTGTGCCTGGCGTCAGACACATATCGAAATAACCAATACAGATAACCTAGTTCTTTCTTCGGCAGATTGTCAGTGCTGCAATAACGGTAGGTCCGGTGGAAGAGAGTTCGAACGCAGCTTCTTTTGTGGGCCGCAGGGTGATTGCTTCCATAACTGAGGATGATCTCAGAATCAGACCCTTTTCTATGGACGCTGGTTGCGAGATTACCGTTGTCCAGCCTTTGTATTTTCACTTCCAGGAACGACAGACTTTCACCTCCTGCCTCTTCGCGGGTAAACTGCATGGTTGGAAAGACATCATAAGAATGTATAAGAAGCAACGGAATGTATTGCTGCGGCGTTTGGCGTGGGTGTCGCCATCCTTCGACAGGTACCATGCGTAGAAGAATAATGTAAATGAAGGACCAGCTGGAGGTAGGTGAGTAAACAGACGTAATTTGTCAAGTCGCCTGACACAACTGTCTCTGGACTGCACATCTCAGCTCAGGAATACTCGAACACATGTAAGGCGTCCGGAGAGGCGATCCGCTGTCTTCAGTCACTCTGGAGCAGAGCCACGAATTCAACTTCGTGAGTACGTGGATAAAGCCACGAACCGGCAATAAGGCGGCACAAGGACTTTGGAGATCTGAGGTTCTGGCACCACCTCCACAAACAAATGGTGCGGTTTGCAACTCTCACACAAGCGTCAGCCAAAGAACAAATTGTCAATTGGATGAAGATATCGAAATTGAGCAGGCAACTAAAGTGCCGATTTTAAGGATCCGTCTTTTCTCAACTGTCAGAATGAAGATGTTCTTTGATATTGGGGTCGGATTTATCTAGCACTGAAGACCTTTGAAGAATAAATTGCCGTAGTTTTTCGGCGTTCCCGACGTTTGGGACGTACCTGAGGGAGACTCTTGCTTCGGCAGAATAATTTTAAGGGTATTGCCTAGCAGGTGTTGACATCATTTTACGGAAAGGATCATGAGTGCTGAATTTCGGCAGACAAGAGTGTAGTGCCATTAAATAAATCCAATGGTCCTCCCAGCTGTATAGTGAACTGAGAACACCGACAATGAACAATCTCTCCTGCCTTCTCCTTCGACAACTACTGCAGAACGAGACAGGATATATTTTTTACCAGCCTCCGCTACGTTCAGTAGCTAATTTTACGGCATGCGTCTCACGGGCTGTGGAGGTTGGCCCTCAATAGAAAGTGGACGATCACAAGATCTTACGAGTGGGTGTTGCCGATTTCGGAACCACGCATCAGTATGCCGTTATGCGTTCGACAGTACCAACCGGTTGCGTTTAAGGTTTTATTCCTCCCGAATGACTGTAAGGGTTAGGTGTAATAGCAAAAGCGCTAACATACGGACCGGTGAAAGTGCACTTTGAAAAGAGATAATCATTGACAGGGGTGACCTTTTGCAACGTTTTTTTCGCAAAGGACAACAGCATTCTCCCCTACAACGCGCATCTCTTGTCCAAATTAATCACAAATAGCAAGGCGTACCATGTGAAACACAGGCATGCGCCTACATGCCACCTGATTGGATAACTCAGTTGGTCTGGTCAGTGCCGTGTACCGGGTGACTGGGTGGCGGGCTACGGGGCAAGCTGAATGGTTCCCTAATGTAGCCTTTATAGCGCTCTAAAGCACGCACGATCCAGAACCACCTCCTACTTTGTGAAGGCCCACTACCTTTTGCGGGGATCAGACCCTGTGTAGCACGCGTAGATTGGCTGTCCAGGCCACTGCGCCGGCGCCCGCTTCCAGTCGTTTCCACTCTGCCCTGCTACAGGATCCAGGGGGTTGGGAGGAGTGAGTGCGGTAGATGCTGCGCAAGTCCCCATCCTGCACCCACCGCTGCGTGGCACATGCGACTGACATGCTGGTTTGTTACGGCCGAAAATACCAAGTGACCAACAACCTTCGTGCGATTTTCGTTAGAGTTCGATGCGGTGGCTTGTTGAATTTTGTCACGACTTGTCGGGCTCGTGTGTGCATGATAGAGCGCTTTAAGAATTGTGTGCGTATGAAAAACCCGGTTAGATGGTAGTCGGTAGCCCTTTCGGTGCCGAAAACACCCAGCTGCCTGTCTTACGGGACCGGTGGTAATAGGGGCTATACTGGTGGGGCAACTGAGTGGAGGCGTAAATGGCGCTGGTAGTGTATGCCTGGAATTGACGCTCCTGCTAAAGTGAAAGTCTAATTTAAATAAGGTGAAAAATGCAAGAAGGGTATGGAAATGAGCATGGCTAATTAGAACGGTATGCGAAATAAATGCAGCCTTACCCCAGATTGGAAACAATAGCAATTGAAGGTGAACAACCAATGGGAGGAAGGCAGTGTGTCCTAAGGTCATTCCGCAATATGTGCGATAGTACTCAAACCAACAGAACGGACATGAGAACACAAGAATCAAGCAGCGGCACGCAGGACGGCATAACGCAAGCGGGGTAAGACTTTAATGCCAAAAATATGTTTGGGTGGCAGAGAAAATCCGCAAATAATAGTTTATTGCCACTGTGGCCACACTTAGAATTAAAACTATGGCAGTAGTTGTGTGCTATACGTTGGTGGAGAATCGGTAGACACCCTATCTGCGCGACGGTTGTCCTTTTCGTACACGATCACGCCGGACTCTGCAGTAGGTCTGTAGTAAAAAGACCCAAGGACGCAGGCAAACCGACAAAACGGAGACCCGCGCCAATCCGCCTAGGATGGTAATGAGAAGCATGATGAATCATTATCCGCCTAGGATAAATCTTTCGCCCTTTACTAAAGCATTACGTGTGGGGGGTGCAACACGATGAATCTATATAGGCTTTTTTGCAGCTCCTCGTTCTCGGGGCGGTTAAAGTGAATAAGAAAGTCACCCTGACAGGGCTTCTGCGCGTGCACTCCCAGACATATTGAGAACGTAATCACACCTACTGAAATCGTAGTGCCTTAAACTGGAAGTGCAGGAAAGGATCGCTAACTGACAGGGCTACCAACTACCATCCCGCCCAAAGCCCCACTTCAGATAATCGTGGCCATCGCGGCCTTATGTGGGCTGGCAGTTTCCTGCCACCTGATTAACCTACCAGTGGATTCATTTGAGCTCCCGATGGGCGTATATACCGCGTACATGGTTGTGCAGCGACTTGTGTCATCGTCTCCTCCTTCTGATTCATTTTTGTTGTTGGTTAAAATCCTGGTCAAGTGTTTATTGTAGACCAGTGGTGTGGTGGTACGCCTATGTGCGGACTTACGCCGTGCCGGCTACCTGCGCCTTCTCCCGCCTCCGATCTTCTTGACTGTATCTTGAGACCAGCTTCAGATGGAAGAGGAGGGCAGAGTGCGACAGATGTTGCGCAAGTCTACTCTCACTATAAACTAAGTTGCGAGCAAGTCTGTGGCAGTTGGCGTCTCCTTGCCTCCCGCCTTTGTCACACTGCCTTCCTGTCCGCCTCACACTCCTTGTCGATACGCTGCTGGGACGCGCGTGGCTTCTCGCCAGCCTCGCGAGTGCTCGAAGCCAATCAACGCTGTCCCCACTCTGATTGGCTGGCGGACGCGGAGACAACGAAAGGCGCACACACGCGCTGGGTCACAACAACTCGATGGCGGACACAGACAACAGCTTGCTTGGAGCGCACTCGCGGCGACTGCCTACAGAGCCTCTCAGACAGTAAAGGTTGTTCAACTGACTCCGTCTTCCCTGACTTTTGATTGGGAATCGTTATCTTGTCGACCGCACCACTTTCGACCAGTCACCGTCCCTTCTCTCGCTCTGCGATGCGGCACTCGGTGGACATCGTCGCAAACGACGGTCGAACTCCGTGTGATAGAGCGAAGATATGCGTTGGTTAGCCGGAGCACTATGGTTTGGGATTTTCCTCCATTTTTAAAATGCCTACTAAATCGCGTGCAGGTCGTGCACGACTGTCTTGAGAATACAGGCTTCCTTCGAAGACTGACATACAAGATATTCGCAGCAATTGAGGATGGGATAAAAGAACAAACCTCTCATAGGTGGCGTAGGGAGATTTCGTCTGGTAATGAACGCCTTGGAGAACCACTACGCTCAGTTACATGATGACAGTGATGTTATCCCCAGAAGATTCTGATTTTTGTATAGCGGACTACTGCCAGTATTTCCCGCTCTAATTTCCTCGGTAAAAGCCGGAGAACTAACCTTGAGATACACTCTATGTTGACTGGACGTGTAAGATCTGTCTTGCTGCAACAACAACCCAGATTACGTAATCGGAAGGCAGTGCTCTTCTCGAAGCAACTCAAGCTTTATTTAATCAGCACCTCGACAGTTTTCACCGCGGTGCTGACGCACCATGGGAAGTGACGTTAAGAACTTAAAATAGTCAACAGGATCAGTAACACGGGGCGGTGTCTAAAAAGGGACCGAAACACGAACTTTCCTAGTTTCTGAAGACAAATTGCGAGTTTATACTACCAATATACTCACTCTTCTGTACTTGACGAATCTTTTTGGCATGTCTGAGCACCGTCAAGGTTGTGATGGAGAGGGTTTTTTGGCTTGTAAAAAACCAAAATTTCAAGTGGACAGCCGAACACGTGAAATAACTGAAAAGACGCATGCGTTGGAGACATCCAAAAACAACATGAAAACACGGAAGTATTTGCAAAGGGATAAAGGGCCAAAAGGGGCCCATGTACGCTAGAACGAAAATTTTATTCGCACGACTTTTGGATTTTCACTGAACCCAACTTCGGAAACGGCTACACGGAAAGGTGATGGATGAGTACTTATCACGCCATAAAGCGTTCGGATTAGAGTGAGTAAGCCGTCAGCATACCAGGTACGACAGTCGGTAACGAATGTGGGAGCAGTTAATTACGATGAGTACGTGTTCTCATAGCAATTACAGTGGGTGGGCTAACTCATGAAATGTCAACCGAAATTCCGAAATGCGTATTCGTTTCGAAAAGATTAATTAAGTAGGGCTGTAAAACTAGTCAGTCTGCAACATAATTCTATAATATTTCAGTTACCTCAGGATGCCGGCTTTCGAATGAACTTCCTTTAGGCCGCATGCAAGAACTATGCTTTGTAAAAAAGACTAATTAATTAGCATTATTTTTTCTCATTGATTTTCGGTGTCCCTAAAAGTCAAATTATATTTCATGGAAAACATGAATAGAACTATTCATTTTTTCACTCATTCGGTAAAAAATTACGTCTTCTTCTAATTTTATACTCGAAGGAGAAATTTCGGTTGACATTTCATGAGTTAGCCCACCTATTGTACACGTTATAAATATTCCAAACCTCGTGCGTCCGTCACACCCGTCTGTAAGTGTCTTTAATGATACGCTAGAGTGAGATTCCGAAACGTCGGGCAAATGAAGTCTTCTTTATGGTCCGCACGCCCGCCTAAGAATTAATTCTAGGTATCTTATACCACGCGTGCTTTACGACCGGTTATTGAAGGACTCGGGATTTATTGCATGCCGCAGTAGTCGCTCGAATATACGGACTGTGTGGACGCCTACTCGAGCAGTTGGTAGCTCTGTCGGTTTTATTTCATCCGCCATGCAAACAACTGTACGGACTGTCGTATTACTTCGCGAGGAAGTGGTTTCAAGGCGATAAAGCGGGTTTGGACCAGAAATACGCCCTTCTTACCGATTGTCACGAGGGGTGGTTGGCGTCGTACGACACTACCCACCAGTAGGCCTGACGTAGACGCTTTGAGCCTACTTGTCACCAATTGGGAAGGCACCCTCGGCGCAGATGAGTTCATTAAGCTCGTCCCCAACCGGAGTTTATGCCTCAGTGGATGATAGTGAATTAATCAAATTTCGTGCACTACCGACTCCCTGTTGGTAGCCTGAAAATATTGCTCTGTTTTCTTGTTGAAACTGCTAGAGTTCAGCTGAAGTCTTCGGTAAGATGGGATTATGTAGTCTCACCTAATGGACACAGTACCGTTGGGATTGGAGTTAAGATTAGGAGTTAGGGTTAGCGGTTATGGTTAGGGGTTAGGGCTAGGGGTTAGGTCAACTATTTCTTAACCACTCAAAGTACAACTGCCCACTCCCAATAGATTTTCTTTTGTATACCACTACTTGACCTCGTTGTCTGTGCGTTCCCCGGCCCCTATTACTACCGATCCCCTATTACAGGCGTCTGGGGTGTGCCTTCTTCAGATGGGGCTACATAACCACATCTGACCAACTATCCATGTCAACCACTGGATCGAGTCCAAAAAGGGTTTTGGGACTGCGGATTTACTCCAAGTTCGCGCATTATTTTCTTGGGGGGTTTAAAGAGCTTAACGTTGAGAAATGGGATATGCGCCATAAAGCACAGAGACAAAACAGGTAGACCGCACCGGTGAGCGGCACTCCTCGCAGCTGCTTTATGCAGTATCACAAAGCCGGCGAAACAGGCGTTCAGGCTTTAGGCTTGTACCTGTGCTAAGATTATGGTGAATCAGTATCTGTGTGTGCATTACTGATTGGCCTCTGGTAGCTTGTGAATATTGCGTGGTTATTCTGCTGATGATGTTGCTGCTGCTGCTGATGATGATGATGATGATGATGATGGTGGTGGTGGTGCCTGTGGTGGTGGTGCCTGTGGTAGTGGTGCCTG
>CACRXP010000007.1:85298-100073 GCA_902702965.1 Spirometra erinaceieuropaei | reverse complement strand
GTGGTGGTGGTGGTGGTGGTGGTAGAATTCGGTTGAAATACTCGTATCAGTTTTCCAAACAAGTCTTAACATATCTTCCCCAAAGAATTTACTCCAAGTTCACGCATTAGTTGCTAGAGAAGTTTGAAATAGGCTTCCCGTACAAGGACTCCACCTTCTGTTCTGTGTATCCCATGTGTGCGGAGATATCCGATAATGTGGTGATTTTTGTCGTTTATGTTCGACTGCCAGACGCATTTTTTATGGTAATCTCCTTATCACGGTTGAAAATCAATGCAAACGGAGAAACACCGAAAGCCTTATATGAAAGTCTGAAATGCAGAACGATGAGCGACCCAGGACAGACAATCATACATCACAGGGTTGATTATCAGTGAGCGGTAACTTCAAGGAAGCATTGCCAAGTGATCCCTACGAAGAGTTAGATGATTATCTACTAGCATAAGATCAGCTAGATTAAGTAGATTCCGTAGGTCTTGGTTTGATTCATTTTTCTAGAAAATGCCCACGACGGGGGAGGTTGATTTCTAGAAAATTAGGAGTCGACCACTAATCTGTAGGATGAAAACTAAGGCGTCTCGCAAGAAACAAACAGCCACATCAGTCACAGTGTCTCTTTTGCCAGAAATCTACTCAGTCGTGCGTTGCTGTCTGAATAGCGTTTTGACCCTCCAACACAATACGGTGTTGCCTAAATACCATGCGTCCTAATTCAGCACACCATGACCTCAATGCAGAGATGTCTGCAGCGGGAAAAACAGGAGTGACCTTTAAATGTTGATCGACAATCATGATTGAGCACAAAGCCCACTTCACAAAAAGGACTCAGTCAGTCGGTTGAAAGTTTACTTCTGCAGAGACTTTAGAGTCCTGCCTAAGAACAGTTCAGAAACAACGAGTTAGACATATTAAACTAGACGAATAAAAATTCCCCGCTTGTCAGAATTTTACTCAAGATCTACCGCAAGGAATTTGTGCGTTTTTGTTGGAATGAGTCAAAGAGACATGCAGCCTACTGGGAAATTCATGGTAGCACAGTCCAAAGAGAGTGTATTGGGACATCCAGTAATTAAGCAATGCAGTTTACCTGAACCAGAAAGAGAAGATCCTTTGAAGTATCTCCCGTCGTGTCAACTTCTAGGTTTCTAAACCCCTGTTTGAAAATTCCTATCTTCCCAAACGTTACAGAGCTTACCTGATTATGCAAAAGTTGTATCCATTTACTGCCCGATGCAGGATGAAAAAGGTGCGCCATAAATCCGGCGATTTCAAGTTAAAAAGTGGCACTTTTGCGAAAAAAATACAACTATTTTTCCGATAGTCCTTTGCGCTTATAGAACCGAACACAGAAATTCCATCATCTTGTTGACAAGGAAAAGAGCGATCGACCATCCGAAGAGCTAGCATGCTTATCTGATCTATCCAGATCCACTCGGGCATTAATCGTCGAGGGACAACGGACAAGCAGTTAAAAGTGGTCGGTTTTTGAACTGCCCCACCGCGTGCAGACTGCACGCGTCCCTACCTGAATGCAGCCTTGCTCCGTTTGGCGATGAGAACACAAAGCGCGATTGGCGGATGGCGGATCGATAGACCAGCCGATCTCAGTGGTACAGAAATCAACTGGCTCTTCAGCTTCCTTGGTCTAGGTCCGTGCTGGAAACATTATGTCTGCGAAAACGAATCCTTGTTCTGCCTGTGGGCTTTTCTGTGATGAGCCGTACTTCCACATAAATGCCTTATTTCGTGTATACGCAGGTTCAACTTCCTGCCTGAAGACCCATGTAAATGCAGACGCAATTGCGGCATGCATGTTGACGAAAAGCAACAAATTCAATAAGTGTGTTCTTTTAATTTCTAATCCGTAAGAGTTTTGTACGTCAGCTTACGCATAAATGAAATCTCTGTGTAATTAAGGGTATTTGGAGTAGAATCCGGTTAATAACCCAGTTAGACCATCTATGCTTCGGACAAAAATATATGAAAGAATGCTCTGACTTCTTCCATAAGTGTTTAAATTCACTATAAAAGGTCATCTGTTGGCCTAGCTCCTAGAACTAAAGATTGTGGCCCAACCACTCGAATTCTATATATTTTTCGGTTAAATGCGA
Organism: Spirometra erinaceieuropaei; assembly: GCA_902702965.1. NCBI lineage: Eukaryota > Metazoa > Platyhelminthes > Cestoda > Diphyllobothriidea > Diphyllobothriidae > Spirometra > Spirometra erinaceieuropaei. The sequence continues at coordinate 97,962 of CACRXP010000007.1, read as the reverse complement.
AAGCCTTACCGTCAAATATCCAGATTCCAGCGGGCGGAAGTCTATCCTTAGAGCTCACTTTGTATGAAAAACGGAAAGATGTTCTTCAACCTTGTTTTTGTCTAAGAGAAAGTGGTTGAAGGGAGCATTATTTGAATTTCAAAAATCTTTTAGTTTGGAAAGACGTGGGCTTGGTTGTCAGGGTTCTGGGAGGAGGGGGGTGGCGAATTCAAAACTAAACTTTTCGTCCATTTACCCTTTCACCAAAGTCCTTTACTTGCAAATACACTTGCTTGACCGACCGTCTTCAGCGATCACAAACACAGTTAAGAGCGACTATTCAAGTAGTATAAGTTTTTCGTTTTTAATTTCTTCAGAAATTATCTACGAAGTTGGAGTAGATCAGTTTATTCAAGGTTATAGGCTCAGACCGAGAATTTTTATGTATGAATACAGTACGTGACCGATCTTACGAAACGATGGCCGAAATTCTCAAATGCGTTTCCAATTACATAGGATTACGCAAGTGGATTTGCAATACTGACTATCTTGCGGCATAATCCTATAATAATTCGGACTTCACAGGATGACAATTTTTAAATGCGCCTCTTTTCGACCTCCTGTAGAAACCGTATTCGGTAAGAAACGACTGCTTAAGTAGCATGAATTTTTACATCGAATTTAAATGATCTTTCAAATTCAAATATATCTTATATATGTTGTGCATTTCATGAGGAGCATAATAAACGGACAGGTACGGTGCTGTGTGAATGGACAGCACACGGCCTTCAAAAATCTATTAATTAGAAACTTTTTTAAAATCTAAGTATACTCCTTCTTCAAGTATACAATATGAAGATGACGTGATTTTCTATCAAATTAATAAAAGAAAGCATATTGTTCATGTTTTTTGTGAAATATATTTGAAATTATAAAACCATATAAAATCAATGTGAAAAATACACGCTACGTAAGTAGTCGTTCTTTATCGAGTACGGTTTCTACTAGAAGTCGAAAAGAAGTGAATTCAAAAGTCGGCATCCTACGAAGTTTGACATGTTATAGGATTATGCCGCAAGGTAGTCAGTATTACAAATCCACTTAAGTAATCCCTCCTAATCAAAAAGGCATTTCAGAATTTCGGCCAACATTTCATGAAATCGATCGCGCACCGTATTTTGGCCAAAGTCCATCGGCCACAGCGGGTAACCGCGTAATATTCATTAATTGTCGACAGACAGCTAGTAATATACTTTAAGATAAGGTGATAACATACTAACAGCACAGGTACTAGCCAAAAGCCCATGCACGCGTGTTTCGCCGATATTCTGCCGCTGCATGACGCAGCTGCGAGGAGTTCGGCTCGTCAGTGGGTCCCCCCAGCATTCCCCGTGTGCTTTCTGGTAAATACTCCAATTTAGAAATTGTCGCTTTCTAATTTCCTCAGAACTTATCTAAGAAGTTGGAGTAGATTAGTTTCTTCAAGGTCTATAGGCCCAGACCGAGAATTGTGGCTAGTACGTATGCTGTTAGTATGGTATCACCTTACCCTTAAGTATAAGTTTCTTCCACCGACTTTGGCTGTCCTTACAAATGTAAGTATATTTTATTAATAACGTGCACAAACTGTGTCTTCTTATATTTGTTTGGTAGCAGTTTGCATCTTTTTCGAATTGCTTGCTCAAAGAAAGTTTGATTTTCAATTAACGTAAGGCTTTACAATTTTGAGATTAATAAGACCATGATGTATCCATTCAAATGTCATGTTAACGTCCGCTTATTATTGCTCCATACGAAATATACACCATTGTCCATGTCCACTGTAAAATTCTGTGAGAACTCGGCATAGTCGTTTCAATCGCATGGGCAAATAGACGAGTTGCCTGGCCTTGACAATGTGCAGCTTCTACTTTCGTAAGTGGGAATCCAGCAGCAGATTTGCTTCAAAACTATTAATATTGATAGTAATAATTGTATTAAATCATACTGTCAGAGAAGAATAAAGCACGGATCGGGTTAACAGTGAAAAAAAACTCCTTATGATTAGCTACCGAGGATGGTGTTTTTGTTGTTTCGGTGATTCAGGGGAAAAAAACTGCTGCCCATGAAATGATGTCAGTCCAAAGAGGGATGGGTAACGCTGCTTCGTATATTTTCGGTCTTAATTCCTTCCCATGAAATTGGTGCTAGACCAAACAGAGGCAAAAACGCGTAACTGTTTGCCTAAACAAAAAGTAATTTTGCGGAATTTTCGTACTCCTGAGTATTTTTTTCCGAATTGCAATTGCGTTCACAGAGGAGAAACGACGATATTAAACGAACATGCAAGAGAAAGAAATAAAAAGGCCTCACGTCAGGGGTGGACAAGATGTTTTAAAGTCCCGAGCGGATTAAAGGTACGATTATATAGAAGTTTGAATTGTAAAAATAGCCCCTTTTGTAACCGATGAAACCACAAGGGATCAAGGCCTGTAAGCTCGCAACCTTCCTGGTAGGTCAAGTATTGGCAGTCCGATGAACATAACACACCGACCTCGCACCTCGCATGGCGTGGGATCGATGAATGTTAATGACCTCTGAATCACTTATAAACCCTGGAACTTCGCATATTTTCAGCGTCTATGTAACTGTTTTGGCCTGATGACGAGGTACCGAAAACACGTGCTTGTCAAATTGAGTTTTCAAATTAAAAAACAACAGTTTTGGCGACTGTTGTTCACTGTACGCACACAGACTCGTGGACCCGTCGGAATGCCGGCGCTGCCGTTTCCACGTATGCAGTTATTGCGCGTGAACTGTTCCGGTCATATGTGTTCACACACTAGGGTCGTCCAACCTGCACAAAGCGGCAATGCCCCAGTGACCTTTAACAACGTCGGTAATGAAGGTAATGACTTGCCTGCGTCCGAATGAGCAGGCGGAGATTCTACGCAGCGCCAGCCATTGCGCTCAATCTTGCCGACAGGCTGAGATAGGTCATTAGTGCACGGGTGATACGGAGAGGGAGGGAAATAGTGTGTGTATATGTGAGAGAGAGAGAGAGAGGTCATGACGAATAACAAATGCCAAAATTTCGGGGTGCGGTGACAGACCCGGTTGAGGCAGCCGTCGCGCGCAGTGGGACCACTGCCGCCCCCCCCCCATTGTTGTTGTTGGTCAAAAACCTGGTCATTTGCTGTATGGACCAGGGGGTGTGCAGTGGAGCGCTAAGATGCGGGCTCGACCGCGTCCTCCCCTCCCCCCTCCAGTCTTCTTAACTCTGACTTGACACTTGGTCCACGTGGGAGCGGAGAGGGTGCGGTAGATGCTGTGCAAGTTTACTATCACTAAAAACCAATTCACGCACAAGTCACTGTCCCTGCTCCACGTCGCTGTGGAGCACACGGTAGACACTGTCGGCAACGACGGTTGAACCGTCGTCGTGAGAGAGAGAGAGAGGTCGACACTGGAGTGGTCTTTGTCGCAGCAATCCAATGCACGTCCCACTGCCGTTAATCCAACACCACTGAATCCCGCATCACAACAACCGCCGGGGCTTGATTGGTTGCCAACTGAGGGGATGAGTCAGTCCTGCTCAGAACTAAGGGTTAGACAGCAATGACTTTATTATGCTCCGACAGGTGAATGCGAGAAGACGACTTTGGAGGCAGAGAGAAAGAGAGAGGGGTTCGCTTTGTTTTGAAAGTATAAATTCAAAATTTTCAGCAAAAATGAGCTCCATTCACTGTGGACAGAAAATAAGCTAAATGTATAGCTTCAAAAATTCACACGTGAATGGTGAGCAACAAAAATGTCAGCTCAAATTCAAAAGCAGGCCAGTTTATCCCACCAACGTGGCCAACGTCCCGACGGTCCTAAAACTTCCTCGACTTCGGCAGGAAAGCTGTCGATTGGCTGTTTCGGGCGCGATACACTCCCCGAGGAAAAATCCCCAACGTGCGTCTGGTGGCTGCAGACGTGAAAAAAAGAGCGTCACGCTTGTTCGATGATGCAGCACACGCTGACTGGCCCACCTGACTTCAGGCGTGCACTTCGTGGCCCACTTGGCGTGCCGAGCCGTGCGTGGTTGCGTTTTCCTTTTACGTTAGGTCCTGACTTCATCTTGCCTCTGTCCTCTTCAAAGGACTCCCATATTGTGGCCTTTAAGACACCGTTACTGAGGCTAGATTCGAGACTCCCTGAACAGAACGTGTGGAGTTAGGGAGCGGTTTGCGCGTGCGTGTGGCACGCGTAGACAGGCTGTTCAGCCTTGTCAGCTTTGTATCTGCATTTGTCTCTGATGATGAGTTCGAGCAGGAATCCGAAACGTCAGGCGAATAGAACTGTTGTCTTAGCGATCGTGTCTCCTTCTTCATTTTGTCAGCAAAACCGTCCTCACGCACATATGGTCGTGCTGGACCTGCCTTGCTACCAGAACGTGGTAGACATGAAGTAGGTGCGCTAACTCATAAAAATTTTAACCGAAATTCTGAAATGCGCTTCCGTTTCGAAAAGATTACTTAAGCAACGTTGTAAAATTAATCATCATGCGGCATATTTCTATAATAATTCAGCTACTTCGGGATGCCGGTTTTCAAACGAACTTTCTTCCGGCTACATGCAACAGCCGGACTCCGTAAAAGTGGCTACTTAAGTAGCGTGGATTTTTCGCACAGATTTTCGATAATCCTCAACATTTAATCATAATTCAGGAAAAGCATGCATAAAATGTTCATTATTTTACTCGTGTGATAGAAAATTACGTCTTCTTTCAATATCATGCTCCATGGAAGGGTATAATCCGGTTTTAGAAAAGTTTCTAATTGTGCGATTTTTCAATACTGTGAAATGTCCGTTCATAAAACATCGTGTCTCTGCATTTGCTAACGTGGCTTGTAAAGTTTGCAGTATGGCTCAAATCCACTGTCAAATTTTATGAACCCCATATGATCTCCTCCTAATACCGTAGAGAAATGTACGGTTTTCCGTACGTGGAAAATATATGGCTGGTAGTTTGGAAACCCTGGATGCAAGTTTAAAGGCAGGTCGAATTCACAATTATTTGGGAATTGGAAAAGTTTTTGAAAACCCAATTACACCCTTTCTTCAAGCATAAAATTGGAAGAAGACGTAATTTTCTACCGAATGAGTAAAAAGGTGTGTTTTTATACATGTCTTTCATGAAGTATAATGGAATTTTTAAAGGCATCGAAAATCACTAAGAAAAGCGTATGCTACACAAGTCGTCATTTATTACAGAGTATAGTTTTTGCATGCAGCCGGAAAGAAGTTTGTTTAAAACCCGGCATCCTGAGGTCACTGAATTATTACATAATTATGGTGCATGATGATTAGTTTTACAACCCTAGTTGAGTAATCTTTTCGAGTTGAAAAGGCATTTCAGAATTCCGGTTAACATTTCATGAGTTAGCCCATCCACTGTACTTCCAGGCAAAGTTACGCGCGGATCACAGCTACACATACCTCATGGGACAACGGCGAACCTAGCCAGTCCGAACTCCGCTAATTGGCCATCACCATTATTGAGTATTCCGTAACAGCAAGGCATAGAAGCTGTCTATCTCATGAAAGTTTAACCGAAGTTCTTGAACTTGTGTTCAGTTGACAGGATTACCTAGATAGTGTTTTAACATGGATTATCATGCTTCATAATTCCAAAAGACTTCGGTCACGCCAGGATACCAGTTTTTGGATGGGCTTCTTTCTCTGTGCCTGTAAAAACCGCACTCTGTGTAAATTGAGTACGTTAGCGGTACGCGTTTTTCTCGTTCATTTTCCACGTCCTTGCCAACTCAAATATATTTTACGTTAAAACCACTTTTCTTATGCTCATTCGGCAGCAATTTACGCCTTTTTTAAATTTTTGCCGAAAAGAGGATACTTTTCGGTTTTAAAAAGTCCATTCGCAGTGGATCGTATCTGTCCGTCTATGAATGGTGCTTATGAGGCATACGTAGTCCAAATCCGTTGGAGAATCGTATGACGTCTTCCTGGCAGTTTGACCGTAGTCACCGACGATCTCCACCGTGTGCTCATCAGCAAGGTGAGAACAGGGACGGTGACCTGTGCGTGATTTAGTTTATAGTGAATGCGGACTTGCACAGCATTTACCGCACTCTCCCCTCCCACTCCCCATCAGGACCCGGTGTCAAGACAGAATCCGGAAGGCCGGAGGCGGGGGAGGGCGCAGGTGAGTGGCACGGTTGAGCTGCACCTTGATGCTCCACTCTACACCCCCTGGACAACACAACAAATGACTAGGATTTTAACCAATAACAACTATGAGGGAGGCGGGAGGGGTCCCAGTGGGAGCAACGACTGTCGGCAACCGGGTCTGTCACCGCATCCCCCGAAATGTTGGCATTTGTAATGGCGCACAAATCCGACAACGCCTGCCAGAATCCGATATGGCCTCTGTGTTGGTCCAGCACATATACCACGTGACCGGTTTCGGTGGAAACAATAGTGTTGCGAATGGCATGATTTTTCGGCTAGATCGCAGTTGGTAGCCAGGAATGGGGAAGCGCACGGCGACCTTAACCCTGATCCTAACCTTAACCCCAACCTCAACTCCAAACTAAAAAGTTAACCGTTAACCTCAACGGCAACCCTAACCCTAACCCAAATCGTAAACGGAACCGTAGCTCTTAGACTTTGCCGTAACTGCGAACCTAACCGTAATACTGAAACCTAGTCGTACGCTCAAACCCTAACAGTAACCAGAAAACCTAAGCCTAAAGGCATAACCCTAAGCTGAAAATCGGAAACCATTTGGCGGTACCCTAATCCTAACCTCAAACTTTAAACGGAAGCCACATGGGTCAGATGTGATTATGCAACCTCACAGAATAGCCCCATTAAACAAACCCCCCAGCCACCTGAAATACGGGGCCTGGCTACCAACTGCGATATAGCCGATTTTTCTTATATGAAAAGTATATGGCATGCAGTTTGGTAATCCTAAACAAAACTTTAACGACAGTTCGGGTTCAAAATTAGTCGGGAAATGAAAAAAAAGATCTTCAAAACCTAAAGATAACCTTTATTCGAAAGCAAACTTCGAAGTAGACAGAGTTTGCCGCCGAATAAACAAAAGTGTAAATATGTTTGTACATGTCTTCTTTTGGAAAAAGGAACACTACTTAGGTAGTAACTTTTGACAAGCGTGCTTTTTTCAGACGGCCGAAAAGACGTGCACCCTGGCGAGACTGAAATATCTTTGTATTACGTTGCACAGTAGCCAATATTACAGCCCCACCCATCTGACACTCCCTAATTAAAAACACATTTTCAAGAATTTCGGCTAGCATTTAACGAGATTGGCCAGCTGCTAAGTAGGTGCCGAGAGGCGCTGGGCATCTTTTCGTCCTCATTGGCAAACTGGGCTGGACTGCCCGAGTAATCGATAAAGCACACATACTCCCAAATAAATGCCAAAATTCCAGAAAACAGGGGCTATCCCTATCTCCCGTGCTGTACTATCAGGCCAAAAACCCCTTATCACTTTCGGTGTCTCGGCGTTGCTGCCATTCTGATCTAATCCCGGGCGTCTGGAACGATTTGTATGACAGAGGCAAGCTATGGCTTCCGGTTCTGCCAATTTTTTTGTTTCGCCCCGCATCTCCTTGCAGCAGCCGTCAGAATTTGATTGTTTTTATTCTGTTCTGAATTAGCTATTTCTTGCATTGCGTTCGCTCAAATCATGTGCTAGCAAAGCACCACAATAAAGCGAAATAGAGACTTCGTAAACGAGCGCGCTGTCTGTTTTTCTCCTAAATTCCCATCTTTAGGTATAAATGAGGGCTGTATGCTGCCTAACAAGCAGTGCTAACAGACACACCCAGGAAGAGAACTTTGCGTCACTATGAAATTATTTATATTTCCGCAAATCTTTTTTCTCACTTATTCTGGTCATATTTTCAAGAGCTTAGTGATTTTGTTGTTTCCAACCCACTCCTAGACTGCGAAAGACCAATCAGCATTTAGGCCCTAGCACAAAGTGCCGCACTGACGGTGTATTAACACAATTTTTACGTGCAATAAACGCGCAATCTGCCGTAAACGATAGATGTAAATCCTGCATGGTTATTACGCAGAAGTTGGCATCAAATGTGTGCAAAAACACCGGGAGAGATCCTAACAGTTGTTGCCTTCATATGTGTCCATGAATTTTTGGCGAGGTTCTAGACCGACTGTTTCACTGCCATTGAGAAATTTGTCAGACAGAGGCATGTGAGTTACAAACCAACTCTGTATTTCGATAGTTTGCTGAGAACTCAAGACAGTCTGCGTTGCCTGTAAATGGTAATGTTGACGTAAACGTTGACGTAACGTTGACGTAAATGGTAATGTTCTCAAGGACTAACGAATGCTATCTCACGAGCCTCTAGTCTTAAAGGCAGCAAGTAAAGCCGACCGGTGAACAATATAGAAATTCTGAACGTTAATTAACCTGACAACAGAGCGTGACAGCAAAGCAGGCCAGCAAGGCGGGTTGTACAGATATGCTGTTTTTCATCACATTCAAACAAGCAATCCGGGCACAGAAAACGGGACTAAATTACCAAAGGTAAATTAGTCCGGTACCTCACCACAGATTCAATGCACCGCTCAGAACAGACAGTCAAGATGAGTGATACCGCGGGAGAAGTATTTAAAATTATATTGGGCGAGGTTTGGTTATGCAGACCCACATGATTGATACCATATGGTTAGCTTGCTTAAACAATATTAATTAACATACCTAGCTGGGTATGTTATTGCCGACAAGGACAAGGAAAACTGGAATGGCCATGTCTGGCTTATTAGCCGTCTTCAGCCACTTATTCCCAACCCCGAAGTGTGGAACACCCGAGGCTCGAACTCGCGACCTGTTAGTTAGAAGTCCACGTCTCTAACCGCTGGGCCATGAGCCCCTTATAACATACTGCCTATATCATGTGCCGCTGCGCGGCTACTGGTTGGGCTCGAGAGAGAGAGAGCGCGCCCGTAAGGCACAACGTAAAGAGTGAGTTCCGTAAGTACAATCAGTGAGCGCCCCCTACCATACCTAACTTAGCCACTCGCTTGACTAGGAGGGGGAAGGGAGCGCAAGCAGAGTTCGAAGCACGCGCAGGGAAGCGAGTGAAGGCGGCATGTACATATTCTCCCTCCGACATAACCACTTGCTGTAGTGAGAGGATACGGTCTCAATCACAACTGGAAGGCCACTGAGGGTACCGCGTGGCAATTCGCAGTTCATGGCTGCTGTAGTGGAACCGACGGAGTTCCAATCCATCCAAACAATTCCATTAGCAAGGCCACTTACACACTCGCTGAATAGTTCGGCCATCTCGGAAACTCCGGTTGGTCGATTCAGCATAACCTTTGGTAAAATCAATCCTACTTCGATGAAGGAAAGCAAATATGAAACGGTAAAGTGAGCCGTAAAAGCGGTACACTAAAAATATTTATAATACGTGAGTGGGGAAAGTTCTTGATAAGATACTGTACGCTGACTGCTTAAGCAGGATTTCAAAAGCCATTAATATAGAATCGACCAAATGGCTGCCACACGTACTTAATGAATAAGTATTTTTCGCAGAGTAGAATAATTCATATGACCCTCTGTGGGATTAGAACCTACGACAGTTTGGATTGGATACGTTGCAGTAGGTTCGGCTGATTAGTTGACCCAAATGTGATTAAAATCGCGACTCCCGATCGACACTTCATAACCATGGTGATAAGAGAGTTGGCTGTACGCAAGCCTTTACTTTGCTGACGTTGGTACAAATTTCATAAGGCTGCTGAGTTTTCCAAAAATGAATTAGATGGATTATTCACATCTGCCAAATTACCTCTTAAGATGAAAAATATGAAATCAACATCCTCATCCAGGCGGGTCTTTTGAAATACTTTTGTGTTCTAAGGGTTCTTAATTCATCTCCCCAAATTGCCCTAGATAGCTCCCACAAGTTCTTGTCCAGGAAGGCAGCCGACAGGTTCTTCAATCTAGTGAACTTTGTTGCACTTTATACTATACGCAGTGTAAAGTATCTGATCAACCTCATTAAAGTGTTTCCTGGCTCCGAAGGCTGACTTGACGCAAATGGTAATGTTATCACGAACTAACGAGTTATATCTCAAGAGCCCTTAGCATTAAAGGCAGCAAGTAAACCGACCAGTGAAAAAAATAGAAATTCTGAACGTTAAGTAACCTGACAGCAGAGCACAAAAGCTAAGCAGGCCAGCAAAGCGGGTTGTCCAGGTGTGTCGTTTTTCGTCACATTCAAACAAGCAATCCGGGCAAAGAAAACGGTACTAAATTGCCAAAGGTAAATTAGTCCGGTACCTCACCACAGATTAAATACACACATGATAACAGCCAGTCAAGATGAGTGATCTCACGGGAAAGGTATTTAAAATAATATTGGGCGAGGTTTGGTTCTGCGGCCCTACATTATTGATACCATATGGCTGGCTTGCTTAAACAATATTAGGTAACAATCGGGAGATGGCACCCAAAAAAATCCGTTACCTAGAAATAATACCTTTAACAGTGGACTCAAACGCCTTCAGGCTATATCAGCGGTTGCATGCCCACTTTCACGCACTACTTGGACTTTCTGCCACGGCCTAACATGGGCTGGCCGAACAAACATCGCGGGAGGTTACATGGACGATGGTCGCTATTACCCAACCTTCCCCATCGTTAAACCCGTACACCTGAATATACGGCATACATTCGCATTATGGCAGTTTATTACAAACAAAAGCACTTTTAAATAGGATAAGTCTGCACAGCATGGGACAGGAACAGTTCCCAGGCATCTGTCAAACACATGGCATTGAGACAAAACCAAAGACGATACTATACTTCTTCTCTGTGGGCCCACACAGCTCGACCACATACTGGGCCTCCCTCGTGGATTTTCCTTTTCAGTCTACTCCAGTATGCCTCAATGGCATTGGTGTGCCGTCCGGTGGTAGGGTCTTTGAAGTTCTTTGAGTGGTTAACAGAGAAATGTATATAACCTTCTATGGGAAGACGATTATACGCCTTCCACTCGTCCGTTACCATTATACTACCTTTGGCGACCCATTTTGTAATAACAGAACGGAGAGCTGGCCAACTTCGATCGTTCACCTGTTCAGATAAGCCTTTCTGTCGGCTAGTAGCGTACATCCCGATCAGCCATCATCCATAAAACCCCTATTACCACCTGTCCCGTAAGACAGGCTGCTTTGGTTAGGCGGATTTTCTTGGGTGCCATCTCCCGATTGTTACCCAATATTATTTATCCACTCACTAGATAAGGAGGGGAAGGAGAGCGCAAGCAGAGTTCGAAGCACGCGCAGGGAAGCGAGTGAAGGCGGCGTGTACATATTCTCTCTCCGACACAACCACTTGCTGTAGTAAGAGGACATGAAGGGCTCAATCACAACTGGAAGGCCACCGAGGGTACCGCGTGCCAATTCGCAGTTCGTGGCTGCTGTAGTGGAACCGACGGAGTTCCTCACAATCCGAAAAATTCCATTAACAAGTCTACCTGACCACCCACTTTGATCATTAGTAATATGTTCGAGCTAGGGGAAATGCGGAAAACGCAAAAGACAAAGTTACTGTACTTTGCAAGTACAGCAACGTCCAAAATTGTATTTTAGAAAAGGCAATAGCTAAGTATCCTGCAGGAATTGGTATGAAATAGAGTGAGGCGGTCAGTAAATAGATTTAATTATCAGTAACTCTCTTTAAAATGGCACGCAGGATTGAAGACAAAAAAATATATCACTTTTGAATTTGTTAGAAATGCTTGGTGCGCAGTAAAAGTTGACATTGCTTTAGTTCGCGGATAGAGAGGTCACAGGGATAAAAGTGTTTAAATGGCAGCACAGAACCGATTTTTAAGAACGGAAGATTTTAGTCTCAGACATGGCAGAAAAGCAGGTAAACAGAATAAGCCAACGTCAGAAAACACTGGGGCCCGCCTGAATTTGGTGAAAAATGTAAATAATCGAAAAACGCTGACTGTAAATGGATTTTTGAAGGAATACAATGACCTGGATATTTTTGAATAGAGGCAATCATGTAAGAAGAACGGGTGAGGTAGAAAGTAATACTCTCACGAACTAAAGAGTTATATCCCACGTGCCCTTAGCTTTCAAGGCAACAAGTAAAACCGGCCGGTGAATAATATAGAAATTCTGAATGTTAAGTAATCTGGCAACAGGGCGCGACAGCAAAGCAGGTTGTACCGGTGTGTCTTCAAACAAGCAATCTGGGCAGAGAAAATGGGACTAAATTTTCAAAGGTAAATTAGTCCGGTGCCTCACGACAGGACCATATACGATTTGCACGATATACCTTACTTGACAGCCCACGTACTTGCTAAAGTCCGATGCCCGTGTACAGCCACGAGGGGTCCGGTTAATCAGCGGGTCTCCCAGCGTTTCCTGTGTGTTTTCTGGTAAATACTCCAGTTTTTAAATTAAAGATTTTTTTAATTTCCTCAGTCTGACTGTGGGAAGAGGGCGAAAAGAAGACGATGACTCTTTAAAAAAAAAGAAACTATATTTTTGCTTCTTGTCAACTCCTAAATAGCCTGCTGCCCAAATTAATGGCTAATGTTCCTTTTCATCGACTTTTGAGATCCTGGCTGCATGATGCTCTCGACCCTTCGGCCTGACCTCCGCCGTGGAACAC
>CACRXP010000007.1:43965-58854 GCA_902702965.1 Spirometra erinaceieuropaei | reverse complement strand
TATTTCCCCGGAATGAATTTAAAGCAAGCAAGGACTGCAGAATTTAATGGTACCAGTAAACTTCGCGACGGCTTCTCAACTGCAGTGGAAGAATCCGCCTGGAAAATAATTAAACAATTGTTGGACAAAAATCTGATTGATGCTAAAACCGCGCAATCCTTGAAACCGAGGGGCGCATGTATCCCCAGACTATATGGTTTGCCAAAGACGCATATAAAGGACATACCTCTACGACCCATTCTGTCTATGTCTAATTCACCCCAACACAGACGAGCACAGTGGCTTGTCAAGGAATTCGAACCAATACGACACCTATTTTCAACTTACATAATAAAAGACAGTTTCCATTTTATTGAAGAAATAAAGCATCAGAACATTTCCAACAAAACCATAATATCCTTGGACGTTGTATCACTATTCACAAATGTACCACTGGGTGAGACAATCGATATCACATGCGCCCATGCGTCTGAAACCCGCCTTTCACCCGAAATATTACGTGACCTGTTGAAACTTTGCACGAAAAACTTTCAATTTCTTTTCAATGGACATCTATAAAGACAAATTGATGGAGTGGCAATGGGAAGTCCACTTGGTCCAACCCTTGCCGACATTTTTATGGGTCACTTAGAAGAAATGTTCTGAGCAAAATTGAATAGGAAAACACTGTACAAAAGATATGTAGACGGCATTTTCGCTATTGTTGATAACGACGATGAATCTAGGGACCTACTTTTGCCATGAACAGTCTCCATCCTAAGACCAGATTCACAATGGAAAAGGAGCAGTGCAACAAGCTTTCTTTCCTGGATGTCCTCATGACTAGACAGGAAGCTGGTTTAATAAGGCGATCCGTTTTCCACAAAGATACTTGGAAAGGCCAATACGTGCACTTCTTGAGCTTTGTGCCAATACAACGAAAGCGAAATTTGGTTTATACTCTATTCCAAAGAGCAAGAAACATTTGCTCTATTGAAACACTGGATGATGAAATTTCCTTGCCTCAAAACAGCCCTGCTTAAGCGTGGTTATCCAACTCTGTTCATCGAAAAGTACAGCAACAACTTAAGGCCAAAATTGGCGGAGTAATCAGTTCCGAGAATGCCCGTTGAAATGTCCTTACGCTTTCAGAGTGACAGCATCTCAAATATCATCAAGCGATGATTGAGGATCATTTTAGAGTCTACCGATGCCCCTTCTTCAAGTGGAAAATTTGAAGAATGCATGATCTGCATTCAAATGAGTACAAGAAATAGTATTTTTATGGAGTTTCTCCCTAAATAAGCGAACTAATTCACACGGTCATTGAACACATGTGGAGGATCTGCATGCTAGCTAAGTAGCCATTTATTTCCAGTGAGGTCTCTGCAGATGGCTGAAACATAACAGGATTATGCCACAAGCTAGTCAACGTCCCAACCCCATCTAGGTAATCCTTCCAATTCAAAAACGCATTTCAGCGGTTGGCCTAACATTTCATGAGAACGGTCGCTCGCAGCCGCAGACGAACGCACTTTTGTGTGCCAACGACTAACGTGAAAAATGCAATACTCCGCTTCTTTTGACTTTCAATTTTCTTGGACGCGGAAACACAGCAATGGCTCAAAAAGCACAGAGACGGCTATTTTAGTTAGGCGCTGCTTAGAGGTAGATTTTGCTACTTGAAGCCTAAATTGATTTTCTGCTAGTAGTTCTACATTCTACGACTGCTGGGTTTGTTTTACGATGAGATAATTTCAGTGAATCAGGGGAGTGAGGCATTCTTCTCCGAATGTTCTGCCTTCGGCTTTGAACATGACTAGTGTTCAGAGTCGCGCAGTTGGACGCAGATATGTCCAGGAGCTGTCTGCCAAAGTGCCCTCTGGGTCAGATGGGAGTTCAAAGGAGACAAACCTCCAATGTGACATTTCTTCACCCCTGACATGGCCGGGGGGGGGGAGAAGGAGACGCGGGATCATGTTCGCTAAATGAGCGACTCTTTTCCATTGTACGCCAACGTTTAACGTGCAAAACACAATACTCCGCTTCTTTTGCCTATCAGTTTCCTTGGACGCACCACCGGCAAATTGCGCCCAATCACATAACCAGATGGCAGACCGACTAGGAGAATGGAAGGGAGACTGTGAGTGCGGTTGACATTACGGAATTCTTTCCCACGCATTCTTCACAAAAGATATTCAGATCCACTTTGAAGCAATCACATGGTGCTTGGAAGACCTATTATTACTGGCGATGAGAAGCTGTGCTTATACGTTATCGATCAGGAAGCATGGCATAAGTAGGGCTGTTAGATTGGTTATCTTTCGATGCAATCACGTAATATTTCCGGCACCTCAGGGCGTTGACTACTGAATGTACCGTTCTTCGACCACCTACAATAACCTTCCTCTGATTAAATGACTACTTAATTCGCAGGCATTTTCCCTGCCTTTGTGATTTCAGGCATGCGGTGGAACATTATGTCTGTTTTAAATGTTTATCTTGTATCAGCTTATGGTTCTCAGGAAGGGTTTCAACCAGCGATTGGAATTAAATCCGAGTTGGCGTTTCAATGTCGCTTATGGAGTTTAGCCTTCAAGGTGCATAGATTTCGTGCAGGGTAAAACAATGTATTCCTACACGCCCTTACGTAAATATGATACGCAGTTATTGCGATGCCTGTCAACTCTGTTGTATTATTTTATGGAGGAGCATTGCAAAACCGATGGAATTTGCGTCGTCCTAAATAATCTCGTAATGAGAAACATTTTTAAAACCAACAGATGCCCAGTCTTCAAGTTGAAAACTTGAGTTGACAACACGATCTGAATCTAAAGGTAATCCAAAAGGAACGAAAAGTGCAAATTACTTTAACAGAAGAAAGGTTCTTTCTATAAGCAAAAAAATGGTATGTTAACGATCACGCCTTACAATTCTATTTTAACTTATTAGGCACCGACCGGCCTCATAGCATGCCACCTTATGAAAACCTCTGTTACTACGACGTCCCCATCTGTGAGCTCAAGCAAAATACAGTTTATCTTGTTGAACCCCATCTCATATAACTCCAACGATAACAGGAATCCCTGGAAAACTGTTTTGGAATCTAAACTCAGAATATAGGATGTTGACAAACTATCATATATGAAATCACAAACAAAGTTTACCAAATTAGGGCCATTTCTAACCTTTTCGGGATATTGCACTTTTCAATTTATATCCGCATTTCTAAACAACGCAACACCGCCCTTAATATTTCTTTTACGTTTTTAATTTTTTTAAACTTGTACTTAATTAACACACACACATTGGACTCATGAACTGATATCGGTTTGCGAGTGGTTGGCAATAATTCGTAAATTTCTAAATATTTCAAAAGTTAGGTCACTAATTGTAAATGGAGTTCCTCTATAAAATAATGACTTAATGTACAGGATCATCGAATATCGGTATGTGAAATGCGCGCTAGTCAAGTGACCATCTATGTCCAGTGAGGATTTTGCAGGTGGTCAAAAAGACCTGCGCTTAAATGCCAACACACTGAGGTGTCTTAAACATCACGGGGCTATGCCACAAGTTAATCAACATCGCAAACCCACTTAAGTTATGCCTCCTAGACGAAATTAAATTTTAGAAGTTGGGCTGACATTTACTGAGATCGCTCACTCAGACGTACTCGGTTTTGTGCGCTAAATATTGACGTGCTCCGCATCCTTTGCTTATCAACATGATTAGATGGTGAAACGCAGATATTGTTCAAAGAATAATGCTTCGTCAATGAATGGAGTCAAGTCGTTAGACTGCAATTCGTGCAGTAATTTTTCACAATTGAAGGCGGATGCAGTGGCTTAATTTTACCGGTTGAACTGTGGAGATCATCAAAATGCTTCATAGAAGACTCCGTTAGGCATTTTCTCTTGGGTTGTCATGCTGTTAATCTTCAGCTTTAGATCTGAGAGCGTATTGGTGTAGAGTTTCTGCAATTTCGGCACAGTGGGCGAAACCAGTGGTGGGATCCCGACAAGTGGACTGTCTTTACCACTTCTCCTAATATATGTGACGGAGGTGGTTTAATTTTAGAATTATAAAGTGACATGAAAAGTCATGTTAAGACGATCTGTAACCAATAGGGAGTTCAAAACCGTTCGCCAGTATTTCTCTTAATAGAACTGAAGTAGGCTGAAAGGGACTGTAAAGTGGCATTTGACTAAAAATGTCTATTAGCATACTTATCATGTAAGGAAAAACATACAGATATGATGTTATTCGAATGGTCATTGCGCTGCCCTTAACATCTCATAAGGTAAAACATTTTTATGTTTGAATGGTGGGGTTTTAAGA
This sequence comes from Spirometra erinaceieuropaei, assembly GCA_902702965.1. Taxonomy (NCBI): domain Eukaryota; kingdom Metazoa; phylum Platyhelminthes; class Cestoda; order Diphyllobothriidea; family Diphyllobothriidae; genus Spirometra; species Spirometra erinaceieuropaei. The sequence continues at coordinate 54,534 of CACRXP010000007.1, read as the reverse complement.
AGACGTGGTTTTCAGCTTTATGAGTACCAGAGATAAAATTCAATTCCAACCGATATTCCTTGGAGATTTTGCACATGATTTGTTATCAGAGCCGCGGAGTGGAACGCGGGAAGGACAAAGAGTTGCCCCCCGAAGTAGCGTTTGAGTCTGGTTGTTGTTTATAGGAGACAAACCTGCATTAAGGAAAGTAGTGCTTAATAAATAAAAAGCAAGTGTTCGACGACATAACCCACTCGGATCGCAGTAAATCCATTTTGCCAAGTTTAGATAATGGGGTGGCGGGAGGAGGGAGGGGAAAGAGAGAACTCAAGTGCGTCCCGCGACATGACGAAATCTGATCGTCAGACAGGGGTCATCAGACACACACAACACCATGTCAAACCAGCGCATGATGTTTAATCATATGATGAAAGAGTGCAGTAGGCTTGTAGGCGATTGCTTTTCAGCAGACGACGAACTGCCATGCTCACTTTTCCAGAAGGCCATTTGAGACTGAAGCAATTTGCGTGTACTGCATCGTAATAAAACCGAATTGGAGCATAAAGTGGCAGTCTGGGTAGTGGGCGTGCCTCGATAACCGCGAACGACGATGTCCACCTTGTGCCCGCAGCATGGGGGCTCAGTGATACCGACTTTCGGTGAAGATACCACTCATTCTCTCTCTCTCTCTCTAATCTCAAACTCATCTTAGCCCGGTGTCAAGACAGAGTCAGGAAGAACAGATGTGAGATCGGGCGCATCTTTGAGTGCCGACCACCTCTGCTCCGCACACGATGAAACAGAAGGGCGGTTATTCGATGCACGACCTACAATATTTCGACGCCTCTGCAGGAAATGAGCCTTCATGTCTATTCCACTGAAAAGACCCATGTATGCATGCATAATACTTGTGGCATTCTGCGTACAACAGCAGCAACAGTCTGCCCAAATCCTGTAGAAACATGTTTAGAAAAGACAACCTTGAGACGCAGATACGATGACTTCTAATCAAATAATGATGGTCCACAATTGGAAGATGCCTTTCATGCGCGAGGAGGATGCTCGCCAGCTGATCGTATTTGCAGATCTAACTAATTGCCCTTTGTCCCTCTCACAAGCGCAGATTCCAATGAACATTATGCTGTCGAAATTCGTTATTACATGGTCGACAATTTTACTATCCAATCTGTAGATCTACATGTTTTCAGACAGAATGGAGGACGATTGAAACGGCAGACAAACTCCTAATGGAGATGGTCGCTAGACAAATGAAACACTCTCAGACCACCGAAGGGACGCAGTCCAAATTTGACTAATTCGGACACTCCTCAGGCGTAGAGGATATTTATGCAGAAAGCGTATGGTTGCGGCCACGTTCCACTGCCCAGTTTTGAGAGTAGTTCCAGCACAAAAATGCATAGCAGGATATTCGGAAGAAACTTGCGACGGACTTATTGAAATAAGTAGACACTGACCTGAGCTCGGCAAATTTAAACACGTTGTACTGTTAATGTAAAATCAATGTGGCCTTCGTTTCCGCATTGGGTATGATTTCGGTCATTAAAAAATCTATGTCTTTAAAACAGTAAGCAACCGCACATGTTAAGTACGCAGCACCGTGTGTGCCCAAGATTGTTCTTCCCAGTCCACTCAGTGAATCATATGAGTGGAGGGAAGCCTATGTAGGTTATTGAGAAGGCATGAGCATTGTGGTTGCTGTGAATGGACCGAAAAAGCATGGGGGCTTGAAGCTGAGGTGTCCGTTATGCAGAAGTTTCAATGATACATTCACTGATACAAGCGAAGATGCGAGTTCCAGGAACTAGTTGATTAGAAGAAGAAGAAGAAGAAGAAGAAGAAGAAGAAGAAGCGATAGCTGGAACAAGGGATTTATTCGCCTGACGTTTCGGATTCTCACCTGAATCCATCATCAGAGACAGTGGGAGAAAAGGGTGACTTGTGCACAGGAAATCGCAGTATTTATAGGATGCAGTCGTTATGCTACCGCATGCCTATGGCAATTAACCGCGCTCCCCGTCATCAAGGATGGCTGACCGCTGGCTTGGTGGCCGGCATGCAATTGTGGAATTCCTATGAAAACGAAAGTTACCATTTCTTCGGGTATTACATCTGAATAAGTAGAAGAAGAAGAAGAAGAAGAAGAAGAAGAGGAAGAAGAAGAAGAAGGAGGAATTTGATATCAAACGAATACATGATAGGGTGCTTTTGTGCATGACCTGTGCAAAACGTGTTTGAATTTATAATGACATAGAAAATCAATATGGTATTCACACTACTAAATTAATCCTGTTTTACTGAGGCGGTTTCTGCATACGCCGAAAATCGTTGCATTGAAACTTAAGCATTCTGGCGTAACTGGAATGTCTTGGAAGTTGTCCGCACGAAAATAAAAATCAGGACTTAAATAAGTAAATAATCACATGTCATGCAGCGGCACAATATACGCGATAAACGCATATCTGGACATTTAACTTATACTTGTGCTGTCAGTATGCTTTCCTGATACACCATTATCCTCATATTTGTTTCTGTCATCAGGTTTCTTGTCTTAAGTCACATTCTGTACTTTCCATAGTCTATTGCACCACGTACATATTCTAGTCATACAACACGCATATGAGATCCAAGTACTCGGCCGTTGAGGCACAGATTGCAGCTTAATGCGGGATTCACTCAAATTATTGGGCAGGCATTCTATGTCCATACTCTGATTTCAGGCTGGGAATTCACGGCATGGTTACATCGGATGAAATGCGAAACATGGTTTTCTACAGCTACTTTGGTAGATATCAGTCGGGACAGCATTTCAACCTGCAAATGAATCCACTTCTTCTGAATTCAATATTGCACCATCGACCGTACGATCTGTCATCTAACGATCAGTGCCTTCATCGGACATCAAATTCCGCACGCTAGTCGATGTTGAAATATCCAGAGTCCATATTCTTAATGCAGTAATCTGAGGGAAGATAATTCGCATTTTTCAGCAGTGAGTAATCAAAATGCTGACAGATGACTGGCCTCAAGGCGAACAGGCAGAATTACGCATTGTCTCATATTGGTAGGCTAAATGACGAATCGTAAGGCCAGACTGAATATTTGAGCTTATAAAAGGACCTGATGTCGGGCTCAGAGCATGCTCCCTGTCCTCCAGACAACATCCAAGAAGATGCACCTTTTCGCATTCCTAGCGTTTCTGCTTGTTGCCGTGTCAGTAACTGGGGCATGTAGTTCAGGCCAGACTGATTCTCCAGCCAGTCCAAGCAGCGCCACCCACCAAAACCCAAAACTCGACAAGGAAACAGGTAAGTCTTGTTTGCATATTTTGCGCGTAGGACGACTGGCACTGTTAAATTCTGCTATTCCCGCAATGCAGACGAGTATTCATCCACTGCTCCATCTACCACGTTTCGACGCCAGATGGCAAGAAGTGGTGTGTATGTGTGTGTGCATGTTCCTCCTACTTGCACATCTGCACGCAAAGGAACTCCTCCCCACCCCACTAGGCATATTAATTACTGTTGTAGGCCAGACGCCGAGCCTACATTGACCGGTCTGCAATGCTTCCATGGTTGGGCAACCATCTGCATCAGTGTGTCGAGGAAGACACTTCCAGCGTAAACAAGGCATTGCTTAGATCGCTTGTGCTAATTACTCTCAAGATACGTTTGAATCATTGCCTTTTGAAGCAAAATGCAAACTGAGGATAATAAAATGTCCTTCCATGATAACCAAACTGTCTTTATATTCTTCTCCTTCAAGATAAACAAAATGCAATTCCTGTGGGGAAGATTAGTATGTGGTAAATGCGGAGGACGCTGCGTAAGTTCTACTGTTTAGCACATAGCAGTGCCATTTCATGATAGATGATATTTGATAAAGCAGACGTCCATTAATTCCACATTTTTCTAGGAATGTGAATGACCTTCGCACGAAGACATCCGGCATCGGAAGACGTTTGTGTATATACGATGCATAATAAAATGTACGATGGATGATTCCCATTTTTTGATATACTGCGTCGTCTAACTTGCAAGTGTCGTGTTTTGAAAAGAAGTCCTGGTTGTAATCACCGCAGATTGGTGGGCTTTAAGTCGCCGATGTGGACTTCGTGTCGGCAGGCTAGCAGACAGAGTCGACATTTGGATTCGGATTAGGCGACCTCTCTCCCTCGCTTGCCATGCTCGTGCCTCCTGTTCTCCACCTCATCAAAGATTGTGAAACAAGCAAGCCTACGGGATTCTAGAGGATTTATAGGAGATGTGCGCGATTCAAATGATAGGTGAATTGTGCCTTGCGTTGTGGTGTTTGCAGTATTCCAGTAATACGGGAGAGTGGATCCATAGTCCTATGCCAAACCAGGACATGCAGCGTTAATTCTCGATAGAGTGCAAGCGATATCAAATGATTCGGCAATTGTCCAAAGCATGTCCACCGGTAATTTAGGGCATTGCCACCTGTAACTCGTGGAATGAGGGATACATATTCGCATGCATGTTCTGTTGCTGGTTGGATCCTGAGAGATGGGGTGGATCAGATGGCAGTGCTCGGCGCGTAAAATGTGATGTCGAAACAGGTGCCTGTTGAATTTCACTGTAAAATGGCAGATAAACGTGAATAAATTTGAGTTTGACAAACGCTCTCCAAGTAGAAATTTTGTATAAAAAGAACATATGACAAAGGATAGCTCATTAGAGATTTAAGCAGTTTGTGTGTACTGCATCGTAATAAAACCGAATTGGAGCATAAAGTGGCAGTCTGGGTAGTGGGCGCGCCTTGATACCCGGATAAGCGCGAACGACAATGTCCACATTGTCCCCGCAGTAGGGGTGCTGATGGATACCGACATATATCTCTCTCTCTCATCTCTCACACATCTGGACGGAGTCAGGAAGACCAGACGTGGGATCGGGCGCATCCAAATCTGACTACATCGGAAACTTGTCAGGCGTAATGGATATTTATGCAGAAAACGCTTGGTCATGGCCAAATTCCACTGCCCAGTTTTGAGAGCTACGTCGGCACAAAAAAATGCATAGCAGCATATTCGAAAGAAACTTGCGACAGATTTATTGAAATAAGTCGACCCTGCCGTGAGATAGGCAAATCGAAACACGTTGTATAATTAATGTAAAATCAATTTGGCCTGCGTTGTCGTAATTAGTATGAGTTCGGTGATTTAACAATACGTGCCATTAAAGCAGTAAGCAATCGCACATTTTCGGTGCGCAGTACCGTGTGCACCCAAGATTGTTCTTCCCAGTCCACCCAGTGAATCACAGGAGTTGGAGTACGCCTGTGTAGTTTATTGAGGAGATATGATCATTGCGGTTGCGGTAATTGGATGCCGTTGGAGAAGCGGCCGGAAAAGCGTGGGTGATATGAAACCCAATTGTCCGTTATGCAGACGCTTTAATTTTACATGCAAAATGTTGTCTTGAATGCACGTGTAACGATGGGTAGAGTTCAAAATTAAAGCCAAAATATTCGGCTTTTTCAAGCATAAACTGGACGCAATTTTTAACCACTTGACTACAGGAAGGAATATTTTTCTTGAATGTTTTCTATAAAATATATTTGAATTTGTAATGACATCGAAAATGAGGGGAAAATGCAGACCAACTCAGTAGTTATTCTAGGCAGGCGGGTGAAAAGAAGCTAGTTCGAAATTCGTCATCCAGGCGTGAATGTAATATCACAGGATCATGTAGCAAGATGGTTAATATTATAACCGTACTTGAGTAATTTTTGAATCAAGGACAATTTGCAGAATTTCGGTTAATATTTCAATAGATAGCACATCTAATGTTTTAGCCGCTTTTGTGCATCTCCATGGACTTACAATTGGCAAAATATAACAGCCTGGAGAGGGCGTCTTAGAGCCAAAAAACGAGAAGTTATTTTGGATGAAATTAATGATGGATATGGGGTACTTTCATCGCAAGATTTTGACCAAAGCCTGCATTTCAAATACCTTTTTTCTAGAGCAGAATGTCAAGCCTAGCTTATCAGTTGAGGCCGAAAATTACTGTAGAGTAATCATTATTGTTGTTTTGCCAAGTTATTCGCTAACGCAAGTACTAAATGGCTTTTATGTACTTCTCGGTGGTGTGGTACGGTGAGAGAATTCGGTCACGAAACAGAATGCTGTGCCTAGGTGTTGACTGAAGACACATCTGAACTGATTCATACGAAATAAAATCATCATTTATGTTTGCACTCATACAATCGCAGTTTCGTTTGCAAACAAATTAAAGCATTTCTGAAACTTATTATTACTGGCGATGATATGTGATGATTATACGCACACAATTAGTAGGTATTACATACTTGCGGCTGTAAGACTGATTATTTTACAAATCAATCACATGACATTTCAGACACTTCAGAGTGTTGGATTTTGAGTGATCTGCTTTTCGGCAACCTACAGGAATCCTACTCGATAAAATGACAACTTAACTGGTAGGCATTTCCCCAATCACTCCTCGATGTCCTAGCAATTTCAAATATATTTCATAATAGTTCCTCAAGACATATCATTTATTGTACTCATTCGGTAGAAAATTTGAAGAAGGCATGATTTGCTTTCAAATAAGTACAAGAAATAGTATTTGTATGGAGTTTCTCCCTTACTCACTGACTTAATTCACGCGGGCATCGAACACCGGTAGAGGAAATGCAGACTAGTAAAGTAGACAATCATGTTGAGATAGGTTTATGTAGGTGGTTGAAAAGAACTGCAGGTTTCTGAAACATAACAGTATTATGCTACAAGTTAGCCAACGTCGCAACCCCATTTAGGTAATCCTTCCTATTTGAACGCGTATTTCAGTGGTTGGCTAAACATTTCATGAGATCGGTCACTCACAGGAGCAGACGGACGAATAGCGTGAAAAACGCAATATTCCGCTTCTTTTGACTTTCAATTTTCTTGGGCGCGGAAACACAGCAGTCGTTCAAAAAGCCCAGAGACGTCTATTTTATTTAGGCTCTGCGAACCGGTAGATTTTGCTACTTGAGGTTTAAATTGATTTAATGTTAATAGTTCGATATGATACGACTGCTCAGTTTGTTTTGCGATGAGATAATTTCAGTGAATCAGGGGAGTGAGACCTCCTTATCCGAGTGTTCTGCCTTGGGCTTTGCAGATGACTAGTTTTCAGAGTCGCGCAGTGGCACGCGGCTGTGACTAGGAGTTACCTGCCAAAGTGCCCTCTGGGTCTGATGGGAGTTCAAAGGATACAAACCTCCACCCTGGTAGGCGGGGTGGGGGGGGAGAGATGGGGACGCTGGATCATGTTCGCTAAATGAGCAACTCTTTTCCATTGTGCGCCAACGATAAACGTGAAAAGAACAATACTCCGCTTATTTTGCCTATCAGTTTCCTTGGACGCATCACCGGCAAATTGCGCCCAATCACTGAACCAGATGGCTGACCGACTAGGCGAATGGAAGAGAGACTGATAGTGCGGTTGACATTACGGAATCCTTTCCCACGCATTCTTCACAAAAGATATTCAGACCCACATTGAAACGATCACAAGGTGCTGGGAAGACCTATTATTACTGGCGATGAGAAGTCGTGCTTATGTGTGGTCGATCAGTAAGCATTGCATAAGTACGGCTGTAAGATTGCCTATCTTACGATGCAATCACATAATATTTCAGACACCTCAAGGCGTTGACTACTGAATGCACCGTTTTTCGACCATCTACAAAGCCTTTCTTCACGAACCTGACTAATTCATTGGTGGGCATTTTCCATGTCGATTTGCGAGGCCTCTGTAATTTCAGGCATGGGGTAGATAACTGGTGTCTATTTCAAATTTTTATCTTGTAAACGGCAGCTTATGGTTTTGAAGAAGACGTTTTGGGCACCGAGTGGATTTAAAGTCGATTTGGCGTTGCGATGTCGCTTATGGAGTTAAGCCTTCAATGTGCATAGGTTCCGGGCAGGGGGAGAACTATGCATTCCTACACGCCATTACGCAAATATGATACGCAGCTATTACAATGAGTGCCAACTCTGTTGTATATTTTACAGGGAACATTTTACAAGATCATCGAACATCGGTAGAGGAAATTCGCGCTAGTTAAGTGGCCATCTATGTCCAGTGAGGAATTTGCAGGTGGCCGAAAAGACCTGCGCTTAAATGCCAACACACTGAGGTGTCTGAAACATCACAGGACTATGCCACCAGTTAATCAACATCGTTAACCCACTTAAGTAATGCTTCCTAGACGAAATTACATTTTAGAAGTTGGGCTGACATTTACTGAGATCGCTCACTCAGACATACTCGGTTTTGTGTGCTAAATATTGACGTTCTCTGCATCCTTTGCTTATCAACATGATTAGGTAGTGAAACGCAGATATTGTCCAAAGAATAATGCTTCGTCAATGAATCGAGGCAACTCGTTAGACAGCAATTCGTGCAGTGATTTTCCACCACGGAAGGCGGTTGCAATGGTTTCATTTGACCGGTATAACTGATGGCATCACCAAGATGTATCGTAGAGAACTCTACTAGGCATATTCTCTTGGGTTGCCTTGCTGTTAATCCTCAGTCGGAGAGGAGAGAGCGTATCGATGTAGACTACCGCACTGGGCGGAATTCGATGCCTGAAAGACTGAGCAGTTGGCCTTCAAGGACGTGTTGCATGATTAAATCACCTGGCTTGATAGACGCATACAGGGCCCGATTCTGACTGTCCTAATGGCAAAGTGGGCGAAACCAGTAGTGGGATTCCGGACAGTAGCCTGTCTCTCCTAAAAGTACGCCAGGGATGTAGGTTAATTATAGAATTACAAAATGACATGTAAAATCATGTAAAGACGATCTGTAACCAATAGGGATTTCAAGTCCGTTCACCAGTACTTCCCTTAATAAAACTGAAGTGAGCTGTAAGCGACTGAAAAGTTGAAATTTGACTACAAATGGCCACTGGCATACGTTTCATGCAAGGAAAAAACATACAGATATGAGGTTATTTGAATGGGCATTGCGTTGCTCTTACATTCTCATAATGTAAAACACTTTTAGGATTGAAAGGTGGAATTTGTAGAAGACGCGGTTTGCTGTCAAGAGATAAAATTCTTCTCCGAACGACCTTTCTAGGAGGTTTTGCACAAGACTAGTGTTCAGAGCCGCGCAGTGGTACGTGAGTGGTGATCAAGGCCTACCTGCCAAAGTATACTTAGCGTCTGATGGTGTTTAGATGGGTCAAAACTGCACTATGGCAAGTAGTGCTCAACTAATAGAAAGCAAGCATTAGAAGACTTCATACACTCGGATCGCCATGAATCCATTTTTCCACGTTTAGAGAATGGGATGGGGGGAGGGAGGGGAAAGAGAGAGTCCAGGTGCGTCCCATAACATGACGAAAGCTGACCGTCAGACAGGGGTCATCAGACACTCACAACACCATGTCAAACCAGCGCACGATGTCTAATCAAATGATGAAAGAGTGCAGTACGCTGGTAGAGGATTGCTTTCAGCAGACGACGAACTGCCATGCTCACTTCCCAGAAACCCATTTGATATTAAATTAATTTGCGTGTACTCCATCGCAATAAAACCGAATTGGAGCATAAAGTGTCTGTCTGGGTGGTCGGCGTGCGAGCGACGATGTCCACCTCGTCCCCACAGTGGGGTGGGCGTAAGGATAATGACTGCCACTCATTCTCTCACACACACACACACATCTGGGCGGGGTGTCAAGACAGAGTCAGGAAGACCAGAGGTGAGATCGGGCGCATCTTCGTGTGCCGAACACCTCTGCTCCGCACATGATGAAACAGACGGACGATTATTCGATGCACGACCTACAATAATTCGACGCCTTTGCAGAAAACGAGTCTTCGTGTCTATTCCACTGAACAGACGCGTGTATGCATGGATCATACTTGTAGCCTAAGACATCCAGCATGCTTTGCTGCATTCTGCATGCAACAGCAGCAACAATCTGCCGATGTCCTGTAGGAATCATGTTAAGGAAAGACACCCATGAGAAGCAGATACGATGACTACTAATCAAACAGTGATGGTGCACAATTGGAAGACGCCTGTTCATGCTCGAGGAGAAAGTTGAAATTCAAAGCTGTAAGAAGGTTTCGATGCTCGCCAGCTGCTCGTATTTGCAGATATAACTAACTACCATCTCGCTCGCTCTCTCTATCAAACACACGCAGAAGCTTCAATAGTAAATGACTGGCCGATCTTCTGAAGTGTTGACCTGAAAGATGAAATGTGTTCTCATCTAGTAGGGATTACTTTGTTGGGGTTCTAATGCTGATTGGGGTGCGGCATGATCGAATGGTATTTCGAACACGCCAGGATGCTGACTTTTAAATGAACTTCTTTTCGGCTGACAACAAAATACCGCCCTCGGGAAACAATAACTAATTTTTATGAGCTTGAATTATTCCGACTGCTCCTCATTGCCTCTTCACATGCAAACGCATTTCACAGAAAGCATACATAAATATATTACTTTTTTCGCTTGTGGCGGAAATTTATATTGTATTCCAATTGGATTCTCAAAGATAGAATGCATATCGATTGAATA
>CACRXP010000007.1:18653-37085 GCA_902702965.1 Spirometra erinaceieuropaei | reverse complement strand
GAACCCGAAAACTACCGTCCTATTAGTTTAACCTGCATTCTATGCAAGGTAATGGAACGACTTATTAAAGGGCATTTAATGTCGTATCTGGAGCAGAGGGACCTGTTATGTGCTGCTCAGCACGGATTTCGTCGTGGTCACTCCTGTCTTACAAGCAGTCTCTACTCTCAGGAAAAGTGGGCAAGAGCCATGGACCAGGGCCGTCCAGTGGACGTCATCTTCTTTGACTTTAAGAAAGCGTTTGACAGCGTTCCTCATGGACGACTCCTACAGAAGATTTGGGAGTGTGGAATACAGGGCAGCATTTTTAATTGGATTAAAAGTTTTCTGTCATGCAGGCTCCAAAAAGTCATCGTTGGTGCCACTACATCCGAATGGGTGCCAGTAAAAAGCGGCGTTCCGCAGGGCTCAGTCTTGGGTCCTCTCCTCTTCCTCATCTATATTAATGACTGTCCTGCAGACCTTGAATGCGATGGCATCATGTTTGCAGATGATATAAAGAGCTGGAAAACAATCAGCTGCGTTGAAGACGCGCAGAAGCTACAGGAAGATGTTAATAAGGTGGCTGCGTGGTCCAGCAAGTGGCTTCTAGCGTTTAACGTATCCAAGTGTGTAGTCTTGCGACAAGAATCTGGATGGAGGCGCTTCCCAAAACATCAGTACACCATAAATGGGGTTCCGCTAAAAGAAGTGGACACGCACAAAGACTTAGGTGTCTGGACATGCTCAAACTTGCTGCCCTCCCAGCACTGCAAAAGAGTCGTCCAAAAGGCAACCAGCATCGTGCACTGGATTAGGCGTGCCTTCAAAATCTTTCCTCCAGAACTCTTCTCACAGATATTCGGCACGTTCGTCAGACCGCACTTGGAATACGGAATGCCATCATGGATGCCCTGGATGAAGAAAGACAGTGATGCCATAGAGCAGGTGCAACGACGGGCCACAAAACTGGTAGACGGTCTCAGGACTCTGTCATACCCAGAAAGACTGATCCAGTTAAATTTGTTCCCCCTTTCCTATAGACGAATGAGGTGTGACCTGTTATGGACATTCCGCATTATCCACGGACATCAATGTTCGCTAAAAACAGACGACTTCTTTGAATTCACGACCACGAGTCACCTGCGCGGTCACCCGTACAAAGTCAAGCGGGAGCGTACACGCCTAGACAATCGGAAGTTTTCCTTCAGCCAGCGTGTTGTTCGACCATGGAACGCACTCCCAAGTGAAATAGTGACATCTGATACAATCACTGTATTCAAAAGGCAGCTCGATCGTTTGATCTTTGATAAACGACGACTTTCACAACAGGACTATCTGCGGCCAGCCATAAATTTCATTTCTTGATTTCATCCCTACCTAACACATCCCTGACTGTTAATGAAATGTCTCCTCTCAAACTATGCAAATGACAGCACTTTATGCTGATTGTATATAACTGCACTTAAAATTTCATATGTACACTGAGAAGACCGCCTGCCGCACCCTTCGCAGTCCCGCATTGTGAAACGTTTTCCGTGAACACATATGTTACTGACAAAATGTTAGTAAGATGTACATTTAACGTTTATATTTTCTGTACCGTTTTCAATAGGGTCATCAAGGGCATTGCCTGTTATCCTAAAATACACTATTATATATTATATATGACGACGTATGGACTCAGCACAACAACTAGATGTGCTAATTCCTTATAACGTCACACAGGCAGCTTATGCTTCTGTATGCGCGATTCGATCATGCGTGCAGCCTGACCCATAATGTGGACGGTGCTGAATTTGCCTTATGCGGTCGTAGTTCTCGTAATAGTTTCGCCGACACTGTTTGAAAATATTGGAAATCTATAGTTTATTCTGTAGAATACAATAATAACAACACAACGACTGTCTTTGAAAAAATAATGGCCTCTCGCCCACGGACATCACTGGCAAGCCGGAAATGGCCAGGTCAGCAATTTATGCGATTATCTAACGTTATAAGAAGTCCGGACGCACCCACAAGAAGCCTCGTAGTGGATAAACAAAAACGTTCTAGCCCCTTGGCTGATAATGGCTGTCCGGGATCCTAGTCCTTGCAATCCGGTCGGAATCATGAAGAAGCTGACTTCGGCGCCTGATGTGTCTGTACACATGTTAATCAATGTCGTGAAAAAGGACCTGCATGTTAGGTCATGGACTAGGACTAGAAGGCATCTCGTTACTGAGGCTGTAAAAAAGAGAAGATACTGGATTGGACTAAGAGAATCTCACGTTTCCTCAAGATAGGACCGAACACGATGCTCTACTCCGATGAAAAAGTACTTCACGGTGGATTCGGTGTCCAACAGACGAACATATTGCTATATAAGCCCACGGGAAGCTCAACGAGGTATCTGAGAATGCTAAGTGCAAATTTCAGACCAAACATCCTGCGTCTGCGATGGCCTTCGTCCTGATTGTCTCTGACGGCAAAGTCATGCCCGCTCTGTTCATCAAGGCGGGGGGGGGGGTGGGGGGTGTCAAAGTGAACACAGACTAGTAACCGGATGTTCTTCAAAAACATATCAAGCCCTAGATAGATTCAAACCTGCACTTCAGACGGCAATGTTGTCGTCCTTTAGGATATTGAGCCTGCATATACGTCAGAGAAGACGTAGAAGCGGCTGGAAGACCACATGCATTATTCCTGGCCCAAGGATATGTAGCCGTCATTATCGTCCCCTCAACATTGTCGCAGTGAATCTCTTCTAACCGCCGTCAGGGAGGCAGGGAGGGGGGGAGGGGAGAGAGAGAGAGTTCATTTGCCCTCCGAAGCATGACGAAATCTGACCGCCAGACGAGGGCCATAAGACACACACACGCACACACAAGAGTTCGATCGTCAATTTCGACGATGTCCACCCTATGCCCCACAGCAGGGACGGTGAGTTGCGCGGGGTTTATAGTGCCAGTAGACTTGCGCTGCATCTACTACACTCTCTCCTCCGCCACCTGAGCCCGGTGTCAAGACAGAGACAAGAAGACCGGAGATAATGGAGGCCGCAGGTGGATGGCTTGGACGGCTGCACGCCTTGGCGCTCCACTCCGCACCTCCTTGTCCTCTCAACAAAAGCCAGGATTTTGACCGACAACAAAGAGAGTGGAGTCTGGCACGGCCGAAGCAGCCGCAACTAGGCGTGCATAACGCACACTTGAGTTTCATGACGCCCACGCTTTTTTGGCCGCTTCCCCAATGGCATTCCATCACCGCAACCACAATGCTCATATCTCCTCAATAAACTTCATAGGCATCCTTCAACTCATGCGATTCACAGAGTGGACTGGGAAGAACAATCGTAGGCGCTCAAGGTACTGCGTACTAAAAATGTGCGGTTTCTTACTGGTTTAAAGACACGTATTGTTTAATGACTGAAATCATATTAATTGCGACAACGTAGGCCAAATTGATTTTACATTAATGGTACAACGTGTTTCGATAGCCGAGCTCAGGGCAGGGTTGACTTATTTCAATAAATCCGTCGCAAGTCTGTTTCGAATATGCTGCTATGCATTTTTGTGTCCGACGTAGCTCTCAAAACTGGGCAATGGAATTTGGCCATGACCAAGCGTTTACTGCATAACTATCCTTCACACCTGCCAAGTTTCCGAAGTAGTCAGATTAGGAGTTTGTCTGCCGTTCCGATCGTCCTCCCTTCTGTCTGGGAAATTGGCTAGTAAATTAATCCACAATGTTTCATGGAATTTCGACAGCATCATGTTCATTAGAATATGTATGTATGAGTAAAACAGAGGATAATCAATTATATCTGTAAATTCGAGCAACTGGCGAGCATCGAGGCCTTTTTACTGCCATGAACTTCAACCTTCTCCTCGCGCACGAACAGGTGTCTTCCAGTTGTGGACCATCACTTTCAAATTAGTAGTAATCGGATCTGCCTGCCTCTCAAAGATGTCTTTTCTAAACATCTTTCTACAGGATTTCGGCAGATTGTTGCTGCTGTTGCAGGCAGAATGGTTCTAAAGCAAAGCATACCGATGCCACCGAGAGGTTGTCTTAGGCCCTGTCCAGATGTGTAAAAGATGAGAGAGAGAGAGAGAGAGAGAGAATGAGTGGTAGCTTCATCGACAGTCGGTATCCCTCAGCCCCCCTGCTGCGGGGACAATGTGGACATTGTCGTTCGCGCTTATCTAGGTATCAAGTCATGCCCACTACCTAGACGGTCACTTTATGTTCCAATTCGGTTTTATTACGATTCAGAACACGCAAATTATTTCAATCTTAAATGGGTTCCCGGAAAGTTAGCATGGCAGTTCGTCTTCTGTTAGACAGCAATCCCCTACCAGTGTAATGCCCTCTTTCATAATATGATTAAACATCTTGCGCTGGTTTGACATGGTATTGTGAGTGTCTGATGACGCTTGTCTGGCGGTCAGATTTCGTCATGTCGCGGGACGCACCTGAACTCTCACTTTCCCCTCCCTCCCTCCCTCCCTCCCACCCCATCCTCTAAGCGTGGGAAAATGGATTTACTGCGATTCTGTTGTGTTAAGTCGTCCAGTACTTGCTTTATATTAGCTGAGCACTTCATGCGGTTAAGTTAAGAAGAAATCGTCCGCAAAGATGACGCTGAAATTGCAAATACATCGTGGACGACTGCCCAGTCTGCCATAGGGTATCAACGGTCGCCTGATGAGCTTCCGCCTGCCTCTCCGCGGAGGCAAATTCGCCACCATTATCAGTGCCTCTGCTCCGCCGATGACCAGCCTCGACGCCGCAAGGGGCGAATTCTACGAGGACCTGCACGCCCTCCTTGCGACTGTCTCGTATGCGGACAAGCTGATTGTCCTTGAGGAATTCAACGCCCGCGAAAATACAGACCATGCTGCCCGGAAAGGAGTGCTAGGTCCCCATGGTCTCCGCGGTTCAGCGACAGTGACCTGCACCTTCTCCGCACCTGCACAGAACACCGCCTCATCCTGACAAACACCTTCTTCTGTCTGCCAGAGCGAGTGAAGGCCACCTGGAGGCATTCTCGGTCGCGTCAGTGGCACCTGCTGGACTATGTCCTCTTCGAGGCGAGATCATCAGGACGTGCTGGTGAAAAAGGCGATCGCGGATGCTGACGGGTGGACCGATCATCGCCTCGTCATCGCGAAGATGCGTATTAGCCTACAGCCTCGCAGAAGACCACAAGGTAAGCCACCACCCAGATAAGTTGAATATCGCCTTGTTGCCTTTGCCCGCTCACCATTTCCATTTTAGCAACGAGCTAGCTCAACGGTTAGACAAAATTCCTGTCGCAGCCGCCACCGCCACCGTCGCTGACGAAAAGGCATCTGTGAAGAACCGATGGTATCAACTGCGGGACACAGTCCAGTGGACGGTGCTTGCCGTCCTCGGTCACGCACGTCGTCCGTCTTCTGCCAAAAAGCCAGTGCGGCTTCTGCCGTTATCGCGGGACAACGGACATGATCTTCGCCGCTCGTCAACTTCAGGAGAAGTGCCACGAGATGCGGACCCATCTGTACTCTACTTTCGTGGATCTGACGAAAGCCTTCGACACGGTCAATCGTGAAGGACCGTGGAAGATCATGCAGAAATTCGGCTGTCCGGAGCGATTCATTCAGATGGTGTGTCAACTCCACGACGGCATGATTGCGCGTACGTCACGGACAACGGAGCTGTCTCAGAGGCATTCGCATTGACTAACAGTGTGAAACGGGGATACGTCCTGGCGCCCACCCTCTTCAGTCTTATGTTCTCTGACATGCTGATGGACGTCTACCGCGACGAAAGTTCCGGGATCCACATCGCCTCCAGGACGAACGGCCACCTCTTCAATCAACGCCGGATCTACTTCCAATCTCGCGTATCCACAACCACCGTTCACGAACTTCCCTTCGCCGACGACTGCGCCCTGAACACCACCACGGAAGAGGACATGCAATGGAGCATGGACCTCTTCTCCGTCGCCTGCGAGACCTTCGGTCTGGTCATCAACACGGAGAAGACGGTGGTCATGCATCAACCGCCACCAAACACAATCCCTCAGCACAATGCGCCACAGATCAGCGTGAACGGAACCCAACTGACAGCGGTGGACAATTTCCCATACCTTGGCAGTACCCTCTCCCGTAGCACGAAAATCGATGACGAAGTGGCCCGCCGGATCTCAAAGGCCAGTCAAGCATTCGGCCGCCTTCAAAGCACAGTTTGGAACCGTCACAGTCTGTAGTTCAGCTCGGAGTTGAAGATTTACAAAGCCGTCATCCTATCGACGCTGCTATACGGAGCGGAGACCTGGGCGGTGTACACGAAGCAGGCACGCCGATTCAACCACTTCCACCTCAGTTGTCTTCGTCCCATCCTGAGACTGAGTTGCCAGGATCGAATCCCCGACACTGATGTATTGGAACGGACGGGAATCCTCAACATATACACCATGCTGAGATAACTGCAGGTGCGTTGGAGCGGCCACCTCGTGCGCATGGACGACGGGGGACTGCCCAAACGACTCTTCTATGGCGACGTCGCCACGGTTTCCCTTCGCCAACGAGGTCGAATTCGCCGATACAAGGATACGCGGAAGTCCTCTCTGAAGCGTCTGCAAATTAACCCGGCCAACTGGGAAGACCTCGCCAACGACCGACCGACCTGGAGAAGAACAGTGAAGACAGACGCCGCGATCTATAAAGCCAACCGCATCGTTGCCGCCAAAATTAAACGTGAAGCACGCAAGTCCCATGTGCGCTCACTCCCATTCCCAGTGCACAACCGCCTCCAAAGTGCCCACGGTGTCAACGCACATATCGGGCACGAATTGGACTTGTTGGACACCTCCGGATCAACTGCGCATCTCAGACCGCACCAACCGGCCAACTCCGCCTCGTCCTCCTCGCCGCCAAATAAATCTGACCGCACTTCTGAGCCACCACTTCGATGCTCCTCCTCCTCCTCCTCCTCCTCCTCCTCCTCCTCCTCCTCTTCCTATGCTACAACACCAGCTGTTGCGCCGCCTCCCACGCACATCAACACTGCAAACTACCCTGACGCTCCGGCACACCAACCCCGCCACTGTCGAAACCAGCGGTGAGTACCAGGACTGCCCTCATTGAAACCACACCCTCACCACACATATCGACCTGGTCGGTCACTTGCGAATCAATCGCACAGAGACTGGCGAACGAGTGCCTGGAGCACCAACACACATCCACCGCACCCGACTCCACTGTCCAATCTGCCCTCGCACATTTATACACTGTATAGGCCTATTCGGAAACATGCGCATCCACAAAAACCTGCGGTAGACAACCGCCGGCTGCACCACAGCATGACATTCCCACTTTATCTTCACAACCACCACCACCACTACCACCACCACCACCACCACCCGACTCCACTGTCCAATCTGCCCTCGCACATTTATACACTGTATAGGCCTATTCGGAAACATGCGCATCCAAAAAACCTGCGGTAGACAAACGCCGGCTGCACCACAGCATGACATTCCCCCTTCATCATCATCATCATCATCACCACCACCACCACCACCATCATCATCATCATCATCATCATCCTCATCATCATCATCATCATCATCATCATCATCATCATCATCATCATCATCACCATCATCATCATCATCATCATCATCATCATCATCATCATCATCATCATCATCATCATCATCATCATCATCATCATCATCATCATCATCATCATCATCATCATCATCATCATCATCATCATCATCATCATCTAACCATCAGAAATCAACATCACCCACCGAAAGCCCCTAACTGCCACTTCACACGCAAAGTGAGAAGTTTGCTTCTCGACTCGGTCTCCGTGCGGCTCCTGCTGCACGAGTGACCCGATTCTGAGACTATCCCGACGCGTTAAGCGTCGTGTATAGAAAGGCTGCTGATTGACGCCCCCCACTCGGTCCACGCCGTCCGTCCCGTTGTGTGTGTGTGTGTGTGTTTGTGTGGAGTGGCGGACTGATGGCCTGGGAGACTTGCCGTAATAGCACATTCCTCGGCACTCTCACGCAAGTGAGAAATACGCCGTTCAACCCCCGTTGAGTGAAATCCTGGTGTGTGTGTGTGTGTGTGTGTGTGTGTGTGTGTGTGTGTCTGGAGGGCCAGGTCATGCGCGCGACACGCGCAGACATGGTCAATCGACCATGCCATCCACCGCGCCTATTTCCCGCTCCAGCCTGCTGGCCGGTATGGAGAGTAGCTGGGTGTGGGAATGTTTATGTATGCTTTCTGTGAAATGCGTTTGCATATGAAGAGGCAATGAGGAGCAATCGGAATAATTCAAGATCATAAAAATTAGTTATTGTTTGCCGAGGGCGGTATTTTGTTGTCAGCCGAAAAGAAGTTCATTTAAAAGTCAACAGCCTGGCGTGTTCGAAATACCATTCGATCATGCCGCACCATAATCAGCATTAGAACCCCAACAAAGTAATCCCTACTAGATGAGAACACATTTCATCTTTCAGGTCAACACTTCAGAAGATCGGCCAGTCATGTACTATTGAAGCTTCTGCGTGTGTTTGAGAGAGAGTACGGGAGATGATAGTTAGTTATATCTGCAAATACCAGCAACTGGCGAGCATCGAAGCCTTCTTACAGCTATGAATTTCAACCTTCTCCTCGCGCATGAACAGGCGTCTTCCAATTGTGCACCATCACTGTTTGATTAGTAGTCGTCGTATCTGCTACTCATGGGTGTCTTTCCTTAACATGATTCCTACAGGACATCGGCAGACTGTTGCTCTGTTGCATGCAGAATGCAGCAAAGCATGCTGGATGTCTTAGGCTACAAGTATGATCCATGCATACACGCGTCTGTTCAGTGGAATAGACACGAAGACTCGTTTCCTGCAAAGGCGTCGAATTATTGTAGGTCGTGCATCGAATAACCGTCCGTCTGTTTCATCATGTGCGGAGCAGAGGTGTTCGGCACACGAAGATGCGCCCGATCTCACCTCTGGTCTTCCTGACTCTGTCTTGACACCCCGCCCAGATGTGTGTGAGAGAGAGGGAGAATGAGTGGCAGTCATTATCCTTACGCCCACCCCACTGTGGGGACGAGGTGGACATCGTCGCTCGCGGTTATCGATGTGTCAGGACACGCCGACCACCCAGACAGACACTTAAAGCTCCAATTCGGTTTTATTGCGATGGAGTACACGCAAATTAATTTAATATCAAATGATTTTCTGGGGAGTGATCATGGCAGTTCGTCGTCTGTTGGAAAGCAATCGTCTACCAGTGTAATGCACTCTTTCATCATATGATTAAACATCATGCGCTGGTTTGACATGGTGTTGTGAGTGTCTGATGACCCCTGTCTGACGGTCAGATTTCGTCATGATTTCGATCCGAAAAGTGTTTCACATTATGAGAATGTTAGAGCAACGCAATGCCCGTTCAAATAACCTCATATCTGTATGTTTTTTTCCTTGCATGAAACGTATGCCAGTGGCCATTTGTAGTCAAAATGTAACTTTTCAGTCGCTTACAGCTCACTTCAGTTCTATTAAGGGAAGTACTGGTGAACGGACTTGAAATCCCTATTGGTCACACATCGTCTTTACATGATTTTACATGTCATTTTGTAATTCTATAATTAAACTACATCCTTGGCGTACTTTTAGGAGAGACAGGCTACTTTCCGAGAAGCCACCACTGGTTTCGCCCACTTTGCCATTAGGACAGTTAGAATCGGGCCCTGCATGCGTCTATCAAACCAGGTGATTGAGTCACCCAACACGTTCTTGAAGGCCAACCGCTCAGTCTTTCAGGCATCGAATTCCACCCAATGCGGCATTCTACATCGATACGCTCTCTCCTCACCGACTGAGGATTAACAGCAAGGCAACCCAAGAGAATATGCCTAGTAGAGTTCTCTACGATACATTTTGGTGATGCCATCAGTTATACCGGTCAAATGAAACCATTGCAACCGCCTTCCGTGGTGGAAAATCACTGCACGAATTGCAGTCTAACGAGTTGCCTCGATTCATTGACGAAGCATTATTCTTTGGACAATATCTGCGTTTCACCATCTAATCATGTTGATAAGCAAAGGATACGGAGCACGTCAATATTTAGCACACAAAACCGAGTATGTCTGAGTGAGCGATCTCAGTAAATGTCAGCCCAACTTCTAAAATGTAATTTCGTCTGGAAAGCATTACTTAAGTGGGTTAACGATGTTGATTAACTTGTGGCATAGTCCTGTGATGTTTCAGACACATCAGTGTGTTGGCATTTGAGCGCAGGTCTTTTCGGCCACCTGCAAATTCCTCACTGGACATATATGGCCACTTAGCGAGCACGAATTTACTCTACCGATGTTCGAAGATCTTGTAAAATGTTCCCTGTAAAATATACAACAGAAATGACACTTAGTGTAATAGCTGCGTATCATATTTTCGTGATGGCGTGTAGGACTGCATAGTTCTCCCCCTGCCTGGAACCTATGCACAGTGTAGGCTTAACTCCATAAGCGACATCGCAACGCCAAATCGACTTTAAATCCACTCGGTGCCCAAAACGTCTTCTTAAAAACCATAAGCTGCCGTTTACAAGATAAGAATTTGAAATACACACCAGTTATCTACCCCATGCCTGAAATTACAGAGGCCTCGCAAATCGACATGGAAAATGCCCATCAATGAATTAGTCAGGTTCGTGAAGAAAGGCTTTGTAGATGGTCGAAAAAAGGTGCATTCAGTAGTCAACGCCTTGAGGTGTCTGAAATATTATGTGATTGCATCGTAAGATAGGCAATCTTACAGCCGTACTTATGCAATGCTTACTGATCGACCACACATAAGCACGACTTCTCATCGCCAGTAATAATAGGTCTTCCCAGCACCTTGTGATAGTTTCAAAGTGGGTCTGAATATCTTTTGTGAAGAATGCGTGGGAAACGATTCCGTAATGTCAACCGCACTATCAGTCTCTCTCCCATTCGCCTAGTCGGTCAGTGATTGGGTGCAATTTGCCGTTGATGCGTCCAAGGAAACTGATAGGCAAAAGAAGCGGAGTATTGTGTTTTTCACGTTAATCGTTGGCGCACAATGGAAAAGAGTTGCTCATTTAGCGAACATGATCCCGCGTCCCCATCTCCGGCCCGCCTCCCCCCCCCCCCCGCCTGCCAGGGGTGAAGAAATGTCACAGTGAGGTTTGTCTCCTTTGAACTCCCATCAGACCCAGAAGGCACTTTGGCAGGCAGCTCCTAGTCACATGCACGTCCCACTGCGCGACTTTGAAAACTAGTCATCTGCAAAGCCCAAGGCAGAACACTCGGAGAAGAATGTCTCACTCCCCTGATTCACTGAAATTATCTCATCGTAAAACAAACCAAGCAGTCGTAGCATATCGAACTATTGGCAGAAAATCAATTTGAGCTTCAAGTAGCAAAATCTACCTATAAGCAGCGCCTAACTAAAATAGACGACTCTGTGTTTTTTGAGCGATTGCTGTGTTTCCGCGTCCAAGAAAATTGAAAGTCAAAAGAAGCGGAGTATTGCGTTTTTCAAGCTAGTCTTTGGCACACAATACTGCGTTCGTCTGCGCCTGTGAGCTACCGATCTCATGAAATGTTAGCCCAACTTCGGAAACGCGCTTTGTAGTAGGAAGTATTTTTTGTGCGGTTGCGACGTTGACTAACTTGTGGAATATTCCTGTGATGTTTCAGTAAACTGCAGGACTCTTCAGCCATCTGCAGAGACCTCACTGGAAAAAATGGCTACTTAACTAGCGTGCAGATCCTCCACCAGTGTTCGATGACCTTGTGAATTAGGTCGTTCGTTTAGGGAGAAACTCCATACAAATACTATTTTTTGTACTCATTTGAATGCAGATTATGCATTCTTCAAATTTTCCACTTGAAAAAGGGGCATCGGTAGACCCTAAAATGATCCTCGTTATGAGATTTTGCGAACGATGCAATGTCTGTTCAAATAACACCGTATCTGTGTGTTTAAAGATGCCCTCATCAAGAATGCAAAATATTTGAGGCTCCCTGCGATGATTTATGGGCTGCAAATGGTGTCATTCAACGAGAAACCGACGAACTCGTTGGCTACGTAAAAGTCCACTGCAAAGAAATACTAGTATTTTCAGGCAAATTTAATTTCGGCAACTTTTGTTACTCCGTCGCTATGCTGGGGAACCTAAAGGTTTCTCTTACTAACCGATCTGCCCCTCAGACTGGATTCGGTTTGCGACAGTCGCGGTCACATGAGGCGACATGGCTGCGCACAAGCCTGTACTCTTCGATCTCTCAGTTCTCGGTGTCATCAGGTTGAAAGTCCGATGGCTGGACTGACGGTCAGTCTCCCACACGAGACAGCACACACTCAGATGGTCGCTAGCTCAACCAGACCCCTCCTCTCGCGTAACCTTTCAATTGCCCTTGCTGTTGTCGCCAACGTTTGGAAAATTTGCCAGACAACAGGACGGGGCGGGGGGGGGTTTGCTGGAACGGCAGACTGACTGCCACAGACGAGGGGTCGAGATAAGCTCATTCTGCGAACGAGATTCTCCTGCCCCATGTCACTGGTGAAGAAATTTCACAGTGCAGGTCTGACCCCTTCGAAAACCTAGTTGATTCAAGCTACACTTTAGTAGGCAGCTCTTGGTCGTTCCCACGTCCTACCGCACATCTCTGATCACTAGTTATGTGCAAAGCACAAGTCAGTACATTCGGAGAAGAACCATCCCCTAATTTACTGCAATAATCTAACCGTGGAGTAAGTTCTGCCATCGAAATATATCGAATTATTGGCATAAAACCAATTTTAGCCTCAGGTAGAAAAATCTACCGATACGCAGAGCCTAGATAAAGTATCTATCTCGACAGTTTTTTGGGTAATTGCTGTGTTAGCACATCCAAGCGTGGTTTGATTTTCACGCTAACCGTTAGCTCACAATACTGAATACGCCTGAGATTGTGAGTGACAAATCTCTTGAAATTTAAACCGAATTTCTGAAATGTGCTTTCGAATAGAAAGTATTGTTAAGTGGGGTTTGCGATATTGATTAACTTGTGGCATAGTCCTTGTATGTTTCAAACACCTCAGGGTGTTGCCGTTCAGTCACTCACGCGGTAAGAATAACTACTAACTTGGTGTCTATTTTATCGTCCGATTTTGGATGTCCTTGTAAATTTAATTGGATTTTAGGGAGAAATTCGATAAAAGTATCATTCTATGTACTCATTTGGTAACAAACCACGCCTTCTTAAATTTCCATACTTGAAAAAAGACATCTTTCTTTCACAAACATGCATCTCTTTATGAGACTTTTGAGGACGGTGCGATGTCTTCTCGAAGAACATTGTATATATCTTTTTGATTATGCTCTACATAAAATATGGAACACATTTGACACTTCTTGCAACGTTTTCCGAGCTGCATATTGTATTTTCTTAATGGTGTGAAAGAATGCACGTTTTTATCAGACGGAGCAAACGAGCTATGAAGGTTGAATTCTCTAAGCAAAAGTGCAACGACAGATCAAGCTCATAACAATTCGGGAATCAAACCTATGTCTGCAAATGCAAGCCGCCCTTTTTTCAAGAAAAATATTTCAAACATACGTGATTTCATACCGAATGTGTAGAAGAAATTATATGTTTAAGGAAATATTATATAATATGTTTGAAATTACCAGGACATCGAGGGGTGATTGGGGCAATGCCTACCAGTTAAGTTGTCATTTTAACGAGAAGGATTCCTGTAGGTTGCCGAAAAGCAGCTCACTCAAAAGCCAACACTCTTCGGTGTCTGAAATGTCATGTGATTGATTTGTAAGATAATCAGTCTTACAGCCGCAAGTATGTAATCCCTCCTAATCGTGCGCGTATAAGCATCACATTTCATTGCCAGTAATAATAAGTTTCAGAAATGATTTACTTTGTTGGCAAACGAAACTGCGATGGTATGAGTTCTGTTAGAACTCCCCAAACCCCATCTAATATGTCCCTGCTATAACTATCAAGAGGCTGACATCTTGGACAAAGTTTGGTTAGATTAACTTAAGCACTGCTGAACGTATTGCGTGTAAATGCAGTCAGCATGTTCTTTGCCCTAGCTCATCTAGCAAATTCGTCAGCTTTTTAACACACTTATTTCACTATCAGTCTTTGCATCTTAACTTATCTTCTTGCAGAGTTGTGTTTTTTTGAAATAGATATTCCAGTTGCCTCTGTCCTTTACTTCAACTACAATGATTTGATTGCACTTCATCCATAGCGCGACAAGTTTGGCCCACACACATACTACTGCAATTGCAGCAATGAGTGTCTGAAGTAATCACACTTGTCAAGAAGGTTAGAAATCTAGGGCACATCATTTTGAGTGTAAATAGTACCCTGTAACAAATGGTGAGACTTGTGGGCATATTGTCATATCCGTGGTCCGAAGACCAGTAGTCGATAATTTGCTAAAGATGGAAAGAAAAATGCAAACATAAATGATGATTTTATTTCGTATGAATCAGTTCAGATATGTCCTCAGTCAACACCTAGGCAGAGCATTCTGTTTCGTGACCGACTGCTCTCACCGTACCACACCACCGAAAAGTTCATTTAAGCCATTTAGTTCTTGCGTTTGCGAATAATTTGGCAAAACAACAATAATGATTCCTCCTCCCAATAGGAAGTCGACGTAAATGCAAAAATTGCCTAGTGCAGTAGATGTGCTATCTATTGAAATGTTTACCGAAATTCTGTAAAATGTCCTTGATTAAAAACATTACTCAAATTGGGTTATAATATTAACCATCCTGCTACATGATCCTGTGATATTCCATTCACGCCTGCATACCGGCTTTCGAACTAGCCTCATTTCAGCCGCCTGCCTAAAAGTACTACTGAGTTGGTCTGCATTTTCCCCTAATTTTCGATGTCATTACAACTTCAGATATATTTTATAGAAAACATTCAAGAAAAATATTCTTTCTTGTAGTCAGGTGGTAGAAAATTAGGCCCTGTTTATGCTTGAAATAAACCGATTCTTTTGGCTTTAATTTTGAACTCTTCCCATCGTCACACGTGCATTCAATGCAACACTTTGCACGTAAAATTAAAGCGTCTGCATAACGGACAATTGAGTTTCATGTCACCCACGCTTTTCCGTCCGCTTCTCCAACGGCATCCAATTACCGCAACCGCAATGATCATATCTCATCAATAAACTACATAGGCGTCCTCCAACTCATGTGATTCACTGGGTGGATTGGGAAGAACAATCTTGGGTGCACACGGCACTGCGCACTGAAAATGTGCGATTGCTTACCGCTTTAATGACACGAATTGTCTAATGACCGAACTGATACTAATTGCGACAACGTAGGCCAAATTGATTTTACATTAATGGTACAACCTTTTTCGAATTGCCGAGCTCAGGGCAGGGTCGACTTATTTCAATAAATCTGTCGCAAGTTTCTTTCGAATATGCTGCTATGCATTTTTGTGTCCGACGTAGCTCTCAAAACTGGGCAGTGGAATTTGGCCATGACCAAGCGTTTTCTGCATAAATATCCTTTACGCCTGACAAGTTTCCGATTTAGTCAGATTTGGATGCGCCCGATCCCACGTCTGGTCTTCCTGACTCTGTCCAGATGTGTGTGAGAGATGAGAGAGAGAGAGATATATAGAGAGAGAATGAGTGGTAGCTTCATCGACAGTCGGTATCCCTCAGCCCCCCCGCTGCGGGGACAATGTGGACATTGTCGTTCGCGCTTATCTAGTAGCAAGTCATGCCCACTACCTAGACGGCCACTTTACACTGCAGTTCGGTTTTATTACTATGCAGTACACGCAAATTAATTTAATATAAAATCTCAAATGGGCTATCCTTTGTCATATCTTCTGTTTATACAAAATTTCCACTTGGAGAGCGTTTGTCAAACTCACATTTATTCACGTTTTTCTGCCATTTTACAATGGAATACAAAAGGCACCTGTTTCGTCATCACATCTTGCCCGCCAAGCACTGCCATCTGATCCAGCCCATCTCTCAGGATCCAACCAGCAACAGAACATCAATTGACCATCAATCCCTCATTCCACGAGTTACAGGTGGCAATGCCCTAAATTACCGGTGGACCTGCTTTGGACAATTGCCGCATAATTTGTTATCACTTGCGCTCTATCGAGAATTAACGCTTCATTTCCTGGTTTGGCATAGGACTATGGATCCACTCTCCCCGAATTACTGGCAAAATGCAAACACCACAACGCAAGGAACAATTCACCTATCATTTGAATCGCGCACATCTCCTATAAATCCTCTAGGATCCCGTAAACTTGCTTGTTTCACAATCTTTGATGAGGTGGAGAACACGAGGCACGACCATGGCAAGCGAGAGAGAGGTCGCCTAATCCTTATCCAAATGTCGTCTCTGCCTGCTAGTCTGCCGACACGAGGTACACATCGTCGGCTTACAACCTTCCAATCTGCTGCGATTGCGTCCACACACGCACACACGCACACATTCAGTTTTGGAGGACTTCTTTTGAGAACGCGACACTTGCTTGTTAGACGACGCAGTATATCCAAAAGAAAGGTGAATCATCCATAGTACATTTTATTGTGCATCGTTCGTACATAAATGCCTTCCGATGCCGGATGTCTTCTTGTGATGGTCATTCCCATTCCTAGGGAAATGTGACGTTAATGAACATCTGCATTATGAAATCTCATCTATCATGCAATGGCACTTCTATGTGCTAAAAAGTATAACTTACGCAGCGTTCTCATCTCTACCACATCTTTGGGCTCAAAGGGCCAAATGGCTTCTCAAGTGCTTGAAGAGTAAAATGATGGCAGTTTGGTTAGCATGGAAGGACATTATGTGATTCGCAGTTTCAATTGTGCTTCAAAAGACAACGTTTCAAACGTATTTTAAGAGTAATTAGCCCAATGTGATCTTCGCATTACGTTGGTTACGATGGAAGTGTCTTCCTTAACACACTGGGGCAGATGTGTGCCCGACCATGGAAGCATTGCAGACCGGCCAGTCTAATCTGTGCGTCTGACGTATGACAGTATTTAAAATGCCTACTGTTGGTTGGGTTGGGGTTAGGGGGGTGTTCATAAACGTGCAAATGCGCAAGTGTGAGGTACATGCACACACCAGTTCTTGCCAACAGGCGTCGAAATTCGGCAGATGAAGCTGTGGATGAATACTCGTCCGCATTGCGGGAATATGAGAATTTAAATGTGTGAATTGCCTTGCGTGCAAAATATACTGATGCCGACAAAAAGACATACCTGTTGGCTTGTTGGGCTTTGGGTTTTGGAAGGCGGCGCTGCTTCTGAATGATGGATAACCAGTTTTGCCGGTAACGCATGCCTCCGTGACTGAGACGGCAACAAGCAGAAACGCTAGGAATGCGAAAAGGTGCATCTTCTTGGATGTTGTCTGGAGGACAGCGAGCATGCTCTGAGCCCGACATCAGGTCCATTTATAAGCTCAAATATTCTGCCTCGTCTTTAGATTCGTCATTTAACCTACCAATATGAGACAATGCGTAGTGCTGCCTGTTCGCCTTGAGGCCAGTCATCTGTCAGCCTCTTGATTACTCACTGCTGTAGAATTCGAATAACCTCTCTACAGATTAGGGCATTCGGTATATTGACATACGACACGGGACCCTATGACAGAAACCAATACGAAAATATTGATGTTTCAGGAAATCATACTGGTAGCACAGGTATTAGCAGATGCGTGCCGACATGCGGGTTTCGCGGATTTTATGCCGCAAGTGTTTGGGCACATCAGTGCGCCACCAGGCATTCCCCGTTTGCATTCTTGTTGATACGCCAGTTCACACGATATTCAGATACTCAACACCTTGCACGTTTTACACACTCGCCCAACCTCTCCCCAGACTTGCCATTTTCTTGAGCGAAAAATTTGGCTAATCTATATTATCAAGCAAAATGTTCATAAATTTGGGCGAAAGTGGACATTTCGATATATTCGTGCAATTTCTTGTGCCAGTACCTATCCTAGACTTGGGTTGCGCATCTGATCGGGTTTTTTTTCTTGAGAGAAGAGCAATCTATTGCCAAGAGTTTCACTGAACAGATCTTGTCGCACTTGAAGTTTGATTTCTTCTTAGAGGTTAACCGCGGGAGTGAGGTCGAGAGCACTGTGGTCATTTTTGAGAACCAGAGTATTTATCGACTGGCAAATCTGTGTGATTTTATGTCCGTACGTGCACTTCTAACACACACCCACACACGCAATCCTTTATTTAATTGGACCGAAATTGTTTCGCCATTTGCAAAATATTATATGTTGGCATTAGATTGACTATTACTAAATGGACATTTTCGGTTTCGAACATATGAAGCGTTACTTTTCGTGTGGTCAATTTTCTGCATATATCTAATTTAGGAATGAAACGCTAGCAAAG
>CACRXP010000006.1:3384017-3395774 GCA_902702965.1 Spirometra erinaceieuropaei | reverse complement strand
GCGCCAGCTACCTGCGTCCTCTCCCACTTCAGGTCTAATTGATTCGCTCTCGACAGGCTGGCGCGAAGGAGATAGTGCGGCAGATGCTGTGTAAGTATACCATCACTATAAGCGGATTCATGCACAGGTCTCATACATATTTGTGGAGCAGACGGTGGACATAGTCATAATCGACGGTCGAACTGTCAGTAGGAGGGGACCATTGCTGTTGCATCCGGCGCCCACTCCCCTCAGTTGTCCCTCTTTAGGGAATCGAGTGTTGCTGAGAGCCGCGATGTTAATCCCGCAACGAGCCAGTTCTCGAGCCACCAGCTCCGTTTCCCTTTCCACACATTTCGGGTTTACGAGTCGGGGTGATTATCCAGCGTTTATTAAGGGCACCTTTGGTAGTTTCCTGCCCCACGGGAGAGTAAGCAGTGGCGTCATTGTATTGAAATGTTTAGTAATCCTAGGTGGCTGCCGAATTCCACTATGGGTCACGACACTTGTGAGACGACCCGAATTGGCTTGGACCGCCCACAGAATTCCCTGTCGCCCTCTCTGTAGGGCCTTCTGAGTATAGGAGAGAATAGGTAGGGTTTTCGATTATTAACTTACGCTCACACGACAGTTCGAACGTTACCAGCGAAGACGTCAACCTCGTGTTGCATGCAGCGGATGCGACACCAATGACTTGGGTGCTAATTAGTTTATGGTGAGGCAGACTTGCCCAGCACCTGTCGCACACCCTCCTTGCCTGCCTACCTGGTTCGGATGGCAAGACATTGTCAAGGCGACTGGAAAGGGACTCTGACGTATTGGCTGACAGGGTTAAATAACCCGTCTACGCGTGCCACTCACAAACTGATCCCATACAGTATGTCGGACAGTCATAGGAGCGGCTTGAATCTCATCTTCCTGAGGATGTCATAAAGGCCATATTAAGAGGGAGTCATCGCAGCCTGATTCTTGGTTCTCCGGCAAGTCACTCCACGTACACACAGAACTGACCATAAGGAGCACGTCTGGCTATCATTTGAAACACTACCAAGCCACGACTGTAGACGCATCATGATAGGTCCAGTTGGTGGGGACCTCGGGCGCAATGACTGACAGAGCTGTGCGTGCACGCCTGCTAGTGCCACGCTCGATCTGAGCACTTCATTTATCAGGATGCGTCAGTCAGCATGCTTCCTACTTACAGTAGGTGGGCTAATTCATGAAATGTCAACCGAAATTTCGAGATGTGTTTTTCGAAAAGATCAATTAAGTAGGGTTTTAAAACTAATCATCTTGCAGCATAATTCTATAATAATTCAGTTAATTCAAGATGCCGTCTTTCGATCGAACATCTTTTGGGCTGCATGCGAAAACTATACTCTGTAAAAATGGCTATTTAATTAACATGCATTTGTATCATTGATTTTCAGTTCCTTTGAACATTCGATTATATTTCGAAGGAAAAATACATACAAATGCCCATTTTTTGCTCATTCGGTAGAAAATTACTTCCTCTTGCAATTTTGAACTCGAGGGAAGGGTATAATTCGGTTTTCAAAAACCTTGTACATTCCCGAATATACATAAAAAATTTTATTCTCTTGATAATTTTGTAGAAACGTACGTCTTCTTTCAATTTTACATCCAAGAAAGGGTATGATTTGATTTTCGGAAACTTTTCCAATTCCCGAATAATTTTGAACCCGACCTGCCGTCGCGCTTGCATTCGGAGTTTCCAAACAACAAGCCGTAAATTTTCCGCGTATGGAAAACCAGACATTTGTCTACGGTATTAAGACGAAACCATATGGAGTTCATAAAATTTAGCAGTAGACGTGGACCATATTTTTAACTTTACGAGCCGCGTGACGTCTTATGAATGACCACTTCACGGTAATAAAAAATTCCACAATTAGAAACTTTTTGAAGCCGACGTATACCCTCCATTCGAGTATAAAATTGGAAGAAGGCGTAATTTTCTACCTAATGAGTAAAAGAGTAATATTTGCATGCATGTTTTACATGAAATATAAGTAAATGTTTAACGGCATCGATAATCAATGAGAAAATGCATGCTAATTAGGTAGTCATTCTTTGCAGAGTATAGTTTTTGCTTGCAGCCAGAAAGGAGTTCATTCGCAATCCGCCATCCTGAGGTAACTGAATTATTATTAGAATTGTGCAGCCTGATGGTTAATCTTACAACCGTACTTAATTAGTCGTTTCGAAACGAAAACGCATTTCGGTTGACATTTTACGGGTTAACCCATGCTCTGACGTTGTCTTGGTCACAACGGCGACGGCCAAGCGGATCGCATGCGAACACACGCACGCCGGATGCCCTCGTCTAGCTTTGCCCGCCGGTCGTGTGGGTTACCAGGGTGCGACTGCTATGCAGAGCATAGCTTCCAGAAGCCACAGCTGAGAGCTGGCTGCCGGTTAAGGACCCGTTACAGGTATGTGCGCCAGGTTTGTAGATCTTTCGTTCCTATGCGGTGCGTCTCCATGCTGAACATTCTCTACACCTGCTGAACATGGAGCACCCATTTGCTTAGGGCAGAACCCCCATCGTTGGTGCCCGATAGACAAAGCGTATCCGAGAATTTCCAAGGTACAACACTAGACTGAGTCATAAGTCGACAAGGATGTTGACTTAGAGGTCTCATGACAGTTCGACCATCGGTTTCGATGATGTCCACCGTGTGCCCCACAGTTGCAGCAGCAGTGGGAGCAGGGACGGTGACTTACGAAGGGGTTTATAGTGCCAGTAGACTTGCGTAGCATCTACCTACACTCTCTCCTCCTCCCTCGCCCGAGCCCGGTGTCAAGACAGAGTCAAGAAGACCGGAGACGACAGAGGCCGCAGGTGGATGGCTCGGACGGATCCTCACCTTGGCGTTCCACCACACCCCCTGGTCCACACAACAAATAACCAGGATTTCAACCAACAACAGAGATTAGAGGCTGGCACGACCGAAGCCGCACCTAGGCGTACCGCCAACGCCTGGCTCGGATTCCACACTGCGATGGGAGTGCCATGAAGGCCACATTAAAAAGGAGCCATTGCAGCCTGACTCTCAGACTGCCTCCAGTCAAGGAGGAGGTCCAAGTTACCCCGTCAGTTGGCAACCTTCCAAGCCACGGCTTTTAGCGCACCGTGATAGCTTCAAGCGCGTCAGATTGTTTATAGTGAGGAGAAATTGCGCTAAGTCGTCGACCTCACTCTCCCTTCCCACTTCCACACCCTGTCACTGTCCGAGCCGGTCAGCAGACTGGAGTGGGGAGTGGGCGCGGTGGCTGTCATGGTCGACTGACCATGACTGCGCGCGCCACGGCACGACCTGGCCTCCTATACACACAACACCAGGATTTCACATAACAGGGGTTGAACGGCGTGTCTCTCACTTGCGTGAGAGAAGAGGTCTCATACGAAATTCTCAGATGCACATATGGGCGGATGCAGACAGTCCGACCATGTTAAAATACGATGGTGCGATCAATGGAACAAGACATTTATTGGCCTGACTTTTCGATTCTTACTCGAACCCATCATCAGAGGCAGTCGCAGATAAGGGTAATGGTGGCACAAGGAGTGTAGTATTTATAGCACGTGGCTGCCTTGAGACCATATACATACTGTAATAAACAGCTCTCGCAATCACCGATGGGGTAATAATTGCTGTGACGGTGGCTTGTCAGTCCGCATTCGAGTCGTTAATAGCCGTGATTTCGTCATCCGTGCTGGATGCTGGTATGGCGATTGCTCGGCAGATCGGCTCACTGTCACTGGGATGATTGCTCACCCGCGCCCTCCCCCTTTGACTGATTCCCCTGCCCAGGGAAAATCTCAGCACGGCAGGTCATTGCGTTTGCTGATGGATTGCGGGCCTGGGAACCATGACTAGAGCAGCTCGCGGCTCACGCGATTGTCACCCCCCTGCGAGGATTTCAGCCCCTCAAAATTTTAAAATATGGCCGGGTCCCGTCGAATGAGCCGCCATCTGAGAGCTAGCGTCTCCCCGCGTCCGACCATGTGACGGGCTGCATTAGACATGCGTTGAAGCGAATTTTAGCTTGGCCAGTCGCGTAACCTGGTTGGTGAACGCCCCTCTACCGTAAGGGAAAAAAAGTCTGGTTTTGGACATTGCACGTACGTACGGCGATGGTCTAGGGACATAGACTTTAGGGATTACACAGCAAACATTTTTTCGCTTCCAAGCAATTTATCATATATCTGAAACGCACACCAGCGTCTATGCGTGCATACTTGTTTTTCTGATCTCAGGGCTAATGACTGGCTGAGTGAGGCTAGAAAAACACCGAAAAAGCACTATGTACGACCATTCACATTATCTATCGTCGTTTTCTCTGCCTAGCCGACCTCGGTCCGGTAGTGGTTGAGTGTTTGAGACCTCTGCCACTCATCAGGAGTTTGTTTCTGGAAGCCAATGTATCGGTGTGCGTCAATACCTGATTGAGGATATACACTAAGCCCTAAGGTCGGTTTGTGTCTGTTATGTCATGACTCAGCAAACCATGGCCCTCGCAGCTTGGTGTGCACTGGCGGTCCTGTGGTGCCTGGTTTCCTGCCGGTAGATGTCCTTGCGGTCCCGCTGGGTCGTGTGCATGGTTTCCCATCATCCTCCTCTTTTTGACCCGTTGTTGTGTTCTTGCTCGTTAAAATCGTGGTCAAATGTTTGCTGTAAACCAGGGAGGGTGGATGTACGCCCAGGTGAGGGTCCAGACGTACCAGCCACCTACACCCTCTCCCGTCTTCGGTTCTTTCGGCTATGTCTTGACACCGGACCCAGGTGATGGAGGATGAGGGAGCGCGATAGATGTCATGCAAGTCTACTGCCAACACAAACTAGTTCCCGCACAAATCACCGTGCCTGTTTCACTGTGGGCATCGGCGGCAACGACGGTTGAACTGTCGAACATATATATGTGAGAAGCAAAGGTGATACCGAGATCATCTTTTCTTCATAGTAATGTCAGGGGACGCACATCTTCGCTTCTTTTAAGAATATATACATATATTTATGACGACGAGCCTTCTCTCTTCATCATATTATCTTGGAATGAATACTATCTCAACCATTCACATATATATATATATATATATATATATCAATCAGGAATGGGCGCACACCGATCTATTGGCTTCACGAAGCAAACAAGCTCCGTATGTGTGGCAAAGGTCACGAACAGGCAACCAATTACCAGGCCGAAGTCGGCCAAGTCATAATAGCAGCAAGGAGGGACGACAGAGAATGCGGGTAGATTGATACAATACTGTTTCGGGCTTATTGTGCCTTCATTCAGCCAATAGATCGGTGTGCGCCCATTCCTGACTGATAAATACGCAATCTGCAGCGACAGAGAATGACAGGTAGCGAGGCGATGATGAACTTCGGTTCGATGAAGTGCTTATGACCCATCTGGTAGGCCTCAGTGGTGGACCGACTGCGCCAGGTGCGTCTGTGCGCATGTTTGTGTTTCTGGTCTCAGCTGCTGGTGGTCAGGGTTATGATTGGCTGAATGAAGGCACAATAGGCCCGAAGCAGTACTGTATGCATCTACCCGCATTCTCTGTCGTCCCTCCTTGCTGCTATATATATATATATATATATATTATAACAGTGGGCGCTCGCCGACCAGGTTACGGAACATGCTCGTTCCGTTGTGCCTTGGGGCTCATACTAGAACCCTCGCAGGCAGTCTCACAGCGACTAGTAGTAGACATAGATGAGATGGATATATATATATATATTATAACAGTGGGCGCTCGCCGACCAGGTTACGGAACATGCTCGTTCCGTTGTGCCTTGGGGCTCATACTAGAACCCTCGCAGGCAGTCGCACAGCGACTAGTAGTAGACATAGATGAGATGGAGCCGACAAAGACAAGGGAGACCGGAATGGCCATTTCTGGCTTATTAGCCGTCATCAGCCAGCCCTCAAAAATTATGCTCCTCAAAGTTATGCTCCGCATAGCGGCCACACCTCGGTAACCCACCTGACCTGCGGGCTAAGCTAGATGAGAGCATGCTCTGTCCTGTCCCGTCAGCCGACCTAGTCTGCTGACTTCACCTTCCCCTCCGTTCATTTCGTTTGACGACGGGTCGGTGTCACCCTCTTGAAACTTTCCGAGTACAATTCGTTTTTCCGAAGAGCCTACTCTTTTTCACTATATCACCGCAGAATGCACACCACATTAGTTATTCAATATGCATATATATTTAGGCAGAATGCTATTACCGACAAAGACAAGGGAGACTGGAATGGCCATTTCTGGCTTATTAGCCGTCGTCAGCCAGCCATACCCAAGCCCGAAGTATGGAACACCCGAGCCTCGAACTCGCGACCTGTTGGTTTAGAAGTCAACGCCTCTACTCACCGGGCCACGAGCCCGTTGCAGAATAAAGGAGTATGCATCCCGACTTTATATAATGAAGAAAAAGGGGGTTATTCAGAAACAGTCATGGTGTTATTGCGAATTTTCAAGTTGGTGACACCAACCCGTAGTCTGTAGAAATGAAAACAAAGAAGAAAGTATGACTAAATGTTAGTACTGACAAATACAAGGGGGACTGGAATGGCCATTTCTGGCTTATTAGCCGTCATCAGCCAGACGTACCGAACCCGTGATGACACCAACCCTTCGTCAGGCGAAATGAAGTCAAAGGAGAAAGTAGGACTGCCACGCTAGACCATTTGGCGCGGTGAGGTGGGTACAGAGCCACGGTAGGTTTTACCCCAAGTGAATCGGTGGTCACACTCGAATGCGTGAGCAGAAACGATGGACAGTGGATTACGGCAACGGACAACTAGTTTGTGCCCATCAATACGAATGCCCAGGAGTCGGCCCCTCTGACCAGCATATGCGGGTAGACAATTAGCACACGGGATGCGATATCACATTTGTTTGCTATTCTCTGAGAACTGGGTCCTCTATTCTAGACAATGCCGCACGCAGTGGGGATGCCGATCTGTGGGCGATGCGGATACCGAACCGATGTGACTGCCGCGTGATCACTTCCGAGCTTCCCTGCATATAAACAGGGAGTAGAACTTCTGCACCATGATAAGTCAATTTGGGATGGAGCCTTGTGGCTGTCTGATGTCCGAGGCAGTTCTTCACAAAACTGGTCGCATATTCGTCAACTCGAAGCAACCGATATCGGTAGGTTATTTCTTCCTTCAGGAGATCGTCACTGCTGCAATAACAGAAGGACCGATGGGAGACTGCTCTGACGCGGCTTCTCTCGTGAGGGCAGCGTGGTTTCTCTCATAAGTAAGGGTGAACGCACCAGTTGATCCATCCCTAAAACGCCAGGTTTGAGGTTGCTATTTCCAATTCTCGCATCCTTACATACAGGAACGGCAGACTCCCTTCTACTGTTTCTTCACGCGTAAACTTTATGGCTGGGAAGATGGCATTCAGTTTCTGATGTAGCCGCTGGACTTCGCGATTCTTTACGGCTCACAGGTGTCAACTACGTGGGAAAACTGCATTTTTAGGCTAAGCGTTTTTATAACCTTTCCTTCTAGTCTCTGTAAAACTAGTTCAGCGAGTAGTCCTGGTATTTTCAAGTCAATTGGGGTTCCTCTAACCTGTTCGTAGTACTTGTAGAATCGATAGTCTCCCTTGTCTTTGTCGGTAATAACATTCTTCTTATATCATGCGCCGCTGTGCGGCTTCTGGGTGGGCTCGAAAGAGAGCATGCAAGGCAAATCGGGACGTGTGAATTCCGTAGAAAAAATCGCCTAATGTTTTTTCTAACAGAGTAGTCAGGCTGTCGGCTTTTGAATGTATTTCTTGTTAGTTGCATGCAGAAACTACACTTCATAAAAAATGACCACTTATGTCGCGTGAACGTCTCACGTTGATTTTCAACATTTAATTGAAAAAATTCACAAAATAGTCATTCTTATACTGACTTCGTAGCGTATCACATTTTCTTGCAATTTAATCTTGAAAAAAAATGTTTTTTATTGGCGCGTTTTTTTAAATCGGCGAATATTTATTCGTTAAACGTTGCGTCTTTCTATTTATAAATGCTGCTTTCAAAGATATACAAGATGGTCCACATACATTGAAAAAATTTCTGAGCCCTTAATGACCTCTCCTAATAGCCGATAGAAATGTATGACGTTACGTGCAGGTAGAATGATAACGGTAGGTTGTGTATGCCCACCTCTCAACCACATTTAACTGTCTTATTATTGTTGGTGAAAGAGACTATGCACAAGTATCCCTAAAGAAACAAGTAAGTCAGGCGTACGCATTCGAAAACGGAAGGTAGACTAAACCAAAACGCAGTCGGCGACGTGAGTACTGACATGGCATACAGAATCGACAAAAAAGGCAATGCGTTCGCATTCGAAAACAGAAAGTAGAGTAAACCAAAACGCAGTCGGCGACCCTTACAGCAGCATAATATGGTGAGTACGGGCATGGCAGAAAAAGGTCTAAAAACTCTCCCGGAAGAAATAAGTAAATCACGGCGTACGAATCGACAAAGAAAGGCAATGTGAGTACACTGGGGTAACTGGAAAATCAAGGTTAGCCAATGGGATTACGGAGAGGGGGAGCGAGAACATCATGCTGAATAATTTATCACTAGAAAGTCATGCGGAAACAACTCGGTGCATGCGTCTATATCAAAGCGCTAAATAATACACGAAGACGGAAGTCCTGTAGTTATGGATTAATAAACAAAACAAGGCTTTTCAAAGGAAATGTAGTAGTTATCTACATATGCTAAACCAATTGGGGCTACGTGACCTACCCTTATCGGTAAAATATGTAGTTTTTAGTCTGAAAACCTTGAGCTGGAGTTCGACAGTAGGTCGAGTTCAAAATTATTCGGGAACTGAAAAAGTTTTAAAACGCAAAAGCCCTTCCTCTAAATTACAAATTTAAAGAGGACGCAATTTACTTCTAAAGGAATACCAAAAGAATACTTATGTGCACAGTTTCTATTAAATATATTTGGATTTGTAAGGACACCGGAAATCAATGAAGGAGTCCATACCACTTAAGTATTCATTTTGTAAAAATGAAGTTTTTGCATGCAGTCGGTAAGAAATGCATTCAAAAGCCGGCATTCTGACGTGAATAAAATATTTTGGGATTATGCCACATGATATAAAATATTATAATCCCACTTATGTAATGCTTTCCAATCGGAAAAGTATTTCAGATTTTCAGCAAACGTTTCAAGAGTTAGCACATCTATTGTAAGTAGTCAGTTCTACTGAGTGCGGTCATTTTATACGGCCGAAAGGAAAGGCATTCAAGAGCGAACACCCAAGTCTGTCTGCAATATCATGGGCCTGGGCCACACGTTTATCAGTACTACAACCCCACTTAGGTAATCCTTCCTACTCCAAAACACATTTCAGAATCTCTTTTGACATTTCACGAGGTCGATAACTGACTGTACTAGTAGTCGGCATTCGTCAACCTGCCAGGGCTTTAGACCGAACCCGAAGTCACTGCGACTGGCACGTCCTGTGACCTGGTCGATGAACTGTCCACCACCGTAGTTAATATACTTGATCAAAAATCCAGCAAGGCGCGAGGACACAAAAATAAAAGTTGACTCCATGAGGAAACATGTAGACTATGAATCATATTATTAGAAATTTCTTCGATGCAGAGCTAGAGCTGGAAGTCTACTATGATTGTGCAGGGTGGCCCAGATGCAACCGAATTCTAATTATTATTGAAAGTTATAAGTGAATAAAACAGAAATAAATGAAATAAATTTATGGTATATGTTCAAAATGCAGACAGCGTGCTTGTGGACCTTGTTTATATCACTTTCAACGTGCATGAGACCTTGCTCTCGTTTTAGTTAACTTTGAATTTATTATGACCCTCACTCGTCTGAGACACGTTCTACACATGACGCACTTTGAAAGTCGAACAACATGTTTATGCTGTTAAAAGATATTTTCCATCGGGCCGGAGTTATAAAGATACTAGAGGTCAGAGGAATGAACCATCATCGTCAAAATTGACAATCTACGAATCGGTACAACAATTCGAACGAAATGACAACACTGCCAACTCCGACAAACCTGGTGCGTCAAGAACAGAACGGACTTTTGGTAGTCAAGATTTAGTGACAGCATCATACGTCAACAGCCCTCGGAAATCCCAGAGAAGTGCTTTTACAGACCTGAGCATATGGCGATCGCCTTCAGAACGCATCATGTCGGATTTCGGCTTGCACCCATACCGTCCGCGTGCACTCTATGCTCTTAACGAAGATGACCGAGACGGGTGTTGTCAGTTTTGTGAAACTTTGCCCGCTGAATAGCGTGCAAGGCCCCAGACCTCAGTCCTCAGGACTGAAGGAATGGAGGATACGCAAAAAAGCAACTGATTCAACCATTGAACAATGTGGCAAACTGTATTTCAAGCAGTGGTTCACATTTTAAACATTTGATTTAGTCCTGTGTAGTGAAATTTAATTCCATTTGCCTGTAACTTTTAGTAATAATTAGGGTTCGGCTACATCCGAGCCACATTGCATAACGTGGAAACGGTATTCGCGAGATTGGTGCATTCAGATACACGGACGGTTATAAAAGACTACACTTATTGGAAATGCGCAGTAAGTGACCGGTCTCATAAAGTGTTGG
Source organism: Spirometra erinaceieuropaei (assembly GCA_902702965.1). NCBI lineage: Eukaryota > Metazoa > Platyhelminthes > Cestoda > Diphyllobothriidea > Diphyllobothriidae > Spirometra > Spirometra erinaceieuropaei. The sequence continues at coordinate 3,385,136 of CACRXP010000006.1, read as the reverse complement.
CTGAAATTCTGAAATCCGTTTTCGACTAGGAGGGATTACTTAGACGCGTTTATAATACTGATTATCTTGTGACAAAATCCTATAATATTTCGGACTTGACAGGATGTCAGCTTTTGAGTACACTGCTTTACAAACTCCTGTAGAAACCGTACTCTGTGCAAAATCACTACTTATGTGGCCTGCATCTTTCACAATGATTTTTGACGGTTATATAAATTCAAATATATTTTATAAAAACCATGAATATAAGTATGGTTTCTTACACCCATTTGATAGAGAGTCACGTCGTCTTTTTATTTGATACTCGAAAAGGATTATAATTAGGCTTTAAAGAATTTTGTAATTATGAGATTTTTTAAGACCGTGCAATGTCCATTCATATAACATCGTACCTGTCCGGTTACCAATGTTCCTCATGAAGTATACAGCAGAGTCCGCAAACATTGCGGACCTCTATGGACTCTATACGATATCTTTATGAGGGGATAGAAGAATACGAGATTTTCTTTATGCAGAATGTATGCACCTTATAGACTGAAATCACTAAGCGCTAGTGCAACGACTGATCAGACTCCAAATTATTCGGCAATTAGAAAACTTTTTTAACACCTAATTATACTCCTTTTTCGAATATAAATTATAAAGATGACGTGATTGTCTATCAAATTACTGAAAGAAAGCCTGTTTTTGTTTGTGGTTTCTTTAAAATATATTTGAATTTGTAAGACTATGGAAAATCAATGAGAAAAGTGCAGGCCACTTAAGTAGTAATTCTTTACAGAGTACGGTGTCTACAGGAGTTTGAAAAGCAGTCTACTCAAAAGCTGACATCCTGTCAAGTCCAAAATATTATAGGATTATGTCGCAAGATAATCAGTATTAAAAACGCGTCCAAGCAATCCCTCCTAGTCGAAAACGCACTTCAGAATTTCATCCAACATTTCATGAGATCGGCCACTCACTGTACCATGCCCTTGCTGTCTGTTAGGAGAAGATCATCACATCAGTCCCTTTGTGGAGGGGTTATATATAGAACGAATGTCCAGTTCTTGCATCTGATCCTGCATGCTCCATTCCCCCAGTCTCGCAAATGACATTCTTAGATTCACAGGCGCTGCA
>CACRXP010000006.1:3326813-3383945 GCA_902702965.1 Spirometra erinaceieuropaei | reverse complement strand
GTCAATTTGCGGCTTAGTGACATTCCTGACACACTGCAGGTAAACTGTGAAGGCGGTTGGAATCAATAAAAAAATCTGTTGAGTGCAAGACAGGAACCGTGATCTTGGTTTTTTGACGCACTTAATCCGAAAACGTTCACAGGCGAGAAATGTGGATGATCCGTTTAAGCGACTTGCGCACTTCACTCGTTTCAGCCGTGTGAAGATCTAAAATATGTAGCATCACTTAATCTCTTGCTGTGAACAAAGACAGAATATTCGCACGCCAGCAATCATATTTCACCAAATTATCATGGTGCTGGGACTACTAAACAGAGATACATATTAGCAGCGGAATGACAAAATTTGAGAAAAATAAAGTGTCCACCGTATCAAGGGGATTGTATTGCTGACGTTTCGGAGAGCTTAGCCGGCACTCCATGATCCATTATTAACAATTTCGACTGGGCTCGAAGCGTACGTTGGCCGATCGCGTCTGGGTTCCTCTTGTCTGGCCTCTTTGACGCGAATAGTCTCATCCGGCGTATCAATCCGGTCCAGACGATGTCAGTTCCAAATCCCATATACAATACCACATGCAGGCCAGTCCTGTCCGACCCGCATACGTACCCCTCAAGGCTGACATTTATTTCTGCCCTGACGGTGTCCGATTCTAATCCGTTATATACCGCCACATACAGGCCAGTTCTGCCCGAATTTTTCTGTTATTATTTTTTATCGAGGGGTTTTTCTCCTGCAAGATTAATCCAGTCATTTTAAATTTTTGTATGAAGTTTTTTCACCCCTCGCTAGTCATTTTTCTCAACGGACAACTAATTCAGAAACTATGAATTGCAGTTTGTAAAGATTCTGCCTAGCTTGTCTGAAATTCGTATCCAAATTTATTTTTACTTGCTTTATTGGGACCCCGACGGGCCTTTAATAAAAATCTAATATTATTATTGCAAAAATTGACCAATATTTGGAACAAACGGTTTGATTAAATGACCTTGGGCTGATCGATTTTTTCTTTTTTCACTGCCTTGGCTATCTGCTCATCGGGTGTGAATGTTGGTGGCCTCCTGTGTTGGGTGTCGCCACCTCAGTTGAGGTCGGTTGCGTTTGTGCACCCATCTTGAGTTAATTAATCGATGAGCCGTATCTGTTCAACATTCGTAAGCTCCGTACAACCGTCTTGTCCTGGTCATGGGGTATGCAGTGACGTAGGACCGTATAGGCCGCAGGAAGGCCAAGACGTCTGTTGGTGGAATTGATATCTGAGTACCAAGCCTTAAATGTGAGACGTTCTGTCCTTGAGGTGCCCCGGCCGAAGACGGTCGGTCCTTGAAAGTCAAAACTACGGCCTCTTTCCCCGATGTCAACAATTAAATTCCCTTGGTCCGGTGAGCATTTAGTTTCTCGCAGATTATCGACCTGGATTTTTTACGTTTGCTAACCTGAATGACAAAGTTCTCGGCCGGTTAAATGCACTTAATACACAACCATACTCTGCTCATTCATATTCTGTTCAGTTCGCATATATAGACATTTAAGGTTCGATTTGGTCGCTGGGCTCCCTCACCCCCTCCCGCTCCCCACCCACCGTCTTTGGTAAACTATGATCGGACGTTTGAAGTTACGAGGGTATTTCGATCGGGGTAGACACAAACAGAAGGAGGAGGCATGGAGCATTCCACAGGTCTTTGAGGCGGAGAGTTGCGGGAGAAACGGAGTGCGTGCCGACATGTCACGATGCCAAATTCTGAAGCAGGCGATGTTATCACTGGAACAAGAAGTATACTTGCATGACGTTTCGGAGTCCTGCTCGAGTTCATCATCGGAGACAGTTTCTGTTGTTTTGAAACGGTCTCCGGGGATGAGTTCAAAACGCCAAACCGCTGTATTTCTTGTTTCAGCAATTGCATCTCCTCCTTCTAAACTGCTTCCCTGAAGTCAGACTTTCGCTTGTACAGACAGTGTGTGTGTAACGAGCCCCAATCTACCAGACTACGAGGAAGCATTGCCCGCGGATAGACGCCAACATATGGACAGATCCAGTTTCTGCAGGGGAATTTCGATAAGAAAGTGCTGCCAAAAGTTGACTTATACGAAACCCGTCAGCATTTCAGTACAGCGGATGTCAGTTATTCTGTGGATCTCCAGCCGATGACGTCTGCCTGGGACCGGCGACAACATCTGGACAGGATCCTACTGAACGGATGGTATTCACCTCTGCAGGTGAGTTGTCTTTGCCTCTGCTGTGGCTGGTAAGCTGCCTCGTGAGAGCGGGAGTACGGAGATTGACGTCAATACGAGGAAGTCCATTCACTGCGACCAATCCAGTCGTCAAATACTTGACTGGCTCGGACAGTGGACTGGTGCTTGGGGTAGGGAAGAGAGAGACAGTGAGGTCGGCCCCGGGAAATCCATCTCCACGGAACATCAGTGCATTCGTCACCATAACCATTATATACCATATATCCATACCCATATACCATATAACCATGTCCATTATATACATGCGGGCCATTCCTGGCTGCATCGCAAGAAGCGAGAAGAGAAGTTGGAAACTTTCGCAAAATATTTCAGCAGACTTTAACAGAGTGTGCCAACAGTAGAAGCGAAGAGACGAGTCCCAGGAAGCTGTCATGAAGAAGGAGACACGATCGCTGGGACAAGACCCTTATTAGCCTGAAGTTTCGGATTCCCGCTCGAACCCATCATGAGAGACAAAAGCAGATAAGGATGGTTCATGCATAAGGAGCTGCAGTATTTATAGGATGCAGTCGCCATGCTACCGCATACCTACGAATATTCACGACTCCCCCTTCATCAGGGATAGTTGCACTTAGTGTGCTGACATTCGCGTCGTTAAGTGTTACACTTTCATCCCGCGTGTTGGATGTTGGTGTGATGATTGGACGACTATCTGACCCACCGAACCGGGAGTTGGGAGAAGTGTTCACTTGTGCGTTCCCCGTGTGGCCAATTTCTCCGCCTAGGCGAAGCCTCAGCACCGAGTATGGAAGGGGAAGTCCATTGCACTTGGTAATGGACTGGGGGCCAGTAAACCATGATTCAAGTGGCTCTCGGCTCACGCGGTTGGCACCTCTTGCGAGAATTTTGGCCTTGTCGAATTTGAATGTGTGGCTGGATCTCGTCGAATGAGTCGCAACTTGAGAGCTGGCGTCATTTTTCCGCACCGCTACAGCGTGTTCGGCCATTCGCTTTCGGAGATGTCTTCCGGTTTCGCCGAAGTAGTTGGTTTGTCCGCAACTGCACCAGGTCCGATAAACGACTCCAGACGTTTCTTGTCGTGGCAGCGGGTATTTTGGTCTCATTGCCTGACGCCTGCTGGTTGCCTCCGATATGTGTGCAACTCCAACCCCAAGTGGTGCGAGAAGGCGGCTGATCGCGAATGGCCGAACTCGCTGCAGCGGTGCGGAGAAATGACGCCAACTCTCAAGTGGCGGCTCATTCGACGAGACCCAGCCACACATTCAAATTCGACAAGGCCGAAATTCTCGTTAGAGGTGACAGCCGCGTGAGCGGGGAGCTGCTTGAGTCATGGTTTTCTGGCCCCCAGTCCATTAACAATGTCTGTTAGCAATGACCCTCTCTATCGATACTCGGTGTTGAGACTTTGCCTAGGCGGAGTAATTAGCCACGTTGGGAGCGCACAGGTGAACACTTTTCCCAACACCAGGATCGGTGCGTCAGATGATCGGGCAATCATCACACCAACATACACTGCACGTGATGAGATTTCTGCAATAAACAACGCAAATGTCGGCCATCAAACAGTCATCACACCACGTGCAACAAGCCCTGATGAAGGGGGAGCCGTAAACATCCACGAACCACCCCTTTATCTGCTTTTGTCTTTGATGATGTATTCGAGAAGGAATCCGTAACGTCAGGCTAACAAAGCTCTTGTCGCAGCGATCGTGCTTCCTTCTTCAAAACTGCTTCCTGGGACTCGTCTCTTCGCATCTATTGGCAAATTTAATGAGCTTGAAGCTATTATGACGCACTAAAAGTCGTGACTTGAGATAGTTTGTGGGATAACTCGCCCCCTTCTCAGCCATGTGAGTTTTATGACACTCTTACGCGTGCGAGATCCGAGTCACCGTCGTAAAAGCCAAATATACAGTAGATGGGCTAACTCATGTTGACTCAATGTTGACTGAAGTTCTAAAGTGCGTTTTTGACTCGAAAAGACTACTTAAGTAGGGTTTTAATATGAATCACCGTGCAGCACAATCCCAGGATATTTCAGTTACTTCATGATGCCGACTTTTGAAGAAACTTCTTTCTGGCCGTCAGCAAAACGTGAATCCTGAAAAGATGACCACTTATTAGTATGCATTTGTGTTATCGATTTTCGATGTCCTTATAAATTTAATCATATTTCAAAGGAAGCATGCGCACTATATTCTTCCTTTTACTGATTTGGTAGAAAATCACGTCTTTTTCCAATTTTATACACGAAGGGAGGGTATAATTCAGTCTGAAAAACTTTCCCAATTCCGGAATAATTTTGAACCCGTCGTGCCGTTACACTGTCATTCGGGGTTTCCAAACTACAAGCTGTATATATTTCATTTTCTGAAAATCATGCATTTTGATAAGCTAGTAAGAGGAAACTAAATGGGATTTATAAAAGTTAGCAGTGGAGTTGATCTACATTGTAAACTTTACAAGCAACATTTGTAAATGCGGAGACACGGTGTATTATGAACGGGCAGTTCACCGTCTTAAATATCTCATAAAGAGAAACCTTTTTAAAACTGAGTTATAGTCTCCCCTCAAGTAAAAACTTTGAAGAAGACATAACGTTCTACCGAATGAGTGCGTATTTTTTATGCATGTTTTATTTGAAATGTATTTTAATCTATAAGGGCATCTCAAATTAATTGGCAGAATTCATACTATTTAACCGGTCATTTTTTAAGGAGTGTATTTTTTGCAGACGTCCGGAAAGAAATTCGTTCAGAAGACGGCATTCTGAAGTAACTTAAATATCCTGGGATTATGCAGCAGGGTGACTAATATTACAATCCTACTTAAGTAATCTTTTCAAATCGAAAACAAATTTCAGAATTTCAGTCAAGATTTAATGAGTTAGCCCATCTACCGTATGTAGTTGGTACCAGGTGGTTTGTGCCACGCGCAGACGGGCTGTCTAACTTTGCCAACCACTGCTTCTGACTCCCCCTCTGATGATCAATTTGACATTGCCTTGCCTAATAAATGAGGGAGAACAACATAATTCGGTTCATCTCAAAACGGCGGGTCGTAGTGAGCGTAACCCAGACCGCACTGACTCCTCCCCAATTAGGCTTGTATGACACTCTCATACATATGAACTCCAAACCGTCCTTATTGAATCAAGCTACAGGCTGTGGAGACCAGTTCGTGCGTGGCACGCGTAGACGGGCTGTTTTGTTTTGTAAGTTGTTGTGCTCCAACCTGCTTCCGGTTGTCTTGATACCGTCCTACCATTGGAGGAGAATAAGCGAGGTAGGGGCGAGAGCGCAATAGATGACGCGTAAGTCCCCTATCACTATAAACTAGATCATGCCCCCCCATTCCACCGTCAGCTGGTTAGCAGGCTCGGACAGCCAACTGGTTCATAGGAGAGGAAAGAGAGAGAGCGAGTGTGGGGTCGGCAATGGGGAACCCAACCCCACGAGACTAAATCTGATGCGTCTTATTCTATCACGACAGACTAAGAATCCTGATTTAGAAGGTTGCCAACAGAAGAAACAACGGGATTCTTCTAGAGCGACCGGAGGACCGAGGGTCAGACTGCGATAGTTTCTTCTTAATGTGGACTTCATGGTACCCTCACCCACGTGAGATCTGATCTGTCCTTAGCGCAGTCTGGCACATCTGACCTGAGAATTAGGTCGTGTATGACACGCTCAAGGGAGGTGTTTGGCTCTGCCGGTTGCCGAATCCGAACCCCCCCCCCCTATGACAGTCTTGACATTGTCCTGCCACCGGGGCCTGGTGGGCAGGGGGAGGAGGGAGTGCGGCAGGTGCTGTGAAAGTCTGTTTTGCTGTAAGCTAATTCACACCCAAGCCGCCCGCATTGTGCCCGCGTCGGGGACATGCGGTGGACGTCATCGCTTGCCATGGGTGAACTATCGACTGGTAGTCTAGTTTATCGGCACAGACAACTTGCGAGTGGGATTGGGTCGACCGTTGCTTTGTTAGTCTGCTCCGGCATCCCCCCTGAAAGGGCTGTCCGAAAGAAATATTTCCTAAGTCTATCCGACCAAATATGGCTCGCAGTGACCCTCTTCTTTTTCATTTCCTCTTCAGAGTCAGCTGGCGAGCCTCAGAGATGAAAAAGAGCCAAACATAACACGTTCCCTAACCATATTTTTTTCAACCAAACGCCTCTTCTACCTGTCTCTTCTGGTTTTCTCGCGCAATCAGACTTTCGAGTGGACATCCAGTATTCCCTTTCGATTGCTGGAGAGGAAGAGAATGAAAGACGCCTCATTTTGAAGGAACCTTTCAATTTTTTTTCAGCAAAAAGTGTTCCGATCGCTGTGATCAGAATATAACTCCACGAATAATGCAAGAGTAATTAACCCTGCATAAAACAGTTCAAGTCTCAGTTTTACACGTTAAGGTACCGTGGCAGATATGGCAATACAGAATGCTTATGTGCCGACGTACGGTAAAAGATTTGTCGGAAGCCACGCCGCGTGGGGCGGGAAGACTTCGTAGCAATCGGTTCAGACTGCAGGGGATGGATAAAGTCGTCCAGAATTCGATCAGCAAATTAGTCGACCGTTGTTGAATGTCGTTGTACTCATGAAATGTCAACCAAAATCTCGAAATGCGTTCTCGTTTCGAAAAGATAAATTAAGTTGTGTTGTAAAAGTAATCATGATGCAGCATAAATCTATAATGACCCAGTTACCTCAGGGTGTCGGCTTTCGAAAGAACTGATTTTTGGCTGCATGGAAGATCTATACTCTGCAAAAAATGACTACTTAATTTGTATGCAATTTTCTCATTGATTTTCGATGCCCTTGAAAATTCAATTATATTTCATGGAAAACATGCATAAAAATATTCATTCTTTTACTTATTCGGTAGAAAATCACGTCTTCTTTTAATTTCATACTCAAAAGAAGAGTATAATTCGGTTTTAAAAAACTTTTCTAATTCCCGAATAATTTTGAACCCGACCTGCTGTTACACTTGCATTCAGGGTTTCAGAACTACAAGCTGTATATTTTCCGTGTACGGAAAATCATGCATTTCTCTACGGTATTAAGAGGAGACCATATGAGGTTCATAAAATTAAGCAGTGGATTTGAGCAATATTGTTAACTTTACAAGCCACATTCGTAAATGCAGCTACATGACGTTTCATGAACGGCCACTTAACGGTTTTAAAAAATCTCACAATTATAAACTTTTTTGAACCGAATTATACTCTTCTTTTTAGTATGAAGTGGTAAGAAGACGTGATTTTCTACTGAATAAGTAAAAGAATGAATATTTTTATGGATGTTTTCTATGAAATATAATTGAATTTTCAAGGGCATCGAAAATCAATGAGAAAATTGCATGGTACACAAGTAGTCGTTTTTTGCAGAGTATAGATCTTTCATGAAGCCGAAAATAAGTTCTTACGAAAGCCGACACCCTGAGGTAATTAGATCATTATAGATTTATGCTGCATCATGATTAGTTTTACAACACTACTTAAATTATCTTTTCGAAACGAGAATGCATTTCGAAATTTTGGTTGACGTTTCATGAGTCAGCGCATCTACTGTAGTTTCGACTAAAATGACACAGAAGACACCAGCAACAGAAGGGAGCATTTGGAGCACTTGTTTTAAAATTAACCTAGGTAAGGATCGGGTGAAGGCCCTCAAGCATATGTGGTATGCATCGAATACCTACTTTACTTATCTAAGTGGGCTTGAGTCCGACACGATTATTTCGGTTTGGTGCTTCATCGCACAAGGTTGGGTCGTCTGTTGTAGATGGTCTGGTGCATTATCTACAATGAACTCAGTTCAGGGAGTTGAGAAACGATCGTTGTTGATAGTTCATGTTATTTTTTAAATTGTTCTGCTTAATTTCGCCTGTTGTTTGTCAATGCCCTAAAACTTTTCCGCCCGAAAAAAATTTTACCAACTATCTGTACTTATTTTGCCATTCGTCTATGCATACATAGGTCCTTCCCGTAAAACCACTTTCCCGTAAGACAGGCCCCTTTGGCTGGTCGTGTGTGTGTGTTGGGATCCTTCAGCCGATCGTTGCCCCAACTCATCGCATCGGCGAGGTTTGTTTCTGCAGCCCCGCTTGGTTAATGCCACATGGTCAGATGAGTAAAATTGTTTTATTTAACAGAGTTAACTTGAGCACCTGCTGGATTAGGAAGGGGGGAAACAGCGCAAGCGGAGCTCGGAACAAGCCCAGGGAAAAGCGTGTGAGCTGATGCTTGGTGCAACCGAAACTGACGTGTACGCGCGCTCCTCACCACACAGCCACTCACTGGATTAAGGGGATAAGGAGGGCGCAATCATAACTGGAAGGCCACGGATGGAACTAGGTGTTACTTCGCAGTGCATGGCCGCTACACTGGAACCAACGGAGCTCCATTCCGTCAGAAATATGCCATCAGCAAGCCTACTTAGTCCCTCGATGGATTAAGATGGACGCAGGGAAGCGCGTGCGAACTGATACCCGATGTAACCGAGGATGGCGTTATAAGCACAGACACGCATTGGATTAAAATAACAAGGAAGGCCCAAACACGTTATGCATTTTGAGTCAGCGTCATTGCATTTGCTAGAATTGTTGACGGAAGCTAATCATATGGTATTAATCAAGTGGGACCGCAGGACCAAACCTCTCCAACGCCGCCTTTTATAAGTAGGGCAGGAAACTTAACCGCATAACAGGGAAGAATGAGAGAGAGAGAGAGAATGCAGGCATCTATAAATCTTCTGATTAGGCGGGGGCATAGACGATGAAAGTAATAAACGAGTTTACGAATTTTAGTGAGGAGGATTCCAATCTGAAGGGAGAGTGAGAGATATTGAGTACAGAGTAACACCAAGGTACCAGAAAGAGTAGCCCTCGTTAGAAGGAATGTCCGAGGATTCAGGAATGTGATAAGCTCGCAGTCGGAGAACACGCTGGGCTGAGTTCTGATTGCCAAGCAGGAGAACATTGCTCAACGGCCATGCAGAGACGAGATCCGAGTCATACTTCAAAAACCACAGGAAAGTCTGATTTCTGAGAAGATGACCAACACTTATAACGTCAGCATGCAGACAGGCATGTGGCGACCTCGGATCACCAGTGTGATGGGAGAAGAGGTGAAAGGATATAATGGAACCTTAAAAAATCCCACAGGTATTTGGGAGAGCTATAGATTTTCGCTTGCTGGAGTGGATGAATTGAGTGCGAAATGTAAAATAATCATCCAGTTAAGAGACATCCCAGTCAGGAAAACCGTGCGCGGATGTTCTAATAAGAAGATGGCTCGGAACGGGAGTAAGGCGGACGTGAACTTTCTTAAAGGAAGTAGCACGTTCAAGTCATTTTTACCAGACATGATTACAAACTGGTCATCTACAATTCAGCCACAGAACTGAAGTTTGCCCAGATATTCTCCTATCGGTAATTTTCTCTAGTTAACACACGATGACGCTTGTTGATATTGGGTCCATACCTTAGACAATAGACACTGTCAGATTGGAAGTGAGCGTTCAATGCACACCTAAATAGGAACTTGTCTGATGCGTCTACTGGCGTTGCAATTATGCTATCGGAGTTGCCTGAACACTCGCAAATACAGCTGAGAAGTTTAATCACGAATACATTCGTGAGTTTCGATGCGGCGCTCGACGATATTGCAAACGTTTTGTTGGATTTGTGATATCTTGTCGAGTTAAGGAGATTTTAAGAAATATGAAAAATTCCGGCACTTTTGGTGATGTGGCACTCAGATGATGACGACTAAGAGGGGCGCTTCACGTAGATTGCAAATAATTCATTATAGTTTTAGAAGACATGGAATTTTAATTGTAAGTATTAGAACGCAGTATCGCTGGTGTCTGCCCAGCAAGAAGGGGTCGCGTGCTCTCGGAAACAATGTAAATCCAAGGGCGTATAGATTTAGATGCCACGTACATTTCCAAGCTCACAAGGGAGAGAGTTCCCGAGTGATTATCTGATAAAACGAAGTTGTTCACTGGAGCACATTTTCTCTGATACTGGCATTTCGAAGAGCGTGGTCACTTCTCCACCTTCAAGCACTTACTGTCGAATTTTAAGTGACTGGCCGGGCTAGTCGGCCTTGAACAGTCCCCTTTTTCCTTCTTTTGCTGTCCCAGCCTTTTGGTACATGTTTTCAGGGCTAGCAAAGGCTCACCAATCACAATAGCTTCTGCCAATCAGTTCATTGGACGGATAAAACACCTGAATTTAGAGCCAGATGAATCCGCGGTGTGCTTTATTGTCATTCCACTCTTCACCCGCATTCCGAGGATGTCCACCATGTGTGCGGACGGTGAATGCGCGTGAGTTAGTTTATGGTGATGGTAGACTTTCGTAGTATTTACCGAGATTCAAGAGGGGCAAGTCATCGTCACTGCCCTCACTATCCCATGAAGCAAACAGTGGGCATGGCCGATAACGGTGGTTGAACCGTCGTGCGGTATGAGTCGACGCCTGGATGAGGGCGGTTAAATCTCGACAGGGTTTGTTTGACCTGGTGGCTCGGTGCGGCACTTCGATTTCTGTTCGATTTTGTGCACTTTAAAAATGACGGGATGAGATTAATACCATAACGACTAGCGATATATGCCACGAATCAACAGCTGGCTGGAAGCAATGGGGAGAGAGAGACTGAGGTCCGAACATCTACTTGTCCTTCTATGACTCCGCCTTCAAGGCTACTTTCTCCAAACACTTTGCACCGAAATGCTGACGACTAAGGGCGAAGGGGAGTTGCTTCCCAAAAATTGCAAATAACTCACTATAGTACCAAAAGACTGAGAATTTTAACCGCAAACATGAGTAAACCATATCGCTGGCTCCTGTCAAGCACGAAAGGGTTGCGAGGTCACGGAAAAAATGCACTCGGACGGGGAATGCATCAATGGGCATAAAGATTTAGATGCCAAGCTCACAAAGGCGAGAGTTCCCAGATGATTATCTGACAAAGCGAAGTTGCTCACCGGAACAGATTCGTTCTGATACTGACATTTTTAAGAGCTTGGTCGGTTCCCTATCTTCGAAGCATCTAATGTAGAAAATCGATCGCAATTTTAAATGACTGGTCGAGCTAGTCAGCCCCAGACTGATCATTTTTTCCCTCTTTTGCTGTCGCAGACTTTTGCTAGATGTTTTACGGCTTGACAGTCATCTTAGTTTACCGGCAAAAGGCTCTCCAATTAGAAAGACCTCTGCCAATCAGTTCCTTGAACGGATAAAGCACCTGAGGTTAGAGCCAGATGAATGCACGGTATTCATTGATATCATTCCACTCTTCATCTCCATTCGAGATCAACAAGCGATTAACGTTAGGAGACAACTTTTGCTGAACGCTAGGACGAGAGGAAAAAGCCCCCGACGTCCGAACATTTTCTCGAGATTATGTGATATTGCCTGAATACCCATTTCATCTTCAACGGAGAAATGCATGAACAACTCAGAGGCGCTCCCATGGGTCCAACGCTATCGGGCCTGATCGCTGAAGTGGCCTTTCAGTGGATAGAACACTTGGTGTTTCTCAGGTATCAATCAAAGTTCTGGGCTCGTTAGGTCAATGACAATTTCCTCATTAAAGTTGTTTTTGGAAGACTTCAAATAACTCACTTTGACCCAACTGTGAAAAACCTGGTGCCTCGGTGGTATTCGAACCCATGACAGCAAGGTGAGGCCTTAGCACATCGAACGCTCTAACCATCTTAGTTACAAGGCCCCACCGGACAACGCGAGTTTAATCACGTTTGGGTCAAGCTTACCCGCCCAACTTACTGCAACGCCTGGAATTCACCAAATCGGATACAGTATGCTGACTGCCCGAGACTGTACTTAAGCCTCCCCTTGCTGTCGTGGGTTCGAATCCCACTGAGGCACCGAGTTTTTCACGGTTGGGTCAAAGTGAATTCCCTCACTGTCAAGTCATCTGACACTGAAGGACTCAAAGAGTTACTGAGTTCGACTGACACGAGTTTCGACGGCACCTGAAACAAATAACCAAATTCACTTACCCAGTGTCCTTGCGAGCCGACGTCCACGTGGACAACTGCAGACTACAGTATTCACTAAAGCCATCGACAAGAGATAAATACTCCAATCGAACAGTTACTTTGTCTCCCAGACGTAACTGTGTTCACATTCTATTCCGCAGAGTTGAAATATTGCAGCATACACGCTCATAAAAGCACCAAAGAATAATGCCTTCACAATCTCTTCCGAGCCACCGGATACCCAAACCCTTTTATCGAGCAAAGCAAACACCAAGCGAACAGATGACGGTTGAAGTGATATCAACACGAAGTCTAGAGGGTCATTCCCTGCATTTAGGCAGTCTCCAAGGTGGTCTCTCCTCTGTTACAACCCGCTGGAATAGGCAGATCTCCTCGAAGACAGGCCTTTAGACCTGCGCACAGGTTATAAAATCTTGATCCACTGCAAATATAAAAATCAGGACGAGATTGTCACATTGAACTTAAAGATCCTGTGACGAACTCCACCGAAGGTGGGGCATCGAAGTAACGATGCACAATGCCAGGGGCCGCGAAGTCCTAAAAAACATCTATCAAAAGGTTCAGACAGCGAAGAAAAAGAAGGAGAAATCGATGGGTGCACGGCCGACTATCTCGTCCAGTCATACAAAATCCTAGTCGATTTCTGCCAGCAAATGCTTTAAAAATGGATGACCAGCTTAGCTCTTCAGAACGTCAATGAAAAATATGTCCCGCTGAGCAACTTCAGTTTCTCCAAATTTCCATGTTTCAGTGGATATGCATACGACCAGTACCGTGCAGACTTCGACCAAACATCGGCTAATTTACTAGACACTTCCCGAAGATAATTTCTTTTCGTACATTGGCCATTTGTTCGATAAACAGTTGGGGAAGCATTTTCGAAAGTTAACGCAAAAAAGGTTTTTTCATTTCCAGATCACCTGGCTGATATTTTGATAATAAACACTAAAATATCATCTGAAACTGGAGACCCACTTGCATTCAATTTGCCTTCCAGCGTATACGACACTTGCATTACGGTAGCGTTCGAGAACTAGCGATTGTGCCTTACAATGCAGCAATTAATTTTGTTTAGATTCCACAGGTTTCAACATACACTTTGAGCCGTGGGGCCATAACCGAAACATTTTATACGGGCAGGATAGCACTACCGACAAAAACAAGGGAGACTGGAATGGCCTTAAGGCACAACGAAACGAGTGAGTTCCGTATGAACGATCGGTGAGCGCTCCCTACCATGGCCATTTCTGTCCAACTAGCCGTCGTCAGCCAGTTATACCCAACCCCGAGGTGTGGAACACCTGAGACATGATCCCGCGACAGCCAATAAGCGAGAAATAGTCTTTTCAGTCTCCTCTGTCTTTCATATATGTTTTGGCTGATTTTGAATAAGTAATACTGAACCAACTGCGAAAAAGTCGGCGCCTCGGTGGGGTTCGAACCCACGCAGTAAGGGGAAGGCTTTAGTACAGCGAACGCTCTAACCACTTGAGCTATGAGGCCCCACCGGATGACGCGAGTTTAGGCAGATTTGCCGAGTTTTTCACTGTTGGGTCAATCTAAATTATGCAACATCTGCTAAAACATCTACAATTACGTGAGCCTGGTAGTCATCTGGTGGATTCTAGGTGAATTACTTGGAAAATCCTGCTTGGGCAGTCAGCTTACTGTGTCAGATTTGGTGGATTCCAGACGTTGCAGTAGGTTAGGCGGGCTGCTTAACCCAAATATGATTAAATTCGCGTCGTCCGGCGGGGCCTCGTATCTCAAGTGGTTAGAGCGTTGGCAGTA
Source organism: Spirometra erinaceieuropaei (assembly GCA_902702965.1). Taxonomy (NCBI): domain Eukaryota; kingdom Metazoa; phylum Platyhelminthes; class Cestoda; order Diphyllobothriidea; family Diphyllobothriidae; genus Spirometra; species Spirometra erinaceieuropaei. The sequence continues at coordinate 3,369,906 of CACRXP010000006.1, read as the reverse complement.
CTAAAGCCTTCCCCTTACTGCGTGGGTTCGAATCCCACCGTGGCACCGATTTTTTCACAGATGGGTCAGTATGAAGGATTCAGGGATGAGTTATGCTAAAAGGATTGCCGATGAGGACAAGATATAGTGGACTGGTCACTTCGGGCCTGACAGTCGTCATCAGTCAGTCCTGCCCAACCTCAGGTTCCAACGCCTAGGATTCGAGACCGGGATCTTTACATCTGAGTCACTGGTTCGTCGTTCTGTCAGTTGTGATTAGGAATATTAATTACAACACATAATATTAACTACTGACAATGGGGAGAACATGTTTTGTTATCTGACCGGCTAATCCAATTCCAACACAAATAGTATTCGCGGTCGCAAATGACAGAACAAGAGGCCCATGTCGGTAATGCTATTCTGCCTACAATATGCGCCGCTGTGCGGCTGCCGGTTGGGCTCGAGGGGAAGCCCGCAAGGCACAAAGGAACGAGTGAGTTCCTTAACACGAGCGGTGATCGCCACTCTATTTTTTTTCATACTCTTTGAAATGGAAGCTAATACTTGGGGTGAACGAAAAAGTAATTATCGAGGAAATGAGTTTGGTACTGTAATATGGACCCCCAAATGTATTACAGGTCGTCTTGCCTTAACTGCCGGGTGGTTGAGGTAGAAATTAGGATACGGGAATAGGTACCTACCTGGGATCTAGCGGTAGATGATTCGGGGTCCACGTTTCTATGTTCAACCGGGAAATTAGTGATTAAAATTATATAATGCAAACATAGTAATGTTTTTCCAAAGACTGACTTAATGGGAACTAGAAGTGTGCGCATTCAAAATTCGACTTGCTTCTGTGTGAGACTTGGAAATTTGTCCTCTGCTAATCAGCTTTCAGACTTCGTATAACTAGTGTACTTTTCATCTGAAAGTTTATCAAGCATTGTGATCAGTGTTTTGTAGTTGACGTCGTACTCCAATTTGCTAATGTCTGAGATAGGAAATTCCGAGAAAAGCCTGTTTCACTCATCGGTTCTGTGCATAGCGTTTTTAATTTAACTTTTTGGCCAGCAACAATATGTCAAAATTTTCAAAAAATCCATCCATATCAATGTCCATTTCACAAAGCTAGATAAATATCATGACGCCCGTATTTCTGCTAATTATTTGCACATCAAATCAAATTTTGCTGAATAACTGTTCAATGATAAGAACTCCCATCACTTCGTTAGAAGGGAATTTCCTCTGGAGAGCGCTTAGCAAGGCCATCTCTTCGAGGCAAACCAAATGTTCAGTAAAAGGAGGAATATTGTTTTTCATAAAGTAGGCGACTAACTCATGAACGGTCAGCTGGCATCTTTAAGTAGCAAGAGGGAGTTTTAACCACACGTGAGCGTAAAACTGAAAAATACCGAGCGAGGAAATGAATGAATGTTTTTGTGCATGCTTTCCATGAAATATAATTGAATTTTTAAGGGCATCGGAAATCAGGGAGAAAAGTGCATGCTACCTAAGTAATCATATTCAACAGAGTATAGTTTTTGCATGCAGTCGGAAAGAAGTTCGTTTGAAGGCCGGCAACCTGAGGTAACTGAATTATTATGAAATAGCGCTGTATGATGATGAAGAATCATCGGCCGACGTACATGCCCTCTTAAACACTGTAAATCAGGCACATCCCTCTATCAAGTTCACGTTGGAGATCGAAACGGCCGGTTCGCTCCCTTTCTTAGATGTTCTTCTAAGCAGGAGACCTGATGGGAGTGTCCGAAGAAGCGTCCACCGGAAGAAAACCTGGTCTGGACAATACACAAACTTAGCTAGTTTCATACCCCTACAATAAAAACGAAATCTAGTTCGATGTTTGGCACAAATAGCTAGAAGAATTTGCCAAGAATATGGCCGAACGACCGGTAAAACCCACACACCGACTGCCGAAAAGAAAACTGTTCCTTAAAGTCCTTTTTCAAGGGGACGCTGCGAAAGAACTCCTAAAGAGACGCCTTGATCAAGCTGTTTCGCGAACCTTCCCGGCGGCAAGGGTTTAAGTATCCTTCCCTATTAACCCTATTTTACGCACAGGAGGTAAGGATAAGTTGCCACTCCAGACCACTCCAATGTGCATATATTCCTTCACTTGCGCCTGTGGAGCAGGTTATATTGGTCGCTCGAATCCGCACTTATCCAAGAGAATACGGGAACACATCCCGGCATGGCTGGGAAAAGGCGAAACTAGGAACATAAGCAGCGCCATTCTCGCGCATGTAGTCGATTCCGGACATCATGTAGACCCCGATGAAGCGTTTCGTGTGATCTATATGGTCCCATCGAGCCATCCTAAACCACTGTGACAGCGCCTGTTAGCAACGGCAGAGGCGGCTGCCATTAGGTTGCGAATACCAGTCTTGTGCGCACAGAAGAACCACGTTCGTGCTCCGCGCCTACAGTGATCGAAGGTCGACTAACGCTACGACTCTCCCGCGCTCTTCCGCTCTCACCCCGCTCCTGACACTGACTGCTATAACCCCTTCCCCTCCCACCCCATATTTCCATACCCAACCTGTGTTTTAAGGCGAACTTCAATCGATTTATCTTATCACTGACGCGTTTTTACTTCAACTCCCTTCCCACATAATTGTACCGACTCGAAGCGAATTTATTGAAAGCTACGTATGCTCGCCACCTCTCTTCTGAAAACGCATTTCGGAATTTCGGTTGGCATTTCATGAGTTAGCCTATCTACTGTAGCATAAAACCCACTTATTTTAGTCTTTGTCCGGCTGTACCAAATCCTCTGACCGGGCAGATAGCTCTCGCATTGCTGAAAAAATAATATCATTCAACTGACATTTAGCAGTAGCGGCAGCATCAGCAGCAGTCAGTAGTGGCATAACGCACACAATTGGTGCAATATTTATAAGATGCAGTTGGCACAAGACCACTGACCTACTAAGATATGCAGTTCCCGCATACATCGCAGGATGCACTCGGTGCACTTATGACTGCATCCTCCGCCACCGACCAGTTGACTGCTATGTGTACAGTGCGTGACCGGTCTCGTGCAATGTTGGCCGAAATTCTGGAATTCGTTCTCGATTAGGAAGAATTACTTAGGTGGGGTTGTAATATTAATTATCATGCGATATAATTCTATAATATTTCGGACTCGCCAGGATGTCGGCTTTTGAATGCACTTCTTTTTGACCGCCTGCAGAATGACCGCTTCAGCAGTAGGTACCTTTCTTATTGATTTCCGCTGGTCCTATAAATTCGAATGTACTTTATAGAAAACATGCAAAAAATATGCTTTCTTTTGCTCGTTTGGTAGAAAATCGCATTGTCCTCATATATTATGCTCGAAGAAAGTGTTTATTCAGGTTCTAAAAAGTTGCCCGATTCCCGTCTTTAAAACTTAAATATGCAGTTTCTTCGGGTATGAAATAGGAAAAAATGTGATTTTGTACCAAATGAGTGAAATAAAGCATATTTTTGTGCATGTTTCCCATAAAATATGTTCGAATTTATAAGACTATCGAAAATAAATGTGAAAAATGCATGCTGCATGAGTGGTCATTTAGTATCGAGTGTAGTTTCTGCAGGAGGTCAAAAAGAAGTGCAATCAGAAGCTGAAATCCTGGCGAGTCTGAAATATCATATAATTATGCCGCATGGTAATCATTATTACAAGCCCACCTAAGTAATTCTTTCTAATCGAGAACGCATTCCAGAATTTTCGCCAACATTTCATGAGATCGGCCACACACTGTACATTCCACCTGCCTAGACTGCTGATATTCAACTCACGGCAGATAACACAAATCCGTCCGCGACAAATCGGAACTCGAGCGTGGAAACAAATCAACTTGCAGGGTGCCTTTTCATCGATTATCTCCCTCAGTGTTGCAAATGTCGGTCCCAATTTTATTCCAGAGGAGTTCCGCCTTGTCTTTGGGATCGTATTTTATTGTAACCACTCAAGAAAGCTTACATGTACGCTTTACACCTGTCTGACTCATGTTTTAAAATGAAGCCACGCATGCATTGTTGAGGAGTTTTTTGAATCATTTAACAAGCACATTTGCAAGCACAAGAAGGGCATGAATCATTCTGTGCAAGGGTCTGCCGTGTGCTGTTTAAAAGTGCCCTGAAATCGTAAATGGGAAGACCTTTAGACGTAGACTAATGTTTAGACAGAGTTTTGCCTAATACAAACGACAGATTCAGGTCGAGGGGGGGGGAGATTTGATTAGACTGAAACTGCTGCCTGGAGAGAACCTAGGTCACTGTCTTACTATGTCTGGGCGGATGCAGCTCTAAAGCGGAGTTTGCCATCCTTTGAAGAGTGTACTTCAAATAACCTGGACAAAAACATAAATGCGACTGTCTGATGACCTATTCCTCCTTCTCAAATGATTGTCCAAAGTTTATGAAACATACAGAAGACCGTTTTATGTGGACGTTTGAAAGCAGCCCAAGGGTCACATTATAATTACAGGAAGATAGCTATGACTTATAGGCGCTCTAAAACTTTTGATCTTAGCGAATAGCGCTGGCTTTAAAGACTGTTAATGTTTCTTTTACTGAAAACTTCATAAAATGGTCTCTTATTCAACCACGAACGCCCCGCCATAGAGCCATTCACACACACCGTACTGTTTGTCGGCTTGTCAAACGCGAATTTTAGGATATATCGGGTTTTAGATGAGGGATTCAGCAAAACGACGCAACCAATGCCTTTTATTTAGTAAGTAGAGTGAATAAAAATTTAAATACTTTTAAGGAAACTAATTTTGAGTCATTTTGTTCCAGATATACAGTAAAAACGAATAAAGAGTTACATAGTGCAAATAAGGTTTCCGACAGCCTATCAACTGCTTTCTTACGCTTTGGAAATTTAAATTTACAGGGAAGGTCATTATGGAAATTTCAAGGTCATTATGCAGAATACATGGTCCAATCTACGAAAGAAATGTCAGTTCAAAAGCAATAGGAACGAGATGAAGACAGAGTGACGTACAAAGTACTGGTTAAACAAAGGACTAGGTGTGACCGTGGCATAGTGTTCTTTTCCACATGGCCTTTTTTGCACAGGCCGGGCTTTTTCTCCCGCTGTAGGCAGATTGCAAGTACCGTAGCGTAAGAGCTGTTCGTGCACCAACAAGAAGCCAGCAGGTTCGTTTTGAGTCAGTAGAGTGCTTGCCGTCTGACAAATGCTTCATGAGATAAAAAGCGAGAGAGATTTTTTTGCCGGATTTAGAAAATAATGAGGAAAAATTCAACTTGTCAATGACCTCTGCGCTCGTCCAGTGCTCTCGCATTGACCACTGCATGCCAATTTCAAGGACTCAATTGGCGGCGACGCCTATAGGCTGGGCATTCTCTCGTCCTTTAACTGGGATGGATTTTGATTGCACTGACACACCCTGTCCGCCCTGAAATCAATCCCCGGACCGCATTGTATCCCATGAAAACAACTAGCGCCCACACCACTCCAACGTCCTCAGTCACTACTGCTCGTAAGGTCTTTAAGATCCGTGCCAGCAGAAGCAACCCCCAAAAATGTCACGTTTTTTCGCAAAGTGCCAAAATTACGAATAGTCAGACTGCACCGTTAAAATTTAAATGAAAAAGGGGTCAATCACATATGTGTTCAAAAGTATGGAATTATGAGATGCAGCCTTAGGCGACGTGGTACTGGGCACTGATGACCGGCTCGTCGTGAGCGAGCTCGAAGACGTGCTTTCACGCCCGCATATGTGGCACTCACTATGCGACGCTCATTTCCCGCACTTGTTATAAAGACCTGAACAGTTTAATTACCGTGACCTAGCTGTACAACCATACATCATTTCGACTAAATTTCGTGTCATATCAATCGAGGTGAATTTGCATTGTGGTGTCAGAAAAACTTACTACGATTTAATCTTCTGAGATTTCGCGATGCTCGCTTCCACCAAACTAATAAGAAAAATGAACGTAATTTCAAATTTATTATTTTCGGGAGAGATAACCAAAAGCCGGCGTAACCGCTTTATCCGAATGAAATTAATATGAAGAAAATGTCATCAATAATATAAATTCCTATTTCGAAAATTACCTGCAAACGTCAGTAACTGACAACCATGCAAGAGTAGAATTTCCGAGATCAACGTGGTTATATTTCCGTCTGGCTCAGAAAACGTAAAGTAATTAAACAGTTCGTATACGCATGCCACGTGCGACCGGTCCAGACATTTAGAACAAACACCAGACACAAACAAGAAATCGAAGGGACGTAAACGCAATTTCCCATGTGACTGGTACAAAAAATGAAGATTTATGATTTTTCTGAGAAGCGTTATTAGATAATATAAGCACACACACAGGCTGTCCATTTTTTGCAAGAAAAACTTTCATATGCGACTTAAAGGCTATGAATTTAAGTTCTTCATATTTACCTAACTGTGAAAACTCGGCGCCTCGTTGGGATTCGAACCCGCGCAGTAAGGGCAAGGCTTTAGTACAGCCGACGCCCTAACCACTTGAGCTACGAGGCCCAGCCGGACGACACGAGTTTAATCACATTTGGGTCAAGTTACCCACCCAAACTACTGCAACGTCTGGAATTCACCAAATCCGATACAGTAAATTTACTGCCCAAGCAGAATTTCCTAAGTAATTCACCCAGAATTCACCAGATGACTACTAGGCTCACATAATTGAAGTTCTGGCCCCTTGTCACGCTTAGACTGGCTTGAGATTATACACCAGGCAGTAAGTGCCGAAACAGTCAGGTGGAGAAGTCCCTTAAAGTTCGTAATCCTCCAGGAGAGTTCTTCTGAGTTGCCCTGCGTAGAAAAAGCACTAAAACCCAATATTAATGTGCCTGAAAATAGTATGTAATCAAAGAACGAACGGAAGACCGGAGGCTGGTGAACTCCGCCATGGGTAAGCAAAGTCACAAACGCCACCGATAAATGTTGCATTCCTTTTTCGTTCTCTTAAATTACCCAAATAAATAAACATGTAAAAAGGCAGAAAATTCTGTCAGATTTACAACGAACTACGCATTCTGTGAATTTTATGCATTATTAAACGAAGTATTTAGACATCCCGAATGATGGAGATTGCCGGAATGTTTACGGAGATCTCAAAACTGCTGACACGGTATGCTATTCAAGAGTTCATTTATGCAGTTGATAGTGGATGAAACACTAATTGCGTTTTGCAGATTTCGCACGAACAGAACAAGGCCTCCATAAAACCAAAAATATAACATGCATGCCATGTAGGTAAAAGGTTAAACAAATATATGAAAATAGTATTTGGCTTCGAAGGTGGAAAAGAGAGATTTGAAGTATGTTTCCTATGTGACTACTGCAAAGAATGAAGAATTCTACTTTTTCTAAGAGTATATATTAAGTACAATATTCACACACACACACACACAGAAAGTCAATTGTTTCCAAGACAAATTCACGCAGACGGCTCAGTCGCTGTTAAGTCAGGTTCTGGCACATTGCCTGGCCTAGATTGGCTTGAGGTTATGCTCCAAGAAACGAGTAAGGAAACGCAAATTATATAGCTCACATCCCTTGGAAACAATTTCAAGTGATTAAGCTCGTCTTACATGACGAACGCTTTGATGTCCCCCAACATCAAACAGCTCAAATGACTGTATGTCACAGAAGACTACGTAGACGCTGTCTTCGGGAGGCAAAATATGCACAAGTTCTGCGTAATTATAGCCAATAGCAAACTGATAAGCATACGTCTTCGCAAACTCCAATCTAATGAATTAGAGGGACAGTCAGGCAAAACGATAAAAACATTGAAGGTAGCAGGGCATTATATAACTCACAAAAGTGTCTGAATGCATTGCATAGTTGAGTTTTTGAAAAAAAAAACAAAATAAGTAATAAATTACTAAATGGATCGCACACACGCAGACACTCACCTGTTTCCAAAACAAATACAGGCAGGCTGTTTAAAGGTTGTTAAGTCAAGTCCTGGGACTTTGTTTGGCTTACATGGGCTTAAGATTATGTTAAAAGAAGCAGGTGTCAAATCTCAACCCATGTAGTTCTTACCTCTTAAAAAACAAGTAAAAATGACTAGGTTCATGCTCCATGACGTCCGCCACGAATGAGTTAATCTCCTCTTAACTTCAGTAGTTCAATTTAGACAATCATTTACCCCTGGCGAATATGAAGAATAAATGGACGTTATCTGGAGGCAGCAAAATACAAGAAATTCCAAGAAATTTCAATCACCAACAAACTGATCGACGTGCGTCTACCATTAATCCCCAACCTAACGTCTAACATCCGGCAGTCAATCGAGAACAATATTACGATAGTTGGAAACGACAATTTGCCTAAGCGAAGCGGTAATTGCGGATGTGCCAAAATTTGTGTCAGATGAGCAGACCAAATTTGTAGAAGTAAGTATATGAGTTAAAAAAGAGCACTAGCGATCTAGCGTTCAGAAAATGGATCTCATCTGACTGAGATTGCCATTGCAGTCTGAATCATCGTGCCGGCGGGGGTAGCGAACAAAGTATCCCGTCAATTGGCAGGTTTCCAAACAACGACTCGTATTGCATCGCCAAAGTTTGAAACTGCTTCAGGCTATTTGTGGTGAGGAATATGCGCGAAGACGGAATCCCCAGAGTCAGTTTCAATCTGAAACAGTTTTATCCAAGTGACTGTATACCACAGAAGAATACTGGAGACTACGTGGGCGTTGTCTGCGGAAAGTGAACTATGCACAACCTTTATGTAGTTATAATCAATAGCAAACTGATAAACGTACGTCTGCGAAAACTTCAAATAATTGAACCAGAGGGGACGGTCGGGACAGAACAGACAAAACACTAAAATCAACACCATGTTGGATAGAATATCTCCGGAAACGCGCAAATGTCGACGACGCGAAAATTTGTGTTGAATGAGTAAGCTTAAGATGTAGAAGCACATATGCAAGTACATTAAGTGACCGATCTCACAAAGTGTTGGCCAAAATTCTGAAATTTGGTTTCGATTAAGAAGAATTACTTAAGTAATATTGATTATTATGCAGTATAATTCTACAATTTTTTGGACTCAACGGGATGTCAGCTTCTGAACCCCCTGTAGAAACCATACTCGGCAATAAATGACTACTTCAGTAGAAGGCATTTTTTCCACTGATTTTCGATGCACTTGTAAATTCAAATATATTTTGTAAATAACAGGGACAAAATTATGCTTTCTTTCACTCCTTTGATAGAGAATCACGTCAACTGCACACTTTATACTTGAAGAAGACGTATAATTAGGTTTAAAAAGCTTCCAACTACGCGATTTTTTGAGACCGTGCAGTGTCCTTCATACAACCTCGTAACTGTCCGTTTACCACTGCTCCTCATGAAATGTACAACATAGTCCGCATCCATCGCAACATTTTATGGATTCAATACCGTATTTTTTGAAGGCATAGAAGAATACATAATTTTCCTTATGCGGAACACATGCACGTTGCAGACCGAAATTACTAGGTGCTAATGCAATGGCTGATCAAACTTCAAATTATTCAGGAATTAGAAAACCTTTTTTAAAAACTTAACCTGCTACTTCTTCAAGTAAAAAACATGCAGTTAAAATGATTCTCTATCAGATGAGTAAAGGAAAGGCTATTTTTGTTCATGTTTTTTATAAAATGCAGTTAAATTTATAGGAACGTCGAAAATCAGCGGAAAGATGCATGCTATTTAAGTGGTCATTTTTTACCGAGTATAGTTTCTACAGGAGTTCTAAAAGAAGTGCATCCAAAAGCTGACATTCCTTTGAGTCCGAAACACTATAGGATTATGTCGCATGGTAATCACTATTACCCAAGCAATTCTTCTTAATCGAAAACGCATTTCGGAATTTTGGCTGACATTGCATGAAATAGGTTATTCGCTGTGCATAAATAAAAATCCGCAGGAACAAAGCAAGGCCTAAAATACTTTTGGGTTACTCCTTCAGGAACACATTCTGCCAGGCGTATGGCAGTTACCCAAACAGTTTAAAATCAAAATTAACCGCCAGTCCCACGCTCCGCGACTGGGCGCAGGCGGCTGGCGCGTCGTGAGCCCGTGACTAGGCGTGTCACAGCACCCCACGCCCGCGTTACAATGCGCATGCCGCGTCGCGTACTGCGTCACGGCATCTTCCGCGTGACCCGTTGCAGGGGAGCTGCCAATGACGTATAAGGTGGTGACACAAATCATAAAAATGCACAAATCAAGCAAAAAACTACTCAGTCTGAACCCGGATAAATTGCATCGATCAAAACGCAAAATTGGCGATTGATGACGGCCAGTTAAACGAAGATACAAAAACAAGGGAAGGAATATTGGTCGGGATTGACAATCAGTTCGGGACAAGTGTTAATGCCAAAGACGCGAAAATTCGTGTCAAATGAGTAAGCCAATTTTGTAGGTGTATACATGCAGGTTTATGATAAAAAAACGGTACGAACAAAACAAGTTTTAAAAGTTCTTTTGGGATAATTTTTCGGAAAAACATCCTCCGGGTGAGTAACAGCTAGTGAAGAATTTCCTGCCGGAATTAGGGTTTTAAAACAACTCCATGGGAAATTATAGTAAACGTTGACTAAAGCGAAGACTTCTCGCATTATATCACTGATGGTTACGCCACGAAACTAATATTTTTCCCAGTCGACCGCCCAAACGATGGGGTTGTAGCTTATATTAATCAAAACCCTCAAATTAAGACATTTTTGAGACTCCGATCTACACGGCGATTTCTTGGGCGTTATGTTTTATACAGACAGCGGTTTGGGCTAAGGTTTTTAGACCCGCGCAGACACGAAACCTAGCCGCTGAAGTAAGCGACGACTCTCAATTAATAACTACAAGGAAAATATTTCTGATCAATCGTAAAACCAAGAAAAAGGCAAAACGATCGCTGGGATAAAAATATTTTATTCGTCTGACGTTTCGAATCCATACCCGAATCCGTTATCGGAAGCCAAATCACAACATTCTCCAATATCACGCCTTTAAAACATGGTCTAATGGGGTATTTTACCGACGAGTATCCACTCATTTTACTTTCTCGTAAAGGAAGAAAGCTATTTTGCCGTGTGATGTATATCCTCGATAGGTAACACAAATATGTAAATTTATTACGGTCGAAAAAACGCGCCACCCTCTTCGTAGTGGAATCACATTTGCCATCCTTGCTGGCCTTAACGCACCCCAGACGATTAGAAGTACAACGCAGAGGGACTAAACTATTGTACAAACACTATTCAAACGGGTGATTATTTATACTGTCCGCTTTTAACTGACGCATAATCAGATGCTGGATCACACAGAGGGTTTCTTAACACATGCGCAAAAGTTGAGGGGATTGCTCCATATTGGGTTATTTATTGATTCTCGTGGAATATTTGCATATGTAGGGAAAATAACGCCCTTATTCCCATTCCGCCTTTACCTGACTTACTCAGACCGAAAAATAAATTTTCACGAGGACTGATGTAATTCTGGTAAAACCCTCCCAGTGAAATTGCGTTCTGCCTTTTGGAGTACTGGCCTACCTTTGGAGACCAAGACTGCCACTTCCATCCTACTGTTCATCATCAACCAGACCAATTCAACTGCATATTTGGATAACCCTTAGATTAGGGGCCAATTACTTTAAACGTTACATCTAACTGTCTGCCGCTGAACCACGAACTCATTGTTCTGTCGGCTACGATCGGGAATATTAGCTACTACGTGAAGGGGGAACACTGAGCGATCAGGTTAAGGGTCCTGCTTTCCCTCTGCGCAATGGGGCTCAAGCTACAGCCCAGACAGTCGCATAACATGGGGTACCAACAAAGCAAAGGAAGCTTGGCTGGGTTACGACGGCTTATAGGTCAGAAATGGTCATCCTGATTCCTGAGTAACGTCAATGAACATCATGTCTTCTGGGCACCATACAAGATTTTATGCAAATATTTTGTCATCGACGTAATGCTGTCGGGCGTAAAACTTTATGGAAGTAATAATACTTAAAAGTTATCATAAAAACTGCCGCCCCCTTCAGGTGTCCATGCCAGTCTCCCTTAACATTTGCCTCCTGAAAAACTCTGCGCATAAACTATGGGTTCCAGGTTATTCGTGACTTAAATGGTACAGTTATTAAATTAAAATACAAAATTAAATGGTTTAGGTTTGAGCCCTATGGTTTCTTTCAATATTAGCTCCAATCATCGTTTCTAAAATTTTGTCTCATATAAACGCGCTAAATGTTCAAATATGAACAGATTTAAAGAGAACAAACGGTGGAGACTAATTCCTTATAAGCACTATTAGCTGAGATAATCTTAAGCCTGATTCGAACGGATGAGATACTTAAACGATTTCCAAAGTATCCGAATGCACGCTAGTATCACAAACTATAATTCTGTCATCGGATGTTTTGAAGGTGCGTTGTTGTTAACCGTGTTTCACATGGGCAGGAGGCGTTTCAAAGGCCAACGCTATATTTTCCCGTTTACAGATATTCATTTAAACGTTATTAAGTAGCGTGATCGTTTTTTAAAACATAAACCTCCCATCAGACTATTTTCGGCTGCGGGTAATTAACAATAAGTTATTTGATGGGGGGATTTCTTTTCTGCTCAGATAGCACTGTCTGAATTAACATAGATGTTTCTTTTGAAGAAGGCGAACGTTTAAATTACATAAAATATCTCACGGTCAATATCTGTGCTAACGTACTTCTCTAAAATATAATGCTCAAAATCATGGCAATAGTACATGCTGCCGTGTTAACAAGTGATTATTTTATTTGCCTTCCTATGGCATAAACGCGTATGAAAAAACCATTATTAGTCTGACAGAACAACGGGCGTTCTTAGTCAGTGGTCCAAGTAAAAACAGTGAGCTCCCATTAGATGACCGCTATTTAAGACCATCTTTATGTTCCTTCTGAAATTGGACTCCCTAGAAGCCGGCTCACCTTCGCTGCAAAAAAGTGTTATGCTCACAAAGCTCACTCCTGCCCCTTTGCAACAATCACTCATAAAATAAATGCTACCAGCGCATTTCTTAACTTGGCACATGGGCATATTTTTCATGCGAAAAAATTCGGATGCAGCCCACATTTAAACAAGAAACAACCTTCAGAATATGCATATACAGTAGGAGGGCCAACTCACGAAATGTCAACAGAAATTCCGAAATGCGTTTCCGTTTCGAAAAGATTAATTAAATAGGGTTATAAAGCTCATCATCTTGCAGCATTTTTCTATGATAATTTAGTTATCTCAGAACGCCCGCTTTTGTACAAACTTCTTTTGGCTGCCTCCACAAAGCATATTCCGTAAAAATGACTACTTAAAAATGATGCATTTTCTCGTCGGTTTTCGATACCTATAAAGATTTCTTTATACTTCATGGAAAACATGCAAAAATGTATTCATCCTTTTGCTCATTCAGTGGAAAATTACGTCCTCTATCAATTTTACAGACGAAGTAAGGGTATAGTTCGGTTTTAAAAAAGTTTCTAATTGTGAGATTTTTTAATATCATAAAGTGACCCTTCATAAAACGTCATGTCTCTGTATTTACGGATGTGGCTTGTAAAGTTAAAAATTTGGCTCAAATTCACTGCTGAATTTTATAAACCCTATATGGTTCACCTTTATTACCTTAAAGAAATGTACGGATTTCCGTAAGCGGAAAATAAACTGCTTGTAATTTATGAACCTTGAATGTAAGCGTAAGGGCAGGTTGGGTTCGAAATTAGTCGAGAATTGGATAAATTTTATAAAACCCAATCATACTCTTCTTGTGGGTCTAAAATTGAAAGAAGACGTAATTTTCCATTGAACGATTAAAAGAATGTATATGTTTGTACATAGTTTCCATGAAATATAATTGAATCTTTAGGGCATCGAAAACCGATGAAAAATGCATCATACTTAAATAGTCATTTTTTACGAAGTATACTTTTATGAATGCAGCCAAAAGGAACTTTGTTCGAAAGCCGACACCCTGCGGTAACTGAATTAGTAAAGAACTATCCTGCAGGAAGATTCGTTTTACAAACCTACTTCATTAATCTTTTCGAAACGAAAACGCATTTCGGAATTTCTGTTGAGATTTCATGAGTTAGTCCGCTAACTGTATATGATTATGAGCGAACATCAAAGAGAATATGTCGGCAGTCTCTCGAAATTGCAAGTAGGCAACGCTGTCACTGCCATAACAGCTCTGCAATTAATATTGCAGGTTGCGCTTAAATAAACAGGATTAAAAGTAGAAGACCTGACTGCCCTTCGAGCACATGAATTTTCTTACTGATTTTGGGTATATATCCATTGCTAAATACTGATGAAGGGAGGATTCGGAGAACTACACTTTTTCCTGCATATTTTATATGAAGGTGCATATTTGAATTGGCTCACGAACAATGCTTCTGAATGAGTGAATCTCGGTGGATCATGTTTCATGCATACTAGTTGCTTATCGAAATTGAGCAACTTCTTGTCAAACGGCTTTTACATGCTACTAAAATAAAATAAACTCGGGAAAAGTGATCACGGAGATATTTATTATGATTCTGGTGCACGGTTAATTTTACGTATTCCACTCATAAGCCCATTTCGTATAGGAAAATGTACTTTAATCAGACAGAATATGCTTTTGAGTATTCTTTTTCAAAAAATCAACTTTGCAAAACACTCAGACACACTGAACAACAGTGCACGTTTTTCTAAAGACAGACATTAATCTCGACGGGAGGGTTTTTAACAAAATCACATTCGTCGACGCAAAATGGAGTTTTTGTCTGAGTAAATCAGATATAGGCAGAATGCGATTAAGGGTATTATTTTCAGAAAAAAGACAAAAATGCACTCCCGCACTAAAGTTTCCCATTTTTGAATCTGGGCAATTGTACGTCCAACAAAGCAGTAAAAGCAAGACTAGAAAAACCCTTGTCTCACCACACCCGAATAATCCATTCATCTGCAAATATTTCATGAGTAACAGCAAACTGGCTCAAAATGTCGTCTTATGAGGTGTGGAAGATTACCCCGAAAGAATATTTAAACCTTATTTTGCTCGTACAGATTTTTAATCATCTACTTGTGTGTGCACTTCAATAGGAATTTTTGTGCGTTCCCGAGATAATTACCACTTCAACCTTACAAAATGCAACTTTCCATGTTTGTGTGTTTTTGGCTGACTGCCCTTCTAACTATATAATTCAGAGTTTTTGTACACGCACGTTTATCAGTCTGCTATTTATTATAATTACATAGAACTTGTGCATAATCTGTTTTCCGCAGACAGCGTCCACGTAGTTTTCAATGTTCTTCTGTGGTATACAGTTATTTGAGCTGTTTGAGGTTGAGGAACATTAAAGCATCCATCATGTAAGATGAGCTTAATCATTTGAAGTTGTTTCCGAGAGACGGGAATTATATACAGTAGGTAGACTTACTCAGGAAATGTCGACGGAAATTTCGAAATGCGTTTTCGTTTGAAAAGAGATCAATTAAGTAGGTTTGTAAAACTCATCATCATGCAGCATCATTCTATATACTTGCAATTATCATAGGATGCCAGCTTCGAACGGATTTCTTTCTGACTACATACAAAAACTATACTCTTTAAAAATGACTACTTACGTAGCTTGCATTAACTACCTGAACTATACTCTCCTTGGAGTAAAAACTGGCAAGGGACTTCATGTTGTTCTGAATAAGCAAAAGGATGAATATTTTATATATGTCTTGTACGAAATATGATTGCTTTTTTCAAGGGCATGGAAAAGCAACGAGAGAAGTGCATGATACGTAGGTAGTTATTTTTTATAGAGTTTAGTTTTTGCATGCAGTCAACTGAAAGTTCTGTTGAAAGCCAGCATCCTGAGGTAACTGCTATATTCTAAAATTATGCCGCAAAATGATTAGTATTACAACCCTATTTAATTGATCTTCTCGAAAGGAAAACGCATTTTGGGATGTCGGCTGACATTTCATTAGTTATTCCACCTACCGTAAATTGGATTTCCTCACTCGCTGCTTGGAGCATATTCTCATGCCAATCTAGGCCAGGCAATGTGCCAGGACTTGACTTAACAGCGTCTGAGCAGTCTGTATGAATTTGTCTTGGAAACAATTGACTTTTTGCGTGTGTGCGACCATTTCACTTAATAAATCCTCTTAGGAAAAGTATAATCCTTCATTCTTTGCGGTAGTCACATAGGAAACATACTTCACCTCTCTCTCTTTTCCACCTTCGAAGCCAAATAATATTTTCCTATATTTGTTTAACCTTTTACCTACATGACACGCATGTTATATTTTTGGTTTTATGGAGGCCTTGTTCCGTTCATGTGAAATTTGCAGAACGCTATTCGTGTTTCATCCACTATAAACTACAGTAATGAACTCTTGAATAGCATACCGGGCCAGTAGTTTTGGGATTTCCGTAAATAGTCCTGCCATTACCACCATTCGGGACGTCTAGATACTTTATTTCATAATGCATGCAATCCACAGAATGCGTAATTCATTGTAAATCTGGCATAATTTTCTGCGTTTGTACACCTTTATTTGTCTGAGCAATATAAAACAACGAAAAGGGAAGGCACCATACTTCGGCGGCATTTTTGACTTTGCCCACCCATGGTGGAGTTCGCCAGTCCCTGGCCTTCCGTTCGTTCTACGATTAGATACTATTTTCGGACACATTTATATTCGGTTTCAGTGTCCTTTCTACGCAGAGGGACTCAAGAGAACCCTCCGGAAGGATTAGGAACTTTAAGGGACTTCTTCGTCTCTCTGATTTTGCAGGCATGAAACCGTAAAATCACCCCATATGATATGTAATGGTAGCGGGTTATCGATAAGAAGACTCCCCGTAAAGTTCTGAAGGCGCATTCTGACGCTACAACCCTTGACAAGGCGGCCTTCAAGCCTTCCCAAAAATTAACTTTTTCGACAATTCTAAGCCTCACAGTGTTCTGTTGAACAGCATTTATTTCGCCCTTCAGGCATAAATCTGTCTGAGAATAAGCCTCGTCCTTGTCAAAGAGAGCGATATGGCACAGAAATTAAGTTGCTACTAAATGCAAAGCTTGTTATGGTAGTTTTGTGTCAGCGGCAATCACTGAAACTGCTTAAATGAGATTACCATGTGCATATTGCTTCGAGCGACATGTGGCGACTCCTAGAAAAACATACTTCGGTGGAAGTATTGGGTATAGTTGTTTATTTTTTACCTTCGAACAGTGACTTCGTTGTGTGACTCAGACGGCCAATGCCGCGCGTTTAGCACACTTTCGCAGGTTACTGGTCAGTCAATGCCAGCGCACATGATTGGCTAGATTTACAACGCAATCGGGAACTTTATATTACCACCAACATTCCACGCACACCATCTCACAGCACCATATTTACACGTTTCAAAACTTAAATGGAAGTAATTCAAAAATACTTGACTTAATTCAAGTCTGCTGAATGCACTCTTCCGCATGGAATTTTTCGAAAACGACACAACATCTTCAAGCATAGCCGACTTTAGTGTAATAAATGTCCTATGCCAGAAGCTATATCAGAACGCCACGAATGCCCTCCTAAATGAAGGTGCGTCTCAACCTCTTTACCCTAA
Source organism: Spirometra erinaceieuropaei (assembly GCA_902702965.1). Lineage (NCBI taxonomy): Eukaryota > Metazoa > Platyhelminthes > Cestoda > Diphyllobothriidea > Diphyllobothriidae > Spirometra > Spirometra erinaceieuropaei. The sequence goes on along the minus strand of CACRXP010000006.1, from coordinate 3,352,277 downwards.
ATGCACAGTAAATATTAATGTCTCCAAATAATACTTTGCTTCAAAAATCTTCAAAAGTAAAGCCAAAATTATTTTAAAAGCTTTTTTATTTTTAAATAGAGGGGTGAGTGAATTTAAGTAGAAAGATAATTTTTTTGTCGTACGACCTTCAAAGCCGACGCAGTGGGAACAAAAAACTGCTGGATTACAATACGAAACATTTAGTCTAAAAACTTTCACCATTTCGTAGGCATTATCTAGGTCATTTATGAGTTTAAATCATTTCGAAATGCAAGTACGGTCTACTTCTCTGGGATAGCAACTTGTGCGTTACATTTGAAAACAAACAAGCGATTTAGCGTGTTTTTATTAAATTGAACAAGAATCGCAATAATTATTTTCTTGACTACTTGGGGCGTGTTGTGCCAACACGAATGTTAACGCAGTTTGACGGCTACACTTCAATGAAAGTTGACCGGTTTTAATTATTTGCAATACGTAGGGTGCAGGTGAGCATGTGAATTAGTTAACCGGAGCTAAACTAATCATTTAGCGTCACCCTTCTTTCGCTTCGACTGATTAAAGTGATGATTTCCACCGCTGTTCCAGAGAAGGGCCCTACGTGCAATTATGACAACTCAGCGGTCGCATTTTGAAAGGAGCCATTGTCGCCTGGCTCTCAGCCCTGTGTAGGACAGAGCTTCAGTGTGTGACCGATTTCATGAAATGTTGACCGAAATTCCGAAATGCGTTTTCTATTTGGAAGATTTACTAACGTGAGACTGTAGTACTGATTGCTATACGGCATAATCCTATAGTATTTTGGACTCGCCAGGATGTCGGTAACTAAATTCTTTTCGATTCGTCATCCTGTAGAAACCACACTTTGTAAAAATTGACTGCTTATTTAGCATGCATTTTTCGCAATGAACTTCGATGGCCTTATAAATTATAATGTATTTAATAGAAAACATGCACAAAAATATGCTTTATTTTATTCATGTGGTAGGAAATCACATTGCTTTTACATTTTGTACCCTAAGGATGTTTATCTTTTGGTTTTTCAAAAGTTTCTAATTATGAGATTTTGAAGACCGTGCATCGTACATATCCGTGTATCAATGCTCCTCATGACATGTACAACAAAGTCCGCATTCATTGCGAAATTTTACGAAATCTCTTAAGTGCCTTCTTAAGGACATAGAGAATTATACGATTTTCCTCAAGCCGAAAGCATACACTATGTAGCCTAAAATCTTCAAACACAAATGAACCCTCTAATCTGGCTCAAAATTATTCGGAAATTGGAAAAATTCTTCAAACACGAAATACAAACTCTCTTCGGGTATAAAAGGCGAATACAATGTGATTTTGTACCAAATGAATAAAAGAAGGCATATTTTTGTGCATGTTTTCTATTAAATATATTATAATTTATAAGGCCGTCGTAATTCATTGCGAAAAATGCATGCTAAATAAGTAATCAATTTTTAATAAGTAGGGTTTCTACAGGATGACGAAACGAAGTGCATTCAGTAGCTGACATCCTGGCGAGTCCAAAATGCTATAGGATTATGCCGTATAGTAATAAGTATTACAGTCTCACTTAAGTAAACCTTCCAAATAGAAAACGCATTTCAGAATATCGGTCAACATTTCATGAGATCGGTCATACACTGTACATCGTGCATCTATGACAAAAACGCAGCGATCGCATTACCAAAGCTCTTAGTCCTGTGTAGGACAGAACTACGTCGTTGGGGGAATGGCAGTTTTCCAAGCCAAGACTTTTTTCATCGTAAGGGGTCCGTGTGCGACAGACGTACTATCGCGAGGAATGCCCAAATGTGCGTTGGGGAGGGGGGGGGAGGGACGGATTCCTTTTCAATGCCGGTTTAAATTTGTCCTTCCTCTCAGGAGCGTCACATGTACCATGGGCTTCATCCCCAGGGTGTTCGCAGATAAGGATGAAATTTTCCTTCCGTTGACAAACTGCCCATCTCCCCGACTATGACCGTTTACGTGTCGTCGTAGAAGACGCGAGAAAACCAGTCGATGAACAAGAGCTGGACTGGCCTCGCTCTCTCTCTCCGCCTACGACAGGCCGACAGCGAGGATGCTAGTGGATAGAATGATTGACAGGATTTGGAGACGCTGTTCAAAGTATGTCAGGCGTGAAATCAAATCTCACGAAAATGACGCACAGGACAGGAATCACAGGAGGATCGATTTATGCCTTCGGAGCCGTGAAGTGCCGCGCGATAAGATGATATGGGACGCGTCAGATTGGCTGCGATAGCAAATGGGCCGGATTGCCTCGAGACCGTAATTTCTCTTCTCCCTTTACCCACCTGTTCGATTCTCTCAACTGACTGGTAGCTGACGTGGCGCAAGTCTCCTGACTTATACTGTGTCACACGCATGTGAGGCAATTGTTAAAGGTTCAGACAATTGTGGCGTTATTCGTTTTCAATATAAGCCCCCGCCTATCGAATACTGGCATTCCCCCCCCCCAATGACTAACGCCTATTATTTTGCGAGAGGTCTGAAATCAACGTCACCGACGAATGAGGGGAAGTGTAAACCTCCTCAAAAGCTATTCTCTTTCGAAATCAAAAACGGAAATATACGAGATGGAAGTTAGGAGCATATTAGACCCACTGGTCCCCAAGATTTGTTGAGAGAAGACGGGAGGTTGAGAGGATTCGTAGTCTATCTGACAGTGACCCAGGCTTCAGGCCTGTCGGATCCTTAGACCACATCCCCGTCCTCAACCGCACAGTTGTGGAAACACTTCCACAATCTGTCCCTCCTTTGCCTTGTCATTTTTATTCACCTGAGTAAGAAATCATATCAGGTGGGCCGGGGGAACAAATGGTCCTCAAGGAAAAGAAAAATCGGGTGGATATATGAGGATGTGAGGGAGGCAACCCTCTTCCTCACTCTTGAAGGACAGAAGACCTGTTGCATATTTCAGTAGCGCCTCTCTCTCTCTTTCACCATTCCGTTTGCACATTTTAGGTAGTCGTAGGGCTTTCCGACCGCTAAAAAACTACCCGTAGCTCTCAGGTGACGGCACCCATCCTCCGCTTACGCTTTGCTTAAAGCAAAGTCTGACTAAATATATAGAAGTCTGGAATCGGAATAGACTAGTCAAAAATGCATCCATGGACTTCCAAAATATGTTGCGCTTTAGCCTCTCTCCTATTTGTCCTCGCGTCTGTATTACTTTGGTTGAGGAATGCACACAGTTTTTCATTTGTTCGTCTGTCATGCAACGGGAGAACTGTATTTGTCTTCATGGCAGTACGCCAAAGTCAACTGTTCTCTGTGTCTGAAACTGCAGATCGTTCCATGGCTTAAGGAGCCTGTTTATCTTTTCCAATGCAGTGTATATGACCACAGATCACCTTGATATGGGAACAGTTTGACGCTCTAGTAAGTCTTATTTTCAAAGAAGAAGAAGAGGAAAAAGACAATGAGAGATAACGAAAAGAAGCAGTGATTACTGGAGTCTGTGTACTAGGCGTCGGACACCTTAGAAAGCTATTGTGATTTAAAGTCGTCTACAGAAGGTGAATCTGTCATCGTAAAGTAGGCGTGCTAACTCATGAAATGTCAACCGAAATTCCGAAATGCGTTTTCGCTTCGAAAAGATTAATTAAGAAGGATTGTAAAACTAATCACCAGGCTGCATAATTTAATAATAATTCAGTTACCTCAAGATGCCAGCTTTTGAACGAACTTCTTTTCGGCTGCACATCGAGCCTATATTCTGTAAAAAGTGTCTACATTTGTAACATGTATTTTTTTCAATGACTTTCGATGCCCTTAAAAATGCAACTATATATCATAAAAAACATGCATGGCGATATTCATTTTTTGCCCGTTCGGTGGGGCATTAAGTCTCCTTCTAGTTTTTTACTCGAAGGAAGAATATAATTCGGTTTTCGGGAAATACATATTTATTGGATTTTTAATACCGTGAAATGGCCGTTCATAAAACGTCATGTCTCTGCATTTACTAATGCTGATTTTAAATTTAACAATATGGCTCAAATCCATTGCCAAATTTTATGAATCCCATATGATCGCCTCTTAAGACCGTAGAGAAACGTATGTTTTTCCATACGCGGAAAGTATGCAGTTTGTAGTTTGAAAAACCTGAAAGCAAGTGTAACGGCGGGTCGGTTTCGAAATTTTTTGAAAATAAGAAGAGTTTTGAAAACCGAATTCAGTGTTTCCAAACTGTAATTCGTATATTTTCCGCGTAGGGAAGACCATACCTTTGTCTACGGTCTTCAGATGAGAGCATATGGGGTTCATAAAATTTAGCAGCGTATTTGAGCCATATTGTCAACTTTACAAGTCACATTGGTAAATTCAGAGACCTGACGTTTTATAATCGGTCATTTCACGGTATTAAAATATCTCGCAATTAGAAACGTTTTCAAAACCGAACTATACCCTTCCTTCAAGCATACAATTGGAAGAAGACGTAATATCCTACTGAATAAGCAAAAGAATGAATTTTTTTATGCATGTTTAAAATAAATATAATTGAATGTTTAAGGGCATCGAAAATCGATGAGAACAATGGATACAACATAACTAGTCATTTTTCCTATGTGTGGCTTTTGCATGCAGCCGGAAGGACGTTCATTCGAAAGCCGGCATTCCGCGGTAACTGAGTTATCATTAGAATTATGCTGCGTAATGATTAGTTTTGCAATCCTTTTTAATTAATCTTTTCGAAACGAAAAGCGCATTTTGGCATTTTTGTTAACGTTTCAGGAATAAACACACCTACTGTAGTCCAGTGTACAGTTTTCCCACAACCAACAAACACCCGACAGATTGACAGCCTCCACGAGAAACGCGCGTCATTCGCCACCGGCATTTCTCCGCTATGAAAGCTTACCCGAGAGGGTTTTTAGGAGAAGCCAGTAGCCTTGACAGTCCGACCATAGAAAGCCCATCAAATCACATTCCCATGCGACGCCCGCTCTATTAAAGGGGTCCCAAGACTTGGTCGGATTTCGTGCTCAAACCCTCCTCACGCTTTCAGTTGAGTGACGGTGAGGAATGAGGGGTGCCGACCGTTGCCTGCGACTAGAATGTGGTCGTGGAGACTGCCATTCATTTTGGGGTACTGATTTAACGCAGCGAGGAGGATGTCCGAACACCAACTGGCTCTGCAAGGAACCAATTCGAATTTATATATGGCTTATGTGCTGCCCGAATTGAGCGCCAGTTCCGCTTTGGTGCGAGTATCAGACGTGACGGCTTTACGATATGAAGTTGTCGGATGAACGCATAAACGACCGTAGCATCGATCTTCCTGCGGCTTACAAGGCTTTGCGCTACCATCTGACGTGCAGTCAAAGAGTCATTTGAGGACAGACACAGGTGAAAACTGTGGAATAGCAGCCGACACTGGAGATCTGCGAGAAGAGAACGGTCAGGCTGAAAAGTAATAGTCTTAAAATGCGGGCGGCAAAACGGATTCTCGTGGCTCTGGCTTTGGAGATTCAGAGTTTATTTTTAAAATGACAGATATCTAAGGGTCCACTCCCAGCAACTGCCAATTTTTCTTTTGCTACGTCATCTAGGACGGAGCCTTCACTTTCCATAATTCTAGTGCATCGCTATTTTGTCGAAACACACATGACAATAAACTAGCGGCACGGCGCTGGATGCTCCCGTTGTTAGCTGCCACTGGCATAGTTTTATGAAGGCGATTATTATTGAAACGTTCACAGGAGGCGAAGATGGATGCCTCAACAGAGTTTTGGGAGATTGTTTCCTCAGTAAGCAGACAAATCAAAACATGCTACTCTAGAATGCGTAAAGATACTCGAAGATGAAGTCGACATACCTGCAGATATATTTGAAGTCCACAGATGCATGACCTTTGTTCAGTGTATTATTATGACTTCTGGGCTCGCGCTTTCTCTAGGAGGCGGTTTTGGTAAGTGGAATGGAAAAGGATGATAGGCTTCCACTTGAGGTATTGAGATGAGCACACACTAAACCCATTGTATTGGTATACCATAAAACGACGCATAGCGTATATTAGCAAACGTAAATATAGGTAGACGGATTTAGTTAGTACACAGTATGATAATATAGAACGAATATTGAGGACGGTGCGTAACTGATAACAATTTTAGCAACCAAGGCGACCTCTGTCCTTCTGTAACGCTTGAACTGTGCATTTCATTTGGTGCAATAAGAGAAAAGACATGTTCTTTTCAATGTGTGTTTAGTTTTTTTTGAAATTTGGAGACCCAATTGTCAACGATGAGGTAAATCTGACACATCGCTTTCTTGAAGGAGACACTATTGCGTCTCCTTCTTGACGACTACTTCCTGGGACTCTTCTCTTCACTTCTCTTCCTTACTGCATACATCAGTTCATGAAGACTGCTTTTAAAAGTGCATGATTTAGGTGAAATTCGACGGATAGAAACGGTTTATTTACAGATCGATTGATCATTTCCCCTGAAATTTTGTATTCATGCTCAAAGGCAGCGTAAGAAACTTGGTTGTAGATGGAAAAACTGAAATGAGGTTTCTGCATGTTCGCCTACTTGAGGACTCGCAGGCGTTTTCCAAGTAGCTGTATTCCTCCTCATACTTCCCCGACGTGTATTTTGTCTGCTAATCACTATACTCATCTGATATAGGTTTTTGGCAAGCCAGAGGCAGACCTTTGTACCGAATAAGTCCGAAAAGACGGTTGTGGTGGTTTGCAAGGTGTTAGACTTTATCCAGCCTAGGATAGTGTCCCAGTCGCACCGATTGATAGGGTTAGCACCATGTACAGTCATGTACAGTCTCAGAACCCTTTATTCTCCGGCATAATCCGTTAAATGTAGAGGCGGAAGTGCGAAGCGTACTTCATCTATATAAACTCTAGGAAATTACATTTACCACCTTTCTTCTGGCACTTAGGAGTTCAATGCCTAACATGCGCAATATGGACGCAATGACGGCGTACGTATCCTGGCTCTAATGCGCATCGCTTATGCCGACCGCGGGTGAGACATGAATTTCGATGTTGATTGCGCACTGCTCAGTAGGTCTAAGGTAGGCCGATTTGCCGTCTGGCCCTCGTGATCACCAGTTTTTGCCACCTAAACTAGAAGACAACGAGGTTCCTGTCTCACCCACAGTCAGCACGAAAGGCATTGTACGCTCGAGACCAGCATGCCCCAACTTGGCACGCAGGACTAGCCAGTCTGTCTGGACGGGCGACCAGCTTGACAACGTGGACCGTAGGCCAGCGTCAGGCGCGGAAAAAGATCTCTCTGACAGGCCACGCCCCGGAAATGGTGATTGGAAAGGGTGGTCAAGGTGCGAAAGTGCTCCACGGAAATTTGGCGGGGACTGTGCGCCTCATGAAGGTTGACTGTGATCTACTCGGAACAGGGCTTCTCACCTTGGATGGGCAGCCTTTTCACCGTCTGGGCGCTTTGAGGATAGCAGAGGAGGAGGTTGGAGGGAGCTCCTCAGTAGGATAGTTACTTAACTGTCTGAGGAGGCCGATGACGCAAGAAAGTCTGCAGCCAATCGGAATGTCGTCCGTCATCTGCGTGGTAAACGTGCACTTCTGACAGCAGATTTTAGTGTAAAACAAAAGCTTATGGTAAGGAAAGCCGAGGTTCTGGGGATCAAAACTGGCTGTGTTATCAGTCTCACACACGAATTAAAATTTGTAAGCCGGCTGAGGGTCCCACTTCTAGTGTACTATTCAAGTGAAACTTTGTCCAGTCCATTGCTCTGTTGAAATTATGGCACGTTGATGTGAATATACGACTGTTTAGGTTTCGGAAAGCCCCATTTTCTGGACTTCCATTTTCTTGAGTTTTATTGGTGGGAAACAAGCCATTTTGAAGAAGTGATATCGGATATGGCTGTCGGCATTCCTAAACTAAGAGCTTCGAACCCGGTAAATACAGAGGCCTTCTCATTTACATTGTCCAAGACGAAGGTTAGTGACTCAAAGAAGAAGCCGTCATCTGTTCGGTAGTTTTGAGCCTGGAATTAGTTTTGCCCAAAATTTAACTGGTAGGCTAAAGCATTCTGGCTTCTTGATTCACTTTTGAACATCCTGTGGAGTCCCTAGGCTTTTGATAGTCATTCGAACGACACGACAATCTCGGTTATTGAAGCGGATTGTTTTTTTTCTTGTTATTAGGCACTTTGTCATTTTCGATCCACTCGAAAATTATGCTTCGTTAGTGTGCAAAATAAATATTCGGAAGCCGCTAGAGATAGGGCCCGCCAACATCTACAAAAACCCCTCAGACGTCCCAGGTGCTATCAGTTCGCAAATAGAATAATTTGTTAAGATGCGATTTGGTAGTCCCACCTTATGGACACAATACTGTTGGGGGTTGGGGTTAAGGGTTAGGGTTAGAGTTTCGGACTAGGCGTTATAGTTGGGGGTTGGGGGGTTCGTGTGACTATTTTTCAACCATTCAAAGTGCAACCGCGCGTTTCCAATAGCTTTCCTTTTGCACACAACTACTTGACCCCGTCGCCTGCGCGTTCCCCGGCACCACCCGTGAAAACCCCTATTACCACTGGTTCTGTATTAGAGGTGACTGGGCTTTGTTTACTTCAGGTGGGGGCTACGAAACCACATCCGACCTAGAATTTATGGTCTAGTTTGACTGCTTGCAGTCAGAAGGGTTCAGAATGCAGAATGCTATTACCGACAAAGACAAGGGAGAATGGAAAGACAAAAGACAGGCGCTTGTCACGGGTCCTGCCGCTATGCAGCCAATATGTGCCTCAGTTTACAATCAAATTTTATCTCGAAAAAAATCCCTGAAAGACATTTGGGTCCCTACGTATAATGGTCTCAGTGTTTCCTTGAAGCCAACCTATGAAGTTGCGTTTGGTGGTACCCGACCTTTGGAGACTTAAAAAATTCCGTTTTCACGTGCATAAAGGCTGCCCGCACTTCCACACGCCACAGTGGATTTGGTACGGATATCCAGCGGAGAGAGAGAACAGACAAACAAAGTCACCAGTTGGTCCACTTTGATAAATATTTGAACATGTTTTTGCAAGATAAGACAGACAGTTTTCGCCTTAACCTGTTTCGGCATGTCGTCTAGACTAAAAATAGTCGCTTCTTCAACATAGTTAAAGGCAGCTTTAATCTGAGCAATCAAACCAACTGCTCCCACTTTCAAGCCTCTTAGATGACAGTTTCTCTAAATTTAGCATACTATCTATCGTTAATCTGCCCCACGGAAGCGGGAAATACCTAAGAGGAGGAGCTCAGAATGAAAGGGGAAACTCAGACAGTTTCTGCGGCATCCAAATGGAGACAAGATTGCCGACGAGGCGAAACGGTGGTGGAGGGGCGCTCACCGATCGCATTACAGAACTCACTCTTCTTTCTGTGCCTCGGGACTCTCTCTCGAGCCGCACATCGGCGCGTAGTATAGGCAGCACGACAGTACCGGCCGGTGTTACACCTCCCGTCCTTTCATTTGTTTGCGAACAGTCGCTGAGTGTTTATGCCATGTAAAAAGGACCAAAGACAAGCAGTTATGACAAAGGCAAAAAACCTTGGATTTCTAGTAAATAATGCGCGAATACCCCGCTAGAGGCGGGGTAGGAAGGCGCTCTATGAGCGAACTCTGCAGACTATCAAAGTTTAGCAAATGACATGGAATGCGAGTCAGGCCTCTGGTAGTGCGTGCTTCAGCCATGTCGATTTACTTTCGACTGGGTACGGGGGGGGGGAAGTGTACGAGGTTGGTCAAGCGATCCAACCGCTCACATAAAGCAGATGTGTTAATTTATGAAATGTCAAACAAAATTTCGAAATGCGTTCTCGTTTCGAAAAGATAAAATAAGTAGTGTTGTAAAACTAATCATGATACAGCATAAATCTATAATGATCCAGTTACCTCAGGGTGTCGGCTTTTGAACGAACTTATTTTCAGCTTCATACAAGAGCTATACTCCGCAAACAATTATTACTTATGTTGCTTGCAATTTTCTCATTGATTTTCGATGCTCTTGAAAATTCAATTATATTTCATGGAAAACGTGCATAAAAATATTCCTTCTTTTATTTATTCGGTAGAAAATCACGTCTTTGTCCAATTTCATGCTCAAAAGAAGAGTATATTTCGGTTTTAAAAAGCTTCTAGTCGTGAGATTTTTTAATAACGTTAAGTGGCCGTTCATGAAACGTCATGCATCTGTATTTACGAATGTGGCTTGTAAAGTTAACAATATCGCTCAAATCCACTGCTTAATTTTATGAACCTCATATGGTCTTCTCTTAACACCGTAGAGAAATGCATGGCTTTCCGTACACGAAAAATATACAGCTTGTAGTTCTGAAACCCTGAATGCAATTGTAACAGCAGTTCGGGTTCCAAATTATTCGGGAATTAGAAAAGTTTTTAAAACCGAAATATACTCCTCTTTTGAGCATGAAATTGGACAAAGACGTGATTTTCTGCCGAATAAATAAAAGAATGAATATTTTTATGCATGTTTTCCATGAAATATAATTAAATTTTCAAGAGCATCGAAAATCAATGAGAAAATTGCATGCTACATAAGAAGTCATTTTTTTCAGAGTATAGATCTTGCATGCAGCCGAAAATAAGTTTTTTCGAAAGCCGACACCCTGAGTTAACTGGATCATTATAGGTTTATTCTGCATCGTGATTAGTTTTACAATACTACTTAATTTATCTTTTCGAAACGAGAACGCATTTCGAAATTTTGGTTGACATTTCATGAGTTAGCACATCTACTGTAGATTCGCCCTCCTCGGCCTCCGTATCGCGCAGATTCTGAATGCCATAAGAGTAGGTCTGATCTAGCGTGCGAAGGGTGAACTTGACCGCAAACCGGATGTTCGTCTGTCGTTGCCGACTATGTCCACGTGTACTCACAACGAGGTGGGGGTAGACACGGCGACTTACGCGTGAATTAGTTTATATTGAGAGTAGACTTGCGCAGCATCTACCGCACTCCCTCCTCCACTCCCCACCTGGACCCTGTGTCAGGACAGAGTCAAGAAGAGCGGAGGTGAGAGAGAGAGAGGGCGCGGGTGGCTGGCAAGGCGAAGACCACCACCTTGACGTATATTGACCATGATTTTACATAATAACAAGAAAGGGGGCGACAGGGATTCCAATCGGTCTCCTCCCCCAGTGTCGACATTGGTCCTAAATGCGTATTCCCGATAACGCCTTCCGAGCTGCGATCTAGCCCTGTGTTAGTCCAGCACATCTACCGCCAACCACGGATTACCGCGTGGTCTCTGCTCAAGGGACGCGCCGTGATCGAATTCCCCGCAGTCTCCTTTCTACCCAGACGATCCACTTTGGTATCTGTCTGGTCTACCGAGTTGCCAGGTGATATTGAGAACACTCACAGTGATTTCCTTCGTAACTGCATGCAACCTCTTATATAGGGCTAGAGGTAGCATGCATAGACAAGGAACTGCCGGCTGATCTGATCAGGACAGTCGAACCACTCTAACCGTGGGGCTAACTGGCGGGTAACGGTGGGGAACTTTTGTCACCTACTGTTCCCATAATTTCGAATGAAGTCCTGTCCGTCCTCCAGCGGAACACGGCTGACCGAAGGCGTGAATGAAAGACAGCTTTAAGATGCGCTTTTCTAATAAGGTGAGACACAGCTCAGTAAGTGCAGGCACTGAACCCTATCTAATCGATTAACCGACCACACACAGACCCACCGTCTCGTGCTTCATGCAATCTTAGAAGAAACCCTACTCCCTTTTTCTCTCTCTGTCTCTCCTTGTTTCCCCTACCGGCTACAAGTATTTTTCTGTGTGCTTGCGGCATTTTGTAGAACTGTTCAGTAGTCCGTCGTGCTCGCCAGCCAGTCATATGGTGATTAAATCCACCAGAAGGCGCAAAGTTCGGACAGGTCATTCTCGATACGAGTCGTCTCAAGAGCAACGCCTGAAATTTCGGTCTCACCGCAATTTAAGTGGCTTACTTCTTCGCTTATCTTGTGTGTTTGGGTTTGCAACTCCTATGCACAGTGTACCCATTCTTCTCCCAACTGTTTTGCATTGTGCGACCACGCTAGGATTAATTTAGAGGGCGCACTTACTGCGAAAGCATTTGAAGCAATAATTCATAGGGTACACTACTTTCAGAACCCTGCTTGTTTTAACAGCAACAGATTTTATTTAAATTGAGAACAATGGGACGCACATACAGTGTGTGACCTATCTCATGAAATGTTGGCTGAAATTCTGAAATGCGTTTTCGATTAGGAAGGATTACTTGGTCGTGGTTGTGATAATGATTAACATAAGGCATACTCTTATAACACTTTGGACTCGGCAGGATATCGGCTTTTAAAAGCACCTCTTTTCAATCTCCTGTAGAAAGCACGCTCGGCTAAAAATGACTACTTAAGCAGCATGCATTTTTCCTATTGATTTTCGATGGTCTTGGAAATTCAAATATATTTTATACGAACCACATACAAAAATATGCTTTCTTTTATTTAATTAATAGAAAATCACGTCTTCTTTATATTTTTTACTTAAAGAAGTAGTATAATTAGGTTTAAAAAACGTTTTCTAATTGCCGAAAAACTTGGAGCCTGACCATTCGTTGCATTAGCGCTAAGTGATTACACTCTACGAGGTGCATGCGTTCCGCGTAAAGAAAATCCTATATTTTTCTATGTCATTAAAGAGATATCATACAGGGTCATAAAATTTTGCAATGGATGCGGACCATGTTGTACATTTCATGAGGAGCAGTGGTAAACGGCCATGTACGATGCTATGTGAATGGACATATCGCGGTCTTAAAAAGTCTCATAATTAGAAACTTTTTTAAAACCTAATTATACTCCTTTCTTAAGTATAAAATATAAAGAAGACGTGATTCTCTATTGATTGACTAAAAGAAAGCACATTTTTGTTTGTGGTTTCTATAAGATATATTCAAATTTTCAAAACCATCGAAAATCAATGGGAGAAATGCAGGCTACTTAAGTAGTCGTTTTTTATCGAGCACGCTTTCTACAGGAGATTCAAAAGATATGCATTTTAAAGCCGACATCCTGCCGAGTCTAAAATCTTATAAGAGTATGCCTTAAGATAATCAATATCACAACCGCGACCAAGTAATCCTTCCTAAGCGAAAACGCATTTCAGAATTTCCGCCAACATTTCATGAGATAGGTCACGCACGTATGTAGATGTGATGTCTCTTGAAATGCTTACCAAAATCCTAGAATATGTTTTTAATTCTAAAAGGTTACTTGCGTAGGACTGTAACATTAAGTATCGTGCATCCCGCCTGCACACCGACTTCTAAATGAGATTTTTCTCAACCGTCTGCAAAATGTGCACTCTGTAAAAATGATTCCTTACTAAGTATGGATTTGTTTACATTGATTTTGAATGCCCTTAAAAATTTAAATAGCCTACATAGAAAGCATGGACAAAAGATATTCTCCCTTCAACTCGTTCAGTAGCAAGCTACTTCTTAACATTTTCTACTTGAATAGAGGACATCTTCTGATTTTTAAAAAAAAGTTTCTATTTGTGAGATTTTTTGGACCTTTCATAAACTACTGCGTCGACATTTTTTCTAAAGTATGCAACCTGGTCCTTATACACTGCACAATTTTATTAGTTCCATATGACCTTGTCCTAAAGGCATAGAAAATTGTTTGATTTTCTCTCGAGAGAATGTGCACAGTGTGTAGTTTGGAAGCCCTCAATACAATTGTAACGGGAGGTGGAACAAATAATTATTCGGAAGTTGAAGACAGTTTTATAAACCTAATTGTGTTCTTCGTTCAAGTGGAAATTCTGAAGAAAACGTAATTTGCTACCAGCTGAGTAAAAGAGAGAATATTTTTGCATACTTTTTCTATACAATATATTTAAATTTATAAGGTGATCGGAACCCAATGGGAAAAATCCATACTCATTAAGTTATCACTTTTACAGAGTGTAGATTTTGCAGACGGTTGAGAAGAGGTTCATTTAGAAGCCAGCATCCTATTTTAATTGGAATATCTTTGAATTATCCGGTACCATAATTAATATTAAAACCCCACTAAGCTAATCTTTTCGAATCAAAACATATTTCAGAATTTCGGTTAAAATTTTATGAAACATCACCCCAATTGTAAAATACGTTAAATGTCAGCACCAGTTCTATATTAATCGCGTCCGAATTTGCACCTGAGTAATTTAATTAAGGCTACCGAGTGTGTTAAAAACCGGTTCGGGAGCATGTCGCTGAGAGATAAATATATCCTAACCCATTTTCTTGCTGGACACATTTTGGATTAAATGTTCTTCTGTACGCGCAAGGCGGTTCATTTTAATGACCATCGTCTGCACTCTTTCGTCAAAAATTGTACTTACTGCCTTTCCTCTTATTGTCTGTGATCTATTAAGGTTGTTTTTCTTCTTCTTCCGACAGGAATAAAGGTATTCTGTCCATCAATCTACGATGGTGTGATGTGCTGGCCGCCAGCGAAGCCTGGCACAACCATCCATTTCCCCTGTCCTGACTCGTTTGAAGGCGCCACCTATAATTCTCAGTGTACGTTCCTTCCATATTCTTAGTCATGACTTTGGATGCCTCGATATCCCTAAAAGACAGTCTAAATTTATAAACCAACGTATTATTGAAGTGCGTAAAGTTTTACCTTCTTATGACGGTGATTCTAGTAATTGTCAGTCAATTACTCAAAATCACTCAGAGTCGCCCAGAAACGACAAAAGGTGAATATCGAAAGACCCCAGCTACGAATTCTATAGTCCCTTATTCTTTTCCTCCTCCGTTCGACATTTTAAAGGCGCATTCGTAATTGTTTTCCTATTTGATCCTAGTATATTTTTTTAACCGATTAGCTATGCGGAATTCTATTGCACCAAGGCATCTATAGAGGTGGACTATGGAGCCACAGAGCAGCTCAGTCGAAACTTTTCAAAGCAAACACTCGTTTCGCCCATTTGTTCTCGCTGCATGGTATAGCCGTGAGCGGTTCGACTCACAAGCATGCCTCCCCTGCGTTTTCGATATGCTTTCTGATATCAACTCCAGTTTGGAATTTCAACTATGTAATCTCCTTAAAAGTTAATACACTAACTCGGTGTAAATCCCTCAAAAAGGTTTTTACGGCGCAGGGTAACCGAGCAAAATGTATATGTTGCCAACAACTTGAATAACCACCTATTCTGGGTTGATTCTTATTCCCTTCAATAAATTTGTAATTTTAGCGTCTCTAAGAGGTACAGACTAAGACCCCACCCACACAAAGTAGCATGGCAATTTGTCCTAGGATGTTTTTGAATATTGGAAAAAGCTGCTCCTTATGCACTACGTCTTGTCATTTTTCCGTGAACGAGAGTTCTGACAATGTAACTCTTGGATCATTCGTTGGCCGTGCTGAAGTTCTACGCGTCTCGCCAGTTCTGTGTTGACTGGAGGTTTGTATAAAACACAGTTCGGCAGCACATTGTTGTCGAGACGCCTGTGTAGAAATCAAATCTGCACATATGTAGACGACTCTCAAAGGACAAAGGTTTCCCACCGTCGAGCGGATCGGGGCGCTTCGCGCTCAAAAATATTGCCAATAGAACCAAACAGGCGAGTTCCAGGTAGCATTTCAGAAGAAGGAGAAGAAGATGTGATCCTTGGAACAAGAAATTTATTGGCCTGACGTTTCGGATTCTCACTCGAACCCATCATCAGAGACAGTTGTAATCCCATATGCGGCTATCTCTAATTATGGGTTCGAGCGAGAATCCGAAACGTCAGGCAAATAAATTTCTTGTTCCAATGATCGCATCTTCGTCTTCTGACCATGTGATTCTTCCTCCACCAAAACAAGTGCTTTGATAGTTTGTGAACTTCCAAATTCAGATTCCGGGATACCATCATGCAATCCGAATATGCAGCTGCTTGTCTATTGTCTATTTATGGATATTGCACGGTCGGCCCACTGAAGCTAATGAACTTCAGGCCAAACAGTCCTGCCAACTTTTGCACTGAGCCTATAAAGCCTCATTCTGATTGAGTTACTCCAAGGTGGCGCATTGAATTCCTAGGGCGTTAACAAGCTGAAATTCAAAAATCGCGAGTATCTTCCAGTCGGCGTATGGACAAGGCTGGGGGTAGGAGCCCACTGCAAAAGCCGAACCTCTCGCCGCAGCGGCCGATTGTGGGCGAGCAGACGCGAGGCTGGACTTTTAGCTAGTGCCTTTGTTTGAGGTCTGCTATACACAGCTAATGAAGCTGTTTGACTTATAGAAATGACTGTGAAGCTTTTCATCCTGGCAGGCACTATAACTGGTTGATCCACCTGGACCTCGACGCAGAAGGGGTACAACCACACACACTCACACACACGATCCCATTATGCAATGAATTAGGCTAGCTTGGTGGCTTTTTTAGAACTCCTCCAAAGTTTCGCAAGCGTCTCGTACGGGAAGAAAAAAAGGGGACAAATCGTGGGCGTATGACGCACTCTCAGACATAAAATGCAAAGCACTTGTAAACGCACTAGGCAAAAACCCGCATGTTGGCTTTTTCTAGAGGGACGAAAATGAGATGCAAATATGTGGTTTTTATTTTTACAGTCTTTTTGTGTGTGTGTGTGTGTTTGTGTCAACAATATTCACAACCGTCTTGTGCATTTCGTCCAGCTCATCTATCTAGTCAAGTGAAGGGTTGTTTTTAATGAGTCCTCACTTGTAAACCTCTCGCAGGCTCCGGTAGTTGAAAAGACTAACTAGTGAGCAACGTTTAAGTATTTTGGAATGCCGTCCTATCTTTTTAACCGCAAACACGGTCTAACACGTGACGTCGCCTGATGAACTATTCTGTGTAGAACAATGGCCTTCCGTGGCGATTTTTTAAATAAATAGAAGTGCAAAATAACTATAATTTTCGACAAGGACAAAAATTCTGCATTTAACTGTAAGTACGATCTAAAAATGCATACTTTTGACAACATGCACACAGAATCTGCCTTGTCTCAAAAAATGCTGAACGAAATTCTGAAATTTGCTTGCGGTTAGAAAGGATTACGCAGGTGGGGTTGGAATATTTACCATCGGTCGGGCCAGGATTTCGACGCTCAAATGAACTTCTTCCCGTACATTCGCAAAGAACACAACCGCTTAAATAGTATGAGCCACTTTTATTGACCACCAATGTCTTCGTAAATTTAAACCTATCTAGCGGAAAAAATGTACAGAAACATCCTTTCATGTATTCATTTTGGGACTGATTATGCGTTCTGTAGATTTTATACTTGACGAAAGGGTGTCTTTTGGCTTTATAAAGTTTTCTTGTTATTCCATTTTTTGAGACTGTGAAATGTTCATTCATACAGTATCGTAGATCTCCGTCTATAAATGCTACTTGGGAATTATACAACAAAGCGTGTTCTATGTGACCTATGCGGCATCTTCTTAATAACGTAAGTAAATGTATAGTTTTCCTTAAAGCGGAAGTAAACAGAATGCATTTTGGAGATCCTAATCGTGAGTGCAATTGTATGTCAGTTTCAAAACTATGCTGCAATCTGAAAATGACGCAGTCTACCGAAAAATGGATGCAAGAAAGAACATTCTGTGCGTATTTTTTATTAAACATGTTTGAATTTATAATGACGCTGGTAATCAGAGAAGCGAAATCAAAATACACAAATCCTCAAGTTTTGTCGAGTGTGGTTTTTGCAGTTTATACGGAATGACGTACACTAAAAAACCAAAATCCTGGACTTACCAAAATATATTAGGATTATACTGCACAATAATAAAATTATAACCGCACCTTAGAAGTCTGTTTTAGTTGAAAACTAACACTTCGTGAGGCAGACCAGTCATTGGGGAAAATTAAACGGGCAACCACAGAGAGAAAAAACACGTTTTGATAACAAGGTCAGACAGTATGTTATTACCGAAAAAGACAAGGCAGACTGGAATGGCCATTTCCGGCTTACTAGTCGTCGTCAGCCAGTCATACCCAACACCGAAATGTGGCACATCCGAGGCTCGAACTCGCGACCTGTTAGTTAGAAGTTCACGCATCTAACCACGGGGCCACGAGCCCGTCGCCTTATCGGTTTCGATCGGGAATATCCAATGGTGGAGGGGCGCTGGCCGATCGTTCTCACGGAAATCACTCGTTCCGTTGTGTCTTACGGGCTCTCTCTCTCGAGCCTAACCAGCAGCCGCACAGCAGAGCATGACAAAGATAAATATCTACAGTCGGTAATAACATACTGCCTATATCATGCGCTGCTGTGCGGCTGCTGGTTGGGTTCGAGAGAGAGCCCGTAAGGCACACCGGAACGAGTGAGTTCCGTAAGAACGATCGGTGAGCGCCCCCTAACAGGGTCAGAATCTGCATTATTTTGTCAGCAAGCTGCGGAAAACTTAATTATAAGTCATTTGCCTAATCAAATACCACATTCTAAGTAGCAGGAAGTCACAGCCGACGAAATGCTGCCCTCAAGTGAAAAGAATGGGGCGCGCGTAGCAAACAAATCTGTGACGCGCTTAAGACGCCGCCTCTTCCGCGCCAACCTGTGCACCCCCACCTCATCGGCGGGCGGCTTGCTTCGGGCTTGTTCATAGCGCAGGATAGAGAGAACGAGCAACACATCGGAGAGAATTCTGCACAGTTACTTTCGAACATGAATACTTTAGGCAAAGGGGTGGGATGGACAAGCATACAAATTAGTCGAGCCTTTGAACCCAGTGTTGGATTGCGACGAGTTTTTCTTAACGCGGTTGCCATGGGAACAATCACTATTGTGAGACCCACGCGTCTTAAAGCTACATCAGTGAAGGTGCAGTTGGAAGCGAGAATACGAAACCCGTATTACAGGTGACCTGGCCTAAATTCCAGTTAATTTAGCGCAAGGATTAGGATTATGGTTAGGAATTAGTAAATGGAGATTGGTGCCATCGTTGGGGTTAGGGCAAAGGTTCGGGTTAAATGTGGAACAGGGGGTGAGGACCTCTGGAATTTAGTACGAGATCGCCCCAAGCGCTGAGGGTATCCACAACCCTGTATCTAACAGGATGGATAGCATATGTGGATCTAGAAGTGATGATGTGAAAAGGGTGCATTAATTGCTTTGTCGTACATCCTCTGTTTGAGGACTCTTCAGTCGTCTTCCCATTTCGCAGTTGTTCGCCCGACAGGCTGTGTAAAATCCATTTTATGCAAATTGCTTCATAAATTCCTTAATGTCAAAATGCGAGATTAGGTCTTGTCTCCAGCCGATATGTACGGCCAAAAGTGTTGTCTGGCCCAGTCACGTCAACGCAACTTTCATATTGCGTAACAGCCTGCTTGCATACACAGTTCGAAGTCGCATGTTCGCAGAAGGGTATAAACTTAAGCATTTCGCGTCTTCAGTGCTCTACAGCCAGCCCGGAGCAAACTTGCCAAACAAAGGAGTTTTCGACGTTTTTACAGTTCTTTTTAACGCTCTGACCCAAGTTTTTAAATCTTTTCCACATTAACAGAGCTGTTTTCAGTCACAGACTTTCGCCTTACCGGAAGCGTTCGGAACTGTTGTAAATAAAAGGCGGAGGTTTGACACCCTTTTACCAGGTTGCCTCATAAACTACTCCTCCAGTAAACGGGAGCCCGCCTTTATCTTCATTTGCTTAGTATACGGGAAATTTGGTTATTTTCTCATTCTCTGATATATGCATATATGTGCTGAAAAACAGATATCTCAAGAGATGCAACTAAAATGAGGTGGGATACTTTGAGAAAAATCTTATTAAGTAGATTTTCGAAGTTGGTCCTCGTATTGTCGTCGGGAGTTTGGGTGGTGTGTTAAAAGAATTACTGGATAAGCCGTGTCTAAAAAGGCTTTCGTGAATGTCCGATATCAGGGCAGAACGTGTGAACTGCATACCGTCGCTGCCTTTATTTCCGTATGTGCTTGAGTGATTTATATGTAGGCCATCTAAACGGGTAGACCTGCTTCTGCATGCCTCACTTGAGTACATGATTTTCAGATATTCGCGGCCTTTCTCTGTTGCGGGTTTCCTCCTGCAAAAGTGTCCACTGAGGCAGATGACCTCGTTTTCCAACTACTGGTTGGTGTTTATATATGCAGGTGGAAGCAGACTCCCCGTTTGGCCATTACAGACTGCATCAAAATTTTTCACGACATTTTGTTAACAAAGCACTTTCTGTCGAGGCAACCTATCCCGTTCTTAGAAGGCACAAGTTGTTTTCGCAAAGTAGTCGCGAATCGGTGTGTAACTTCCACCTGATGCCTTTCTCAACTGTCTTTCGACATTTCCCTCGTATGAGAGGGTCTGCCAGCTAACCGTTTTGGGGTGTCGGGACGGCTGTAATGTTGGATATAAATTTTCCCATAAATTGTTGATGTTCCATGCACCGGCGTACAAACGGTAGGTCTTTTCTGAAAAAAAGTTGTAAAGGAAAACTTTTGCCGTAAGAGCAGTGTGTCTTGAGTCACTTTGCAAGGCTGTAGATAGAACTTTGTTTGTGAGGAAGAGGGTGATTACTTCATTAAAGTGGAATAATCTCTGAGTTTGTCTCTTCGCGGCAAATTGGTTTATATTTAATTGCTTGATAGACTAATCATCCTCTACTCAAATTTTTCCATGTCCTGTCCTGGTCGTGGTATGTCGTGGTCCCGCAGTTTCGCAGTGTTAAGTTAAAGAATATACCATTCTGACGAACACTTACAAGCGATCCCTGCTGACTGGCTCTAAACCTTTAGCGACCTCTATGCCGTTCGCCAGCCAACCAGCCTATTGAAAAGATTTCAGCAGCTCTTAACTCTATTCTGTTGCAGAGTGTGAGTGTAAGGGCTTGTGCACGGCTGTGCTCCAGTTTCATTGGCCGAAAAGGAACGCATATGCATGTACTTTAGGGTAATTTTAGTGAAAGGGGGTCCCAAGTAGATTTCTCCATCTGCAATGTTGTCTGCTAGGATTTAACGACAAAAAACAATGTGAGCTAAGTTTGACCACCCACTATCCCATGGTTGTGCAGTTGTGAATAATCTTTGGAAAGTTTAATTTGAATCAAAGTAACCCTACTCTATGTCGGGACTGCGTGCACTGATCGGTTCGGGGGCATGTTCTTCCCATTGTGCTCTAAGGCTCAGTATATAGCCCACAAAGGTAGTCGCATAAACATCCCAAATGTGTGCTGAATACAGTATCCACAAAAAGGGAAGACCGAGACGTCCATTTCTGGTTTATTGGTCGTCTTCAGCCAGCCAATTCCAGACCCAGGTTTGCAACATTTGGACTCGAACCTAAGCTCTTCGGTCCTTGAGTCGACGTCTCTGCCACTGGGCCTGATGTTCTGTCATTTGCGACCGCGAATACTATCTGTGTTGGAATTGGATTCGCCGGTCAAATTATAAAACATGTTCTCCCCATTGTCAATAGTTAATATTATGTGTTTTAATTAATATTCCTGATCACAACTGACAGAACGACGAACCCGTGACTCATATGTAAAGATCCTGGTCTCGAATCCTAGGCCTTGGAACCTAAGCTTGGGCAGGACTGACTGATGACGATTGATAGGCCCGAAGTGGCCAGTCCAGTATATCCTGTCTCCATCGGCAATCCTTTCAGCATAACTCATCCCTGTATCCTTCATATTGACCCATCAGTGAAAAAATCGGCGCCTCAGTGGGATTCGAACCCACGCAGTAAGAGGAAGGCTTTAGTACAGCCAACGCTCTAACCACTTGAGCTACGAGGCCCTGCGGGACGACGCGAGTTTAATCACATCTGGGTCAAGTTACTCGCCCAACCTACTGCAACATCTGGAATTCACCAAATCTGCTACAGTAAGTTGACTTCCCAGGCAGGATTTCCTAAGTAATTCAACCAGAATCCACCAGATAACTAACAAGCTCACGTAATTCATAGGTATTTTGGCAGATTTTGAATAATTCATATTGACTCAACTGTAAAATACTCGGCGCCTTGGCAGGATTCGAACCCACGCAGTAAGAGAAAGGCTTTAATAGAGCAGTAGGTTGGGCGAGTAACTTGATCCAAATGTGATTAAATTCGCGTTGTCTGGCGGGGCCTCGTAGGCCAAGTGGTTAGGGCGTTGGCTGTACTAAAGCCTTCCCCTTACAACGTGGCTTCGAATCCCACCGAGGCGCCGCGTTTTTCACAGTTAGATCAATATGAATTATTCAAAATCCGTCAAAAAAACCTATGAATCTCTGAAATTGTCTGCGTAACACCTAGTCTGAACCGAACTGACTCCAATCTAGTTGCCCTCTAAGTAAATCTACTGGCTCAAGAAAAACTGTGCCTCTTCCAAGGAAAAGTGGAGCCAAGATAATGGGACGCGGGGGTTCTCCTTATTTTGTCTACCCTTTTGCCGGCAGTTAGCGGTTCGCTCTCGCTCTCAAAAGACTGTTTGCTTGATCGTACAGTATATGTGCTAACTCATGAAATTTCAACCAAAATTTCGAAATCTGTTCTCGTTTCGAAAAGATAAATTAAGTAGTGTTGTAAAACTACTCATGATGCAGCATAAATCTATGATGATTCAGATACCTCAGGTGTCAGCTTTCGAAAGAATTTATTTTCGGCTGCATGCAAGATTTATACTCTGCATAAAATGACTACTAAAGCAGGATGCAATTTTCTTATTGATTTTCGATGCCCCTGAAAATTCAATTATATTTCATGGAAAACGTGCATAAAAATGTTCATCCTTTTACTTATTCGGTAGAAAATCACATCTTCTTCCAATTTCATACTTAAAAGAAGAAGATAATTCGGGTTTAAAAAACTTTTCCAATTCCCAAATAATTGTGGACCCGACCTGCTGTTACAATTGCATTCAGGGCTTCAAAACTACAGGCTGTATATTTTCCGCGTACGGAAAACCATGCATTTCTCTACGGTGTTAAAAGGAGACCATATGAGGTTCATAAAATTAAGCAGTGGATTTGAGCAATATTGTTAACTTTACAAGAAATTAGAAAAGTTTTTTAAAACCGAATTATCGTCTTCTTTTGAGTATGAAATTGGAAGAAGACGTGATTTTCTACCGAATAATTAAAAGAATGAATATTTTTATGCATGTTTTCCATGAAATATAATTGAATTTTCAAGGGCATCAAAAATCAATGAAAAATTGCATGCTACTTAAGAAGTCATTTTTTGCAGAGTATAGATCATGCATGCAGCCGAAAATAAGTTCTTTCGAAAGCCGACACCCTAAGGTAATTATATCGTTATAGATTTATGCTGTATCATGATTAGTTTTACAAAACTACTTAATTTATCTTTTCAAAACGAGAACGTATTTCGAAATTTTGGTTGACATTTTGTGAGTTAGCACATCTACTGTACTTATGCAAAATATTGACCCGTTTCTTAGCCAGTGTGTTTTACGCCGCATGCAAACTCGCGGTGGCACCGCCAGTTTGCACGCCTTCCACATCGTCTTGACACTGATTTGCATATCAGGAGGAGCATTCACTGATTCCGAGTGACCGCGGCTTTGGTGGTTTCTGAGTGACCTTTTGACGAACGCCAGAACCCTGTGCAGACCTCATAATTTACATGCCGCAGTCGGTCCCCAGGCGGCCTCGACGCGCGTCCTACTGTCTGTTGCAGGGCATGCAAGTTTGCAAAAATATAAGCACTTTAATGATGGTAGCGGGCGTTCACCGATCGTTCATACGGAACTTACTCGTTCCGTTTTGCCTTACGGGCTCTCTCTCTCTCGAGCCCAACCAGCAGCCGCACGGCGGCGCATGATTTAGGCAGTATGTTATTACCAACAAAGGCAAGGGAGACTGGAGTGGCCGTTTCTGGCTTATTAGCCGTCGCCAGCCAGTCATACCCAACCCTGAAGTGTGGCACACCCGAGGCTCGAACTCGCGACCTGTTTGTTAGAAGTCCACGCCTTTACCCACCGGGCCACGAGTCCGTTGCCCTGTCGGTTTTCGATCGGGAATATACAGTGGTAGAGGGGGGCTCACCGATCGTTCTTACGGAACTCACTCGTCCCGTTGTGCCTTACGGGCTCTCTCTCTCGAGCCCAACCAACAGCCGCACACCGGCGCAGGATATGGGCGGTATGTTATTACCGACAAAAATAAGGAGAGACTGATAAAAAATAATAAGAAAGAATGATTTTGAAGGTAAAGGCAGCTTGCAGGACCCTGCTTCTCAAGAGACCCCAAGAGACTGAGGGTAAGTCTTCTGTTAATTGGCTGGAATAAAAAAGTTGAAGAATTCGATTCAAACCTGTTGGAATGTCTACTTCATCAGTCGACTGCCTGCCTGCAACTGCAAGCCAAGATAACCGTTGTGGCCATTCAATGCCATCACACTAAACGGTTTTCGTTCCGCTGTAAACTCACTCTATTACTCGATGCCGCGTGAGAGTATTTGTCCCCTAATTGTTGCACATAGTAGCGACTGAAACTATGTTGGGGAAACCGGGCGGGGGAAATTGCAGACCAGCCTACAAGAGCACAAATCGGCGACTCGGAGGCTGGACATGAACCCCCAATTAGCAACGCAAGTTGGGGAAGCTGGGCATACTTTCGATCTTCAGAGAGCTACCACCTAAAGCCGGGGCTAACACTCGAGGATTGGTTCTCCGATGACAACTCCATCGACAGGCTTGTGGACTTTCATGCAATCCATAAAGTCCTACGTCATCACGTCCGTAGAGCTCAGGACCAAATAACCCGAAGTTGGGTGTACTCAACGAGGAAGAAGAAGAACCACCAGACCAACCACCTGATACAGGTTCAATCACCTCCCACCCCCCGTCCCGACAAAGCGGTGACTCACGAAGCACATCGATAGAACACCCGTCAACCATCGCCAGAGAGGACGAGGCAGCGAGAAAAGAGAAAAATCGATTAGCATGTGGCCGACCAACGCGTCATGTCACTTGAAGTTTCTGTTCGATTAAGCGCATTTTACTCTTTGACAATGGGAGGCCGACGAAGCTCTTCGAAACATCAGCACCAAAATAAACGCGTTCCGGTGAGCCCATATTTCCCTACAAATCATCAACGTTGCCCGTCTGAGTATTTATTTCATTCTTTGGAACTATTGAGTCGGCTGCTTTCCGCTTCAAGAGCCGTACAACGGCATTTCTGGAATCGACATTCTCAAAGTGAAACCACAAAAGGAGGAGAAAGAAGTAACCAATTAAACCAAGTGAAATCTCCAGGCTTTGCGCGTTTGCATCAAACGCCAGCGTCAACTGATTCTCTTAGCTTCCTTCTCTTATTGCTCAGAGGGATCTTCGTTCGAAGCATTTTGTCCCCGGTACGAAGCTGAAGTAGGCAAGAACGGCAGGATTTATTGGTACCAAAAAATTTCGCGACTGCTCTTCAGCTGCTTCCTGTCGCTTCATAAGAGGGATAACGAGTGAGAACAATACAACAGATTTG
>CACRXP010000006.1:3295908-3325467 GCA_902702965.1 Spirometra erinaceieuropaei | reverse complement strand
TGCATCGATTTTCTGCACGAATTCAAATCTGTTGTATTGTTCTCACTCGTTATCCCTCTTATGAAGCGACAGGAAGCAGCTGAAGAGCAGTCGCGAAATTTTTTGGTACCAATAAATCCTGCCGTTCTTGCCTACTTCAGGATCTTCGTTCCCCTAGTTCACCTGTTGCAAGGAACATATCTGTGCACAGTGGCATCCCCGGTGAGAACAATCAATTCCCCACAGAAGGACACGCCGTGCACTGCATTAAGCGAACTCTCTTCCAGTACATCCATAAATATTCAGATCACTCTACTCACCACCTACTTAACTGTAATTTTAGTAACAGGAAGATTTTTGGACTCGCCTTCAGCGACATTCAGCGATTTTCAGTAAACAGAATGCAATG
The DNA here is from genome assembly GCA_902702965.1 of Spirometra erinaceieuropaei. Lineage (NCBI taxonomy): Eukaryota > Metazoa > Platyhelminthes > Cestoda > Diphyllobothriidea > Diphyllobothriidae > Spirometra > Spirometra erinaceieuropaei. The sequence goes on along the minus strand of CACRXP010000006.1, from coordinate 3,325,079 downwards.
AGTTAGAAAGCCCGCTTGATAGAGAGACATTTTGGCACTTATCCACGAATCTGACTAGCAGGTCTTACGACTGCTAGTCAGATTTATTTAGGACATATGTGAACAAACTTCGCATGGCAACGTTGGTTATTTTAAATTGTTACATCGCCTCTGACTTATGATCCATAAAGGTAGAAAGTAGTAGCAAAAATTAAAAGTCTGTGACTTGAACAGAGTTCCGAAAAAAGTGTTCCTCAGGCCAGCGCCTTTTGTTACTTAGTCCCTCTCAAACGGCACTAAAGATAGGCACAAGACTTACTTGAAGTAATCATAAATCGCCACCCCCTTTTGTGTGAACTGTGGCGAAATGTACAGATATCGAATGGGAGAAGTCCAGTCTAGGAGAACTTTCAGAGTTGCCTTAATTAGAGGCACAAGTTGTAAAGTCGTCTTTATGAAAAAAAGAGTACCCACTCAAATTTCGTTTAGGGACCACAAAAAAACTGTCGTCTTCCGCCCACATATGGTATGCAGTTTGTCATGCGTCTGTTGAAGGTTTGGAAATAGGTTCAGTCTTTTTGCAGGCAGACTTTTAGTAACTGCTGACAAATTAATCCTTAAGAGTCTGCGAAAATTAATGCAAACTGGGAAAAACAAGCAGTAACATTTTCACGGTGTGTAAGTTATCTGATTTTTTTCTCAAAGTGGACACTGACATCCTACGAAAGCTTTGATGTACTGTCTTTAATTTTGGACACTACAGGGTTGTGAAAATTAGTTTTGCTTTGCACTCCGCCTGCTTTTTTGCATGTAAATATACTATCAGATTACACAGTGAAGGACTGCGAGTCTTCTCTGTCGATAGGCAGTCCTTACAAGACTACAACCTTCTTCCTCCGGCTTGGGAGAAGCTAGAACAATTTAAAGAGGAAGTGTAAGTTGGGAAAAGGTGTACATACTTCGGAGGTTATGCCACCCGTTTTGTCTGCCACATTCGACTGTCGAGTCTTACACGAAAAGTGGAACTTTAGAGGACCCGATGACCAACACCCTCCCTTGAAGAAGGAGACACGATCGCCCCTCCCCCTCCCCCCCCCCCAATCTAACTCGTCCCACGTACCTGGTACTGCTTAACTACTTTAAGGCTCGATATGCGTGTTGAGCATAATTAAATCCCTTTTATTAGCAATGACTCATCAGTGCTCCGATATGTCTCAAAGCCATTCCCACTTCAGGCAAGATTCTAGTCTTCAGGCTCTAGGGGAAAGGGGCAGAAAGAGACTACAGACACGAAAAAAGGGAGACTGCAATGACCATTTCTGGCTTACTAGCCGCCGGGCAGGTTCCCCTAGCGCGACCGATAAACGCGACTCTACGGCATTGCTAGGGACGTTGAAATTTTAGCCAACAGATCGCGTGATTGAGACCCAGGTGTTCCAGTTTCGGGGTTGGGCACGGCTAGCCGACGAAGGCAAATAATCCAGAAATGGCCATTCCAGTCTCACTTATCTTTGTCCATAATGTAATTCTGTCTATATGTTTCGCTGCTGTGCTGATGCCGGCGGGCTCGAGAGAGAGAGTCCATAAGGCACAACAGGACGAGTGAGTTCCATAGCACGATCGGTGAGCGCCCCTCTACCATATATGTATGTATATGCCTAACAGATCATGGGAGAATGAGTGGTTGCAGACTTGCAATTTTGCAGAATGCTTTGTCCACATGGGAGGAAACAGTCAAAGGAACCCTATATGTTAGGATTCGCAAACTACATTTGAGAGAACTTTCAAAGTCTGCGTTTCATAGCATATGTGGCAGAATATCTGTAGATCTATTGATGTTGTGCTAAAAATTCCATCTGGCCACACCAACCAGGCATTTAGATGTTTGCTGGTTCACCGTACTGACAGCCCAGGTACCAGCTAATAGCCCAAGCGCGTGTTTCACCCACCGCCCCCCGCTTTCAGACACGCACTCCAGTTTACAGCGTTGTGGTCCTTCTTCTTCTCCTTCCGCACAGACCATCTCAGGTTCTGTTCAAGACCTGGCTGAACCGCAAGACATCAGCTTGCGCAGCATAAGCGCGTCACATTTAACCCCCATCAAGAAGCAGCCAACAGTACAGTGAATGGCCGATAGCATAAAATGTTGGTCGCAATTCTGAAATGCCTTTTCGATTCGGAAGAATTACGTGCTTGAGGTTTTAATACTGATTATCATGCAATATAATCACATGCTATTATGGACTTGCCAGGATGTCGGTTTTTCAACATCCTGTAGAAACCGCATCCGGTAAAAATGGTTACTTAAGTAGCATACACTTTTCCCACCGATTTTCGATAGTCATATTTGACAGAAAACACACACAAAACATGCTTTCTTTTACTCATTCGGTAGAAGATCACGTTGTTTTTACAGTTTATACCGAAAGGAAGAGCAGATTTAAGTTTTGAAAACGTTTTCTAATTCCCAAAAGCTTTGAGCCTGATCAGCCGTTGCATCTACGTTTAGCGATTTCAGTCTACATGATTCATGCATTCCGTATAAGGAAAAGCATATATCCTTCTAAGTGCTCAAGAAGATACCATATAGAGTTGTCAAATTTCTGCAATTAATGCGGACTATGTTGGACATTTCATGAGGAAAATTAATGAACGGACAGATACGATGCTGCGCCAATGGATACTGCAGGGTATTAAAAAATCTTTTGATTAAAAACTTTTTAAAACCTACATATATCCCTCTTTCCAGTAAAAAATGTAACGACAACGTGATTTACTACGAAACCAGTGAAAGAAGGCATACTTTTTCTTTGTCTTCTATGAAGTATTTTTGAATTTATAAGACCTTTGAAAATAAATGTGAAAAACGCACGCTATTTTGGTAGCCAATTTTAACGAATGCAGTTTCTATAGGAGGCACTGATCAATTGTCAATACCTGCAGCACGGGTATACCCTGAGGGCCCCGACATTGACTTGCGCTAATGTCCTGATTGACCCGTAAAATTTTCTCCAAGTTAAGTTATTAATTTGAGGATAAATTAAAAATCTCTACCGTGTAATCCTGCAACCTATCCACTACCTCTGGAAGGACACATATCCCTTAAGGGAGCTCCCAAATAAACAAATGATTATTGAAAAAGTGGACACGATCGCTGGGACAAGAGTTTTATTAGCCTGGCGTTTCGGATTGCCGCTCAAACCCATCATCAGAGACAAAAGCAAATACGAGTGGTTCATGCACAAGGGGCTGCAGTATTTATAGAATGCAGTCGCCATGCTACTGCATACCTATGAACATTCACGGCTGAAGGGGGGAGCCGTGAATATTCATAGGTATGCGGCATCATGGCGACTGCATCCTATAAATATTGCAGCGCCTTGTGCAGGAACCAACCCCTTATCTTCTTTTGTCCCTGATGATGGGTTCGAGCAGGAATCCGAAACGTCAGCCTAATAAAGCTCTTGTCGCAGCGATCGTGTCTCCTTCTTCAATACTCATCAAATTTGTTATAAACAAATAATTTTTATTAAAGTCCCGTCGGGGCCCCATCAAGGCAGAATCTGCACAAAATGCAATTCATAGTTTCTGAATTTGTAGTCCGTTAAGAAAAATGATGAGCAAGCAGTGAAAAAAACCCCACTGAAGAAGTTAAAAATGATTCGATTAATTTTACAGGAGAAATTTAAACCGTCGCTCATAATAACACCAAAATGCGGACAGGATTGGCCTTCATGTGGACATGGTTATATGGTATATAATGGTTATGGTGATGAATGCACTGATGTGCCGTGGGGATGGATTTCCCGGGGCCGACCTCACTGTCTCTCTCTTCCCTACCCCAAGCACCAGTCCACTATCCGAGCCAGTCAAGTATTTGACGACTGGACTGGACGCAGTGAATGGACTTCCTTGTATTGACGTCAGTCTCTGTACTCCCAATCTCACGAGGCAGTTTACCAGTCACAGCAGAGGCAAGGACAATTCACCTGCAGAGGTGAATACCATCCGTTCAGTAGGATCCTGTCCAGAAGGTGTCGCCGGTCCCAGGCAGACGTCATCGACTGGAGATCCACAGACTAACTGACGTCTGCTGTGTTTAAATGCTGCCGTGATTCGTATAAGTCACCTTTTGGTAGCACTTTCTTATCAAAATTTCCCTGCGGAAACTGAATCTGTGCCTATGTTGGCGCCTATCCGCGGACAAAGTTTTCTCGTAGTCTGGTAGATTGGAGCTCGTTACATACACACACACTGTCTGTACAAGCGAAAGTCTGACTTCAGGTACGCAGTTTAGAAGGAGGAGATGCAATTGCTGAAACAAGAAATACAGTGGTTTGGCGTTTTGAACTCATCCCCGGAGACCGTTTTAAAACAACAGAAACTGTCTCCGATGATGGGCTCGAGCAGGACTCCGAAACATCATGCGAGTATACTTCTTGTTCCAGTGATAACATCGCCTGCTTCAGAATTTGGCATCGTGACATGTCGGCACGCACTCCGTTTCTCCCGCAACTCTCCGCCTCAAAGAGCTGTCGAATGGTCCATGCCTTCTGTTTTTGTCTACGCCGATCGAAGTTGTATCGTAACTTCAAAGGCCCGGTAATAGCTTAAAAAAACAGTGGATACGGAGCGGGAGGGGGTGAGGGAGCCCAGCGACCAAATCGAACCTTAAATGTATATATGCGAACTGAACAGAATATGAATGAGCAGAGTATGTTTGCGTATTAAGTACATTTAACCTGCCAAGAACTTTGTCATTAAGGTTAGCAAACGTAAAAAACCAGGTCGATAATCTGAGAGAAATGAAGTGCTCACCGTATAAAGGGAATTTCATTGTTGACATCATTGTTACTGTGGCCTCTATCGCAACCCCGCCCGGATGGCGTCCATTGCGGCAGCCGTCTTTGAGAAAATCTGATACAGGTCCACGGGGCACGTCGCGTATGGCGCGCGTAGACGGGCCATTTGTCAGGCCGAAACTGCTTCCGGTCGTCTTATCTTCGTCTTGCCGTTGGGTTCACGTAGATGGTAGAGGAGAGCGTGAGATAGATTCAGTGCAAGTCCGCCCACAGTATAAAGCTAATTCACCTCCAGCTCACAGTCTCTGCGCCCATTCTGTTGTGGGGATGAAGGCGTCGGCGTCCAGAATGCCTCTCAGCAACTTTGATCGGTTGCTTATCATCTCTACATCTACTTTGATCTGAATTGTAGTGTTTTTTCAAAAGAATGAGGTCAATTTTCTTAAAAGTTTTGATTGTTCATTCAGTGCCTCTTCAAACCAAATTCTCAAGAGTAGACTTCACCTGTCCGACTTTCGGTACGATGGTGATGAACATGGCTCTGCCACTTCGATTATAGCATAGCGGATACAGCACTGTTTCCTTGATCGCCACCTGCGTGCCATCAGTCGCGCTCTCGCCCCCGGCCTCAATCGCCTTCCTCCTCTCACAGGACAGTTTCAAGTCAACCGGAGGCAGTTTTGGACATGGAAACTAACAAAACTAAACAATCCGTCTACGCGTGCCACACACGATCTAATTTTAGTGTGGACGGCCCATAGTTCATATATGCGAGAATGCTGTACAGGAGGAGGAGCCAGTGCGGTCTAGCTTGCGCACATTAAGGCCAGCCGGTTTGAGATGAGCCGAGTTATGTTATTCTCCCTCATTCACTAGGCAATGCAATGTCAAGACGATCATCGGAGGGGGAATCAGAAGCAGTGGTTGGCAAAGTTAGACAGGCCGTCTGAGCGTGGCACACTCCACCTGGTTCCCACCACATTTATTAGGCATTTACGACGGTAAATCGGACCTCGCTTACGCAGGAGTGCCATTAAAGTCACATAAAGCTTGTGTCATTGTTACTTGAATGAGAAGGGGCGAGTTATCCCGTGAATTGTTCCAAATCACGACATTTAGTGCACCATAATAGTTCCAAACAGGCCACATTTGCCATGGTGGTGAATGCACTAATCTGCAGTGGGGATGAATTTCCCAGGGCCGACCTCACTGTCTCTATCTCTCTTCCCTACCCCATGCACCAATCCACTGCACGAGCCAGTCAAGTAACTGATGATTCGATTGGACACAGTGGCTGACGCGGCGTTGGGGCCTGCGCCTAGGTGTGCCACCACCCCACCCGTGTACGAAAATACTCATGGCCTCGCACTGACGCAACACAGTGCGATTAACGTGTACCATAATTCAATCTCACCCTCCCCCGTTATGGTTCAGTACATCCGCACGCCATGTTTGCTGGGAGCCCGTTCACAGAAGCTGCTTAGACGTCACCCACATAATCTTCGCTGGCTGCTCAGATAATCTCCTGGTTCAGTAAGTCTGGTCTCGGAGGACTGGCGCTGTTCGACCTGTGATTAGATTTTTTACCGCGCGTCTGTTTTAAAGCGGGATAACCGAAGATCGGAAACTCTGCTGCCACCAGGAAAATCTATATCATTAATTTTATCTGGGTTGGACTCAGGATTTAAAATCAAATCTGGACAAGGCCGAAGTACAATACCCTCCTCTCTACTGACATGCATGCTCACGTTGATACCTCGTACTTTCTGCGGTCAGCAGTCAACTTTTGGTTATAGACCTCGAAATGTACACTTTCGACTGCATATTCATCTATTAATTTCCCCTGATTGTTTTAGTCGACGTCTGATTATCTGCCCAGACGATGATACTTTTCAAAGTATGCTCCCCTTACTTGATGATTTCATACAAAACACAGAAAGAATGGAGGCGCGGTGGCCTCCAAAACGCTGATGCAAATCATGTAATAGCTCTTAACAGACAGAACTCCCAGCGGCAACAATTTGCTATCTACATGGAAAGAATGTGGAATAGTTGGAATAGCAGGCGCAATGACGGACGCAGGCTTTAGTGACAAATTCAACAAAATGCCGTATGCGAAGTAATTTCTGAGTCCTTAACTGAGGAATTTCGCGGTCACCTACATCAACGTGGGCGATAGCTGCGTCAGCACTTATCAAGCTGACATTCGTCTGTCTATGCGAGAAGCATCCATCCTTCTTCTCTCCTGAGCAAACATCGTGAGTTACTGGGTTGCCATGAAAAGTCGCTATATCTGTTACATTTATTTGTTTTCCCAGCTTAGGTGTGAAACAAGCATTCCTCCGCTTCCCTCTGTCCTTCCTGAGCAAACATTGCCCGACAGTACTTAGGTTTCCGCGGTGACTCTGTGCAGTCGCGTGCCTTGAGCCACTTCTGATTCCAGTATGGTCGAGCAAATTTACGGCGCGGCCCGTTTCGCGGATTAATTCTTGTGGATTGCACTCCTCAGCAAAACTCAAACTTTTCCATCAGGCTGCCGGCTGCAGTGAAGCACTTATATGCATAATGGCCTCGGTCCAAAGTTAGGTGGGCCTAAAATCTCTGCTCCGAACGCCATGTGAGCTAAGACAGCGTGACAGACCATTACCGAGGAAAAGCCCAGTGGCATAATTATGGCCGCCGCCGATGTGCACCGCACCGCTGTGCGCTGGTGTCGTTGAAAAAAGTACATTCCAATCCCGAGGACCCTGTCACAGGGAGCGTTGGCTCTCGGCAATTTATGTCCCCTGCCTCTACGCGGGAAACTGCGAGGGTCCTGGACAGTATTCGTAGAACGTTATTACCAACAAAGACAAGGGATGCTAGAATGGCCATTTCTGGCTTATTAACGGACGTCAGCCGGTCATATCCAACCCCGGGGTGTGGAACACCTGAGGCTCGAAATCGCGACCTGCTAATTAGAGGTCAAACGTCTCCAACTACTGGGCCAATGCACGCGTTGGAGCATGCATAGCTGAATTATCTCCCCAAAGAAGTGGCCAGTAGTTTATATCGCTGGCAAGCATGGATATTTGAGTAATTGTAACAGTCTCAAGTTATGTCAAGTAGGCGTTTGACCCTCACTGTTGTGGTTAGGATCTCACTCGATCCCATTCTGTCCACCCGCCAGCTTGCTACTGGCGACAACGAACGCTGTGTCATAGGACACATAGCACATACCGTGAAACAGCTGTCTGCGTCTGGCCTTTTGAACTCTTAGCGAGCTGCCTATGTATTATATGTACTATGTGTCCTATGACACCGCGTTCGTTGTCATCAGTAGCGAGCTGGCGGCCGAACAGAGCGCGACAAAGTGAGATCCTAACCATAACAGTGGGGGTCAAACGCCCACTTGACATGCCTATATACCCCACTTCATAAGGCCTATGACGTACTAATGATCGGCAACGACCACGAAACAGCTGCCTGCGTCTGGCCTGTTGCAGTCTAAAGTTAATTTGAACCGCCGGACACATATGCCGCGGGCCGAACCGACTTCATACGACTGAGGTCGGACTGCCTACTGTGTGAATCGTCTAAGAGTTCATTTGGGAACTTACCTGCGTCGGTCCGATTGAGGCCGCAACCAAACTGTCTCCATACTACGAAGGGAAGAAGTGTGGAAAGGTGACCGCAAAACAGCTAGACGCATGAGTAAACCTGGAACGGCCACCCTCCCAGTGACTCCTACATTTTCAATTTCAATCCTGCCACCGCGTATTAGGACGGAAAAATTTCTACCAATAAGAAACCCCAAAAAAACATGACGGGGCTGTTCGCTTAGTTTTATTCTTTTTCAAATTAACTTATTGTAATTGCAATATAAAGACATCCAGAGGAGCCATAACTATGCACCCTGATGGCAGGGAACAAAACCAGGCTGCGGTTAACCAAGTCATTGTTGGCAGACAGTCAGGTATGAACAGCACACCTGAATAAACAAGAAATGACTACCGCCTCCTATGGAGATCGAAAAAATCAGTAGAGGGTCGTTCACCGATCGCATTCCGTAACCAACTCGTTTCATTTTGCCTTAAGGACTCTCTCTCCCCAGCCCCGCCATTAGCCCCACAGCGGTGCGTACCACAACCAGAATAACTTTACCGAAAAAACAATGGAGACTGGAATGGCCATTTCTGGCTTATTAGCCGTCGTCAGCCAGTCATACTCAAACCTGAAGTGTGAAATACCCGGGCTTGAACTCCTGACCCGTTAGTTAGAAATCCATGCCTCTAAGCACTGGGCCATTAGCCCGTTGCCCTATCGGTTTTGAACGGAAATATACAATGGTAGAGAGGGGCGCTCGTCGATCGTTCTTACGGAACTCACTCGTTCCGTTGTGCCTTACGGGCTCTCTCCAAGCCCAACCAGCAGCCGCACAGCGGCGCATGATACATAGGCAGTATGCTATTACCGACAAAGACAAAGGAGACTGGAGTGGCTATTTCTGGCTTATTAGCCTTCGTCAGCCAGTCATACCCAACCCCGCCCCCGAAGTATGGAACACCCGAGGCTCGAACTCGCGACCTGTTAGTTAGAAGTCTAACGTCTCTAACCGCTGGTCCATGGGTTCGTTGTCTTGTCGGTTTCCATCGGGAACAGGACAACAAACCCGTGGTTCAGTGGTTATGGGCGTTGGACTTCTAACTAACAGGTCGCGAGTTCGACTCTAAGGTGTTCCACACCTCGGGATTGTGTATGACTGGCTGACGATGACTAACAAGCCAGAAATGGTCATTCCAGTCTCCCTTATCTTTTTCGGTAATGTCATTCTGCCTATATCATGCGCCGCTGGGCGGCTGCTGTTAGGGCTCTAGAGAGCCCGTAAAGCACATGTGAACGAGTGAGTTCCGTAGAAAATATCTGTGAGCGCTCCTCCACCATTGGTCGTTGGGCAGAACTGAAGGTCTGGCGTCCAGTCTGCCTAAACGGTGAAAGTCAGTACCAGTCTAGCACAGATTCCTGCTTTTCGTGCGACCGATTACCACCCTCTGGATTTCGTGGTATTGCCTTTTTAAACTAACAGCTGCTTATCCTCTGGCCACTTCTTGTCCCATGTCTACACCGAGCATCAATGGTAGTTGCTTTGCGAAATGGGACCTCGCAGTTCTCATGAGTTGCATTCAACAGGCAATTGTGTAGGTCTGCAGTGAATTGAGATTACCTAGATGAAGCCGCGCTGTTGGCCTATCAAGGACGTGAGCATGTGTAAGACTACTTTTGACGTAAAACCTCGTGGCAAGTGCGTATGCAAGCTGGTTAACCTCAGTGATAGCTGGAAGTTTGAAAAGTCAAAAATTTCGGCTTCCGGCATTTGCCTTGGGCTCAGCCATTCTGTTTAGGGCATCAGTCCAGACGAAACCCTCTTATTCTTAGACATAAGTAATGGACGGCAGGATCTTACGCGAGGGTGCCTTAATCACTCTCTATCGCTGCGTTAGGTAAAAACAGCATAAAAAACAACATGTAATTTCCGATTAATTAAGTCTCTCTACATGACAAGAGAAAGTTAAGACACAAATTTACTAGCGGAAACCAACATCTTCCCAGCAGTCGGGCTCGCCTTTCCAAATGCGGCCCCAGAGTTGGGAGAGAACAGCTCAGGACTCTGCAGCCTAGTTTCGGGGAATTTTAACGCCCACTGCCCGACATGCTTTCCGTCAGAGAAGAATACTGAACAGGCGATGTAGGTAGAAGGACCAATTTCATACTGCAAGTGAGAGAAAGAAAATTTATTCGTCCGAGGTGTCAAACTTCCGCTGCTGCTGCTGCTGCCGCCTCTGATGATGGTCTCGGGACTGAATCAGAAACGTCAAACCAATAAAGCTCACTTGCCAGCTGCCGAGCCTCCCCCCCCCCTCCCTTTTCACGGCTTTGCATTCTGTTTACCGATCTGAAAGTGCACTCAAGTGACCTCTGCGTGGGTCCTGCAGGTTTGTGCTCTTAATTAAATTTGCCTTCACCGACAACAAAGTCGAGAGGGCTATCTTTTCGCTTGAAGAAGGTGACAGAGCACGGGGTGAATGTATTACTTCCCGCGCCTCGTCTAATTTTTGTACTATAATACCCCGCGTGCGGATAAAACTGTGTCAGTAATTCCCCCGACGGCTCCGAAACTGACAACGCGTTGTTGTCTGATGAATCCCTCAATTAACGAGAACTCAAAACCTGCCTTTAAGCGCCTGTCGGGTTGAGAGCTGCCGTTAGGAAATTCAGCTGTCATACACTGTGCCAACTACCAACTGGCAAAGTCATATTTAGTCACTGATTTGGGGGACGATCACGGGGTAAAATCCTGTGAGTGATGACTGCCATTTTGTCTGGTGAAAGGGACACGCATCCAAGGCTCCTGGCGGTTGCCTTGGATTTTTACCTATCAGACAGCAGCTGCTTTTTACCATCCGCTCTAAGTAGCAGTTGAGATGCAATAGCCATCAGTGCGACAGCGAATGCGATCTCGTGTGTGCGTGGGGAATAGAAAGAAGTCCGTCTCCACGGCACTCAGCACATAGTCTTCACTGTAAGAAATCTGACGCGCTTGCATCTATCACGATGCGTTAAAAGCCGTTGCCTGGGAAGATGTCAAATTACAGGTGACGCGCTTCTCCTCTCAGGATAGCTGCAATGGCCTTTATTTGACACACACTCTCTCAGATGACATAAAGTAGGTGGGCTAACTCATGAAATGTCAACCGAAATTTCGAAACGCGTTTTCGTTTCAAAAAGATTAATTAAGTAGGGTTGCAAACCTAGTCAGCCTGCAACATTATTCTATAATGTTCCAGTTACGTCAGGGTGCCAGCTTTCGAGGGAACTTCCTTCCGGCTGCATGTATAAATCACACTCTGTAAAAATGACTACTTAAGTAGTGTGAATTTTTCTCATTGATTTTCCATGTCCCTAAATGTTTAATTATATTTCTTGGAAATCAAGCATAAAAATATGCATTCTTTTACTCAGTCGGTAGGCAAATGCGTCTTTTTCTAACTTTATGCTTGAAGAAGGGATATAATTCCTCTTTAAAAAAGTTTCTAGTTGTGAGTCTTTAAATACCTTGAAATGGCCATTCATAAATCGTCATATCTCTGCATTTATCAATTTGGCTGGTAAAGTTAACAATATGAATCAAATCCACTGCTAAATTTCATGAACACTATATGGTCACCTTTTATGACCGTAGAGAAGTATGTGGTTTTCTCTACACGAAAAATATACGGCTTGTAGTTTGGAAACCCCGAATCCAAGTGTAATGGTTGAGCGGGTGTTAAATTTTTCGCAAGTATGAAAGTTTTCGAAAACAGAATTATTTCCTTCCTTCGAGTATAAGATCGGTAAAAGACGTAAGTTTCTACGGAATGAGCAAAAGACGGAATAACTTTATACATGTTTTCCATGAAATATAATTGAACATTTAGGACATCGAAAATCAATGAGAAAAATTCATGCTACTTAAGTAGTCATTTTTACAGAGTGTGGTTATGCATGCAGTCAGAAGGAAGTTCGTTCGAAAGCCGGCCTCCTGAGGTAACTTAAATATTATTGAATTATGTTGCAGGCTGACTAGCTTTACAACCCTACTTAATTCATCTTTTCGAAGCGAAAACGCATTTCGGAACTTCGGTTGACATTTCATGAGTCAAGCCACCTACCGTACCCGCCTTTCGCACAGTTTCTATGAAAATCTGGTCCCTCGTGAGCAAACCGGACGCGTGTGGCTTCTGCCGACCGGCTGTTCAGCTCTGCCGGTCATGGCATTCGATTCTGCCCCCCGTTTTATTGACTTTTCTCCAACACCTGACTCCGGTGGGTGAAGCAGGAGGGAGTGCGGTAGGCGCTGCGCAAGTCCACCACCACTGTAGACCTTATCACGCGCAAGTCGATGTGCTTGCGTTCGCCATGAACATCCTCATCTGCGACGGTCAAACCGTTGTGTGTGCTTGTGCTCGAAACTGTTTTATTGACGTTGGTTGGCTCTAAGATAAAAAAAGATGAGATAGTCAAATACACACCCGATGAGCTCATAGGCCGGTCGTGTTCGGTAGTCGGGGAGGGTTTTATATTTTATGCAACAGGGCTTGGTCTTCATTTTCCATCGTTGAGGGGTCTTCTCTATTAAAAGATTGTTCAGTGTTACTGTGACTATGACTAACTAAGCCCATGATGACTGATGTGGTCGACGAGGCAAAGATTCCCAAAACAGAAGTCACGGAAGGTGGAATGGGTATGACAACCTTTACTGTCGAGTAAGTGCGTGCACGAGGCCCTGCAAGCAGTTGCCGCAAGCGGTCTCTCCAGGCAAAATGTTCTGTGTCCGCCGTCGTGGTGACTAGGCCCCAGCGCGTGTATGCGCCTTTCGCTCTATCTCATTGTCCGTCAGCCAATCAGAGAAAGGGCAATATTGATTGACCTTGAACACTCGCCAAGCTAGTGACAAGGCCCGTGCGTCCCAGCATGGACTCGACAGGGAGCGTGAGGCGGACAGAGGAGTAGCGTGACAAAGCGGCGGAGAGCAAGGAGGCGCCGACTGCCAAACATCAGCTGCTACTGCCGCGGCAGAGGAGACAGCGGTGCCTTTGACCGTCTCCTGTTGCATCAGTTTCATTTCTGTCCTCTGGGCAGTATAATGGCTCGCCAGAGGTTTAGCGTCTCTCCACTCGTCCAATTACTCCGGTTGCACATGCGACAGTTTGAACGTCGTAAACCAAAACTCCCTGTGCCCCACGGTGGCTTGAGTGTGATCTGCGCGACATTTACCGAGTTCCTCTTGCCTACCCTCCCAGTCACAGTGACAGGGCTAGGTGGGGGCCACCAAAGGTGGGCATATTAGTCGTGGCTAACAAGGCTAAACAATTCGTCTACGCGTGCCACACACGATCCCGTCTCCCACTTCGGATTTGTTGGTACGGCCCAGATCTAATACCACTCAGAGTGCCGTACAAACCACATTAGGGGGCAAACGTTGCAGTCGGACTCTCATTTCTGAGGAGGAGGAGGAGGAGGAGGAGGAGGAGGAGGATCGGGTTGTCCGGTCAGTTGAAAACTCTTCAAGCCGTGACTTATGGCGTGTGTTAATTAATTCAAGCGCGCCATTCTTATTATGGTGAGGAAAGCGCTGATTAGCCGTGGGGTGGGTTCTCCATTTTCAAACTTGTTCTCTTCTCTCTCTCCCATATTCTGCTTTACTCTCCAAGCATGCCAAGCAGCTGGGCACAGTGACTGACGCTGTGTCAAGGCCTACAACCTGGGCGTGCCATCGGGTGCCGTGGCCACCTCGAGCAACGCATTATGTCCTGCCGTGGGCTGAGGTTGTCGTTGAAGGACTGCTAACTGACAGGTGTAGTCAAACTCTGATCCACTGCACTAAAAATTTTTGCGGAAGATGAATGCGACAAAGCTTGTCCGCTGACATTGCTTGCGAAACGACCTTCCAGGAGGACCGCCGACAAAAAATAACCAAACTTTCCAATGTTCTCCTAGTCTGTTTCCTCAACATGAAGAGCTGGCGCAGCATTTCAAAGAATTCGGAGGCCGGTAGACTGGGATCATCTCCCGCAAAACCCACGAGCATCAGCTTTGATAAATTTCCACCTTCAACTGTATTCAGATTCTTACGTGGGTTTCCGTCCGCCTGCTTGAAGCAGTTTCTCCCAGCATATCGCAACTACAGCTTCTCATCGTTAGACGCTCCTGCTTGACTCTCTTTTCAAAATCATTGCCTAACAGGACGCAAATCTGCATATCGCGTGATCAGAAGGGGTGGGGGCAGAACGATTTAAATATTTAATGTGGAATTTAGGGCTACGCGTAGGCGCGCCTATTGTTAGTGCACGGACTGACTGCCTGAGATGCGTGATGTCGTCCCATTGAGCTACAACTTCAACAGCTGTCTCTACCATCGCACTCCGATTTGACTCCTGTGGGTGGCCACACGGCAGGTGTGTTGGACAGCCGTTGGTCCGCAGTCGTTATTAGGGGTGCCTACCCATAACAAATGCTGGCATCTTGGGTGTGCTGGCAAGCCCAGATGTTGCCTCATGCGGCGACAACTGGACGCCGAGACGTCCCTCTTTTTCTTTTTTTGTGTAAAATGCTGGTGAAGCGTTTGTTGTGGACCACGGTAGGTTGTACGTCTAGGTACGGGCTCTCCCCGCGCCAGCCACTTGCGCCATCTCCCACCTCCGGTCGTCTTGGCTGCATCTCGACACTGTGCGGCAGGCGCTGCGAAAGTCTGCTAAGTAACAGTAGGGTGTGGAAACCCACGTAGCTGACATTTCTAAAATATACACCAAAATTCAGTTTGACTGTAAACATCACTTATTACTCACCGTTCCAAATGGTTAAAATTCTCACTGCCTTCCTGACTTAATGTAAACTTACCAGCGGCGGTTTATTCAAAGTCCGTTATTTTTTGAAAATTGTCTTTTGTTTATTTTTTTACTAATCGTGCTCACAGCGATAATTAAGACTTTCGACAGAAAGTTGCTTATTTTCTGTGTCCCCTTGCCCTTCGTCCTGCGTGTTGCCCCACCTGTTAAAACCCCTTCTGCCATTATTCAACACATGACACGGTCCGCAGACTAGTCTGACTTAGTTGGGGGTCCTACACCCTACCATTGCCGTCTGCTATCACTATAGACTAATTCAGGCGCTTGTCACCACCCCTGTTGTGGAACACGCGGTGGACATCGTCGGTCACGACGACTGAGCTGTCGAATGGCCCAATACAGCAGAAAAGACCTGACCCCTTGCACTTAAGTCTGTCCAGAGAAGCTTTCGTGCATGTTCGACATCTGTTTCCCTCCGAATTTAGCACAAATATTTACGTTAAAGAAGACGTGATGTTTTACCAAATGAACATAAAAAAAGAATTTTTCGTGTGCACTTTAAACAAACAAACAAATTTCGAAAAGCGTAAAGGGGGTCGTGAACGAAAGTCCACCTAGCGGATCTTTCGATGATGAGATGAACTTGAGGCAACAAAAAGAACAGGTGTGAACTGAGAAAACATGAAACTTGGGACATGTGCGCACATTGCCCACGAATGAGGCCTTTCTGGGTACAAAATTGGCACAAACTCGATTTCATTACCGACTAGTCTCTGTCGAGATGCCTCCATCAGGTGACATGTAGGAATTTGCGATCAATGGACCGTTCATCGGTTGCTCAGGGCATAGAGGTCCCTGACCACGATACATATGTCAATAATTAACAACCAGACCTCCCCTGCGATCTTTCAACGTTTTTGGCAGCAGGTTTTGGTCGAGATTAGGCCTGTTTAAATCAGTACGAAGATATACCAGAAACGGCAAATGTTTCGGTGATAATCCCATGTTTACCAGTCTACCGTCGGTCCTGACAGCCCAGTTCTAGTCCCCTACGAGACACCCAGTGGTCCTTGGCGCTGTAATAGTAGGTTTCATCTGCAGCAAGTTTTTGCTACCATGTTATTTTCTTGTATGAGCTCTGTCTTTTAACGTAATCAGCCTTTTTAAAAAAAAACAGAAGAATGGGATGCAGGATTTCCTGCGTCTGCTTGTTTTGCTTTTCTGGTAGAGGCTGTTTTCGGTGGGATAGATTTGCGAAAAAGAAAGGAGGGGCTGGAATCTCCATTTCTGACTTATTAGCTGTCGTCACCCAGCAATATCCAACCCCGAGATGCGCAACCCCCGAGACTCGATTCCACAACTTGTTGATTAGAAGTCCAACGTCTCTAATCACAGAGCCACAGGCTCTTTGTCCTATCGGTTACGATCGGGGATATTAACGATGGGGGGAGGGAGGCTCAGTGACTAGGACGTTAGACTTGTAACCAACAGATTGCGGAATCCAGACCAAGGTGTTCCACTCCTCGGGGTTGGGCATGACTGTCTGGCGACGGCTGATAAGCTAGAAACGCCGTTCTAGTCTTCACTGTTTTTGTCAACAATGCTATTCTGTCTATGCTACGCGCCGCCGTGCGGCTGCCGGCTGGGCTCGGGGGAGAGAGCCCGTAAGGCACAACGGAACGACTGCGTTCAGTAGGAACGATCGGCGAGCGCCCCCTACCATTCTATATTTTCGATCGAAACCGACAGGACAATGGGCTCGTGGCCCAATGCGTAGAGGCGTGGACTTCTAACTAACAGGTCGCGAGTTCGAGCTTCGGGTGTTTCACATTTCGGGGTTGAGTATGACTGGCTGACGACGGCTAATAAGCCAGAAGTGGTCATTCCAGTCTCCTTTGCCTTTGTCGGTAATAGAATTCTGCCCATATCATGCGCCGCTATTAGGCTGCTGGTTTGGATCGAAAGAGGGCCCGTAAGGCACAACGGGACAAGTCAGTTTCGTAGCACTATCGGTGTACGACCCTCTACTAATGTTTTCGATCTCCATAGGAGATACGGAGGCGGTAATCATTCCTTGCTCATTCAGGTATGCTGTTCATACCTGACTGTCTGCCAACAATGAATTATTGCAATTACAATAAGTTAATCTGAAAAACGAGAAAACTCAGCAAACTGTCCCGTCATGTTTTTTAGGGTTTCTTATTGGTAGAAATTTTTCCGTCCTAGTATGCGGTGGCAGGATTGAAATTGCAAATCTCGGAGTGACTGGGAGGGTGGCCGTTCCAGGTTTACTCATGCGTCTAGCTGTTTTGCAGTCACCTTTCCACAATTCTTCCCTGCGTAGTATGGAGGCAGTTTTGTTGCAGCCTCAATCGGACCGACGCAGGTGAGTTACCAAATGAACTCTTAGACGATCCACACAGTAGGCAGTCCGACCTCAGTCGTATGCAGTCGGTTCGGCCCGCGGCATGTGTGTCCGGCAGTTCAAATTAACTTGAGACTGCAACAGGCCAGACGTATACAGCTGTTTCGCGATCGTTACCGATCATCATTACGTCATAGGCCTTATTAAGTGGGGTATATAAGCATGTCAAGTGGGCGTTTGACCCCCACTGTTGTGGTTAGGATCTCACTTGATCCCATTCTGTCCGCCCGCCAGCTTGCTGTTGGCGACAACGAACGCGGTGTCATAGGACACATAGCACATATAATAAATAGGCAGCTCGCTAAGAGTTCAACAGGCCAGACGCAGACATCTGTTTCACGGTATGTGCTATGTGTCCTATGACACAGCGTTCGTTGTCGCCAGTAGCAAGCTGGCGGGCGAACAGAATGGGATCGAGTGAGATCTTAACCACAACAGTGAGGGTCAAACGCCCACTTTTCATAACCTGAGACTGTTACAATTAACTAAATATCCAAGATTGCCAGCGATATAAACTACTGGCCACTTCTTGAAGGAAATAATTCAGCTACGTATATTCCAACGCGCGCTGTTAGCTCAAAGAAGTCATTTCCCCAGGGTAACTGTATCGTCACAAGTTCCGCCAAGCCATAAAATTCCCTGGGCGGAACCTACACGCTTTCATGTCGCCCTTCGGAGCCAGCCTCCTCTTAATCGTTGTTTACCGATTTTTCCTTTTATTCACAAAAGCCGGCTAGTCTCCTTGCAAGAGGGGGTTGAAAGCCCGGAAGTAAATAAACAGGTCTTACCTCCCCAGAGTCCGATGTAAAATAATCTACTAACCCTCGGCTTGTTTACCTTATTCGTCGCTTTCTGTAGACTGGCAATCCTCAGAACTTTCTCAAGTGGGTCTCTTTTGTTCTGGCTTTTGATGTGTCCTGTCGCGTCCTTTATAATATCGGCCTTAACTGAATCCGAACGTCGCCACCGCCCTTGTCAGACAGCAAGCCCACCTCTTTGTGAGCAAGGCAGTTGGATAGGTGGGTCGAACACAATATCCGAAAACCGCTCCGGGAGGAGGGGTTGTGGATAATTATGGCGAAAATTGACAGGCCTCCATCCGCGGAACCGGTAGCATTACAGCTCTGAAGGATAACTGGAGGTTTAACCTCCGTTATTTACAACCACATGAAAGGTTTCAGGGCGCGCCATAGACTCTGACCGTTTGCTTTCACCCTGATATTTTCACGGGCCGTGTCCAAAACGTTTGTGCCAAGTTAGTACAGGTCGATCAAAAGAATGTCAAGTGGCTCGCGAAACAACAAAGTAACCGTAATCAGACAATTTGAAGAAACGTTTCGGTATAAAAAGCGTGTTTGTGACAAAAAAGTACTTTGTGTGCCTGCCCTGGTAACTTCGCCGCCTATTAATCTTCAATTTTGTCTAAACACTGAGGAACAATGCGTGTGAGTTCTGGCTCTTTTGTTGGTGTGACCTTGTCGTGAGCTGCTTTCTACATTCAGAATAAACAGCGAGAGCTCACATGTGCAGTGAAACACAGGGCTGGCCGGAAATTCAGAGGGTACGGGCGGGTCTAGCGGATTCTCAGCCGATCTCAGCTAAAAAGCAGCACAATGCTGTCTAAAGTCGCCAGCATCGAAGCGTTTATTTTCCAAAAAATACAGGAGACGGTATGAATGCAAGCCCGTCTAACTAACAAGTGCTCCACGAAACGCGGTTGCTAATTTTGCGGACAATGCGACATGAAGCGTTAACCGAAATTCTGAAATGCATTTTCGCTTAGGAACGATTATTTACATGCGGCCTAATCCCGTTCAATTTCAGACATGCCAGAATGATGGCTTTTAAATGCACTTTTTTTCGGTGGTCTACAAAAACCTCACCTGCCAAAAATAGTATGCATCTTCTCTATTGATTTTTAGTGTCCCTGTAACTTGATAGATTTGACGTAGAAAATCCCTTAAAAATATTACTTTTTCTACTTCTTTAGTGTCACACCATGTCTTCTTCAAATTTTTTGCTCGAGGGAAAATTAGCTTTTGGTATTAAAAAAAATGTTTAGTTTCCGAATAATTTTGAACCTCACCTGCCATGGAATTTTCCCTTAGAGTTTTCAGTTAACAAACCGTGTACTTTCCGTGTAAGGAACAACATACATTCTTTCATGTCATTAACAAAATACCATATGGGGCTCATAAAATATTGCAAGGGATCTGGATTATGTTGTATACTTAATGGGGAATGTTATCAAACCGACAGATACGATAATATTCGAAAGGACATCGCACGTTCTTAAAAATCTCTTACTTAGAAACTTTTTCAAAACCGGAATATAGTCCTTCTTTCAGTACAAAATTTGAAGAAGACATGATTTGCTGCCCAATGAGTATAAAAAGTAATATATTTATGATGGCTTTCTATAAAAAAATAGTTGAGTCTACAAGGGCATCGAAAATCAACAGGGTAAATGTACACTACTCAAGCGGTCATCTTTTACCGAATACACTTTTTTCAAGCTGCCAAAAAAGTGATTTCAGAAGCCAACATCCTGATGTGTCTAAAACATCACGAGATTCTGCCACAAGATAATCGTTACTACAAACCTTACTTAGGCAATCCTTCCTAATCAGGAACGTATTTCTGAATTTCAGTTAAAATTTTAGGTGATCGGTCACTGACTGTATGCTCACTAGTTTCAAATCGTCAGAAGAGGAACAGGAAGAGCTGATAAAAGGACTTTACTGCGAAAGTTGATGGACGAACACCAATTCCCCTATCCTCCCGCCCTGGCGTGTCTGAAATATCAGGGGATCTTGCCACAAGATAATCACTATCGCAGTCCCCCACTTAAGTAATCCTTCCCAATTGGAAACGCATTTCAGAATTTCGTTCAGCATTTCCCGAGATCGGCCACAGACTGTGCGTTCATTAGTCTCAAATCGCCAGAAGGGGAACGACTTCTCCGCGACAGTCGATGGGCGCACACCAATTTCTCGATCCTCCCGCCAAAAGCGCTCTATTCTGGCTAAAAGCTGTTTTCCAGGATCGCACTCTGATTGGTCGAGCACGGAGCAAATGCGTGGGTGTAGACGTCTCGCACCCTGCAGGTGCCCCAAAATTCGCCTGGGAACAGAAGTGGGTCGCATTACTGACTCACATAAGTACACACAGGACATTCGTGCGTGTTTTACAGCATTAAACACTTCCTGTCGGGCATAAACTACGATCGACAAGCGTGTCTGGCGAGTTCTGCGTCACCCTAACACAAAAAGTACTTCCTGGTTGGATAGTTTGAATACCTGCCAACGATAATTTAGAGTTGTTCTCAAGGGTTGGGAGCTGAATATTCGGGGAACATCTATAGCGCCTATATGGGGCCTCGTAGCCTGAGCACAAATATATGTTTAAACTAAACGTTTGGGTCATTTTGCGAAAAGACCCTATTCTGATGATATGACTATACAACTTAGTAAGAAGTGACATATTTGTGGTCGAAGATTAGCGGTAATGAATTCAGTAACCTGGTGTCATCTACTGAAGTGTTCTACGTTGTAACTACTTCTTGACACCCTGTGTCCACGCTGCGTATGTGTGAGTCACGAGACCCAGATTGGTCGTAGTAGCCATCGTCGTCATTCTAGCCAACAAATCAGGCATCCTCAGCTTACGTCACGTGGTAGCGCAGGACCACGTAGGTCTCTGATGGGTCGAATTAGCGGTTGGTCAAACGGGTCTGTGGTTATCATCTTTTCCCAATAAGTCTATCATCCTAAATTAGGCAACGCAGTTTGACTGGAACTACAGACTGCCAGCTGTGACTTGGAATCTACCATGCGCACGATTAGTTGGCGCACAATGGGCGTCGCCGCAGCTACAGTAGATGGGCTGACTCATTAAATATCAACGGAAATTCCGAACTGCGTCTTCGTTGGGAAAGGATTAATTAAGTAGGATTGTAAAACTACCCAGTCTGCAGTATATTTCTATAAAATTTCATTTACGTCAGGATGTCGGCTTTCGGACGAATTTCTTCCTGTCTGCATGCAAAAGCCATACTCTGTAAGAAATGACTATTCAAGTGGCATGCATTTTTCTCAGGTATTTTCGATGCCCCTAAAAGTCCAATTATATTTCCTTGAAAATAGGGATAAAAATACTAATTTCTTCGCTCATTCGATAGAACATTAGGTCTTCTTTCCATTTTATGCTCGAAGGGGGGACATGATTCGGTCTTTAAAAGTTTCCTATTCTGAGACTTTTAAATACCGTGAAATGGCCGTTCATAAAACGTCATGTCTCTGCATTTACCAATTTGGCTTGTAAAGTTTACAACATGGATCAAATCCAATGCTGAATTTTATGACTCCCGTATGATCTCCTCTCAATACCGTAGAGAAATTTGTGGTTTTCCATACGCGGAAAATACATGGCTTGTAGTTTGGAAACCCTGAATGTAATTATGACGGCTGAGCGGGTTCAAAATTATTGGGGAATTGGAAAAGTTTTTGAAAGCCGAATAATGCCATTCGGTCGAGTATAAAATTGAAAGAAAGCGTAAATTTCTACTGAATGAGCGGAAGAATGAATATTTTTATTCATGTTTTCCATGAAATATAATTGGATTTTAGGGGCATCGAAAATCAATGAGAAAAATGCATGCTACTTAACTAGTCGTTTTGCAGAGCATAGTTCTTGCATGCAGTCGGAAATAAGTCCATTCGAAAGCCGGCACCCTGAGGTAACTGAATTATGATCGAATTCCGCTGCGCGATGGTTAGTTTTAAAACCCTACTTAATTAATCTTTTCAAGACGAAAACGTATTTCGGAATTTATGTTTGATTTCATGAGTTAGCCCGCCTACTCTATGTCTAAATTCAAGGACACCGGACGATTTCCCCCATCATGAATGGGATCTTTAGGAAGATCAAACCTGACAGCAGGCCTCTGGGTAAGGTATGTAGGCGACTCCTATTGCGAGTTATGCAAGTTGACCCCTACAACTGGCCGCGCAGAAAATGTGCTGGACCCACGCGTGAACCAGCTCATGGCATAGCAGGCATTCTTGGGGACGCGCACCCATAAGAAGTGCCACGCATGGGCGTTGTAGTGACAAGCCTAGGCGCCGGCTCGCGTCTCGCCGGCCCTTTTAACTCAATCTTGACACGGAGTCCACGTGGGTGAGGAGGGCGAGGGTGTGGTAAATGCAGTTCAAAATTGCCATCACCATAACCTACACCACACGCAAGTCATTGTTCCTGTGCCCACCCCGCTGTGAGGCATGTGATGAACTTCTTCGAAGTCGACGGCCGATCTGTCGTGTGCGGAATGCCCCACCGCGACTTCGGCCGGTTGCTCCCCACTTCCGCCTCCTTCGATCTTCCAAAGGCATGCTCATAGATGTCCGTTGTCTTTGGAAAATCCCCAGAGTTCCGTTTGGTACCTGATATGCTGCACTGAGTAAGACATTTTTGGAACAAAGTGTACACACACACAGCCTAGACTCTTCGGCCATGATTGAAAGCAATGTAGTTTTAAACGGTTTCAACAGATCTTACGACAAACAGCGCTCCATGCCCCTAACAAGACTTGAAGAATGATCTGCAATGCACTGGGACTCTGTCAGTTGCAGTGACGCTGACCTCCCTGGCTGGGCGAATAGGAAAATAACTTCGGCAAAACTGGCATCTAGTAGAATCTTCGTGTCTTTGAGTCGATTAACCATGGATGATGTATCCGTTAATACCAAACTTATTAACAGAAGTGTCAGGTTATGGGATGGTGATCAGTCTTTGGATTCATACATAAATACATGAACGCGAACAGACACGCATTCCCATGCTCGGATTTCGTGTCTATCTCTTCCCGTCATCCAATTTATCCCCTTATTTCCCTTTTAGCTCAACTTCCCTTCTGCAAAAATGTATAACCGCCTTTAATAGATTAGTCAAACTTCATCTGCGAACCGTCTATGCAGTATAAGTACCCATATATGTGCTTCCGGTCACAGATGCCAGGTAAGATTGCGGTTAGCTTAATAAAAGCAAAAATAAGCCGGAAACGGCATAGAAAATCAGGAAGGAAGTTTTTACTCGGAGAAATTTATCCGCATGGCCGGAAAAACGCTCCATAGATCGCCTATACTTCCTACTGTATGCTTAGAAACTTGCAGTCATGCTTCCCGCTGGCCAAAATTCAAACCCAAATTAAGTAGCTTTCCATATCTGGAAGTGTGCATAACAAGTTAGGCTCCTCTGCCAAGTTTCCGTGCATGAGGTGAGGCAATAAGTTTACTGTCCAGCACAAAAGTGTCTCTCTGAATTGCTTAAGCCTAATGAAACCTGATGGGTTTCTAAAACGAAAAAACGTCGGAAGAACAACCCGTTTCAACCTTCAAAGTCTCAAGAAATTTTAAATCTGCTCCAGATTATTTCGCTACTTTGGCCTTTTGCATCAGTACTTCCAGTGGTCTCTGCTGTTATTTCCCACCAGCTGAGTCTTTTGGATATTCGTTTTCGAAAATCAGAAAGCCAGCTAAGGAATTAGAACAATTAGAGCATTTTTCGATGAAAACGGTGGGTCGCAGGTGTAATCTGCTATTCCCTCAGTGACTAACTTTTCAACCTCCCAAATCCGCTTGGGAGGAAAACGGCCTTTTTGCTGGAAACCCCCTACCTGCCAAGCCTTTATGCGCTTGTGCGACAGGTTTTTGGAGCCAGCAGATCCGATTTACTGGTTTGCCATTTTCAGGTTCTTTTTTAAGAAAACGCTTGAACGACGATCCTCGAATTGTAAGGTAAAAGTACAAAAATGAACGCACCTCATTGCAGAAAGAACTTGTTATTACAGTGCATGACCGATCTCATGAAATGTTGGTCGAAATTCTGAAATGCGTTTTCGATTAGGAAGGATCACTTAGGTGGGATTGTAATAATGATAAATATGCAACATAAGCCTATAGCATTTCGGAAATATCAGGATATAGGCTTTTGGATGCACTCCTTTTTGGCCTCCTGTAGAAACCATACTCGGTAAGAAAAATGACTACTTAAGCAGCATGCATTTTTTCTATTGATTTTCGATGGTCTTGTAAATGCAAATATGTCTTACATAAAACATTCACAAAACTATACTTTCTTTTACCTTTTGGTAGAAAATCACATTGTCTTGATATTTTATACCCGAAGAAAGTGTATATTTAGGTTTCAAAAAAGTTTTCCAATTTCCGAAAAATTTGGAACCTGATCTACCATTGCATTTGCGTTTGAAGATTTCAGTCTACAAGGTGCATGCTTTCCGCGTAAGGAAAATCATATATTCGTCTATGCCTTTAAAAAGGTACCACATAGAGTTCCTGAAATTTCGCAATGGATCCGGATTGAGTTACGCATTCCATTAGGAGCATTGGTAAACGGACATGTGCGGTCCTGAATGAATGGACATCGCACGGTCTTTAAAATGCCATAATTAAAAACTTTTTAAAAACCTAAATATACAATTTATTCGGGTATAAATTATTAAGACAGTGTGATTTTCTACCAAAAGAGTAAAGAAAGCATATTTTTGTGCATGTTTTCTATAAAATACATTTGAATTTACAAGGCCATCGAAAATCAATAGGAAAAATGCATGCTGCTTAAGTAGTCATTTTTACAAAGTGCGGTTTCTGCAGGAGGCCAAAAAGTAGTGCCGATACCCTGATGAATCCGAAATGCTATAGGCTTATGCTGCATACTTATCATTATTACAATCCCACCTAAGTTATCCTTCCTAATTTAAAACGCATATCCGAGTTTCGGCCAACATTTCATAGATTGATCACGCACTGTAAGCCTCTGACTGTCCTCCATTTTCATTATATTTTGCAAACTGGGTAGTTCTTGCGCAGGCAGCAGATTACACAAAAATGCACAAGGAATTTCGCAATATCCGAATATTTTGATTTTATTCGGAACGGGCTTGGGTGAGGCTTCACAGCGTCAGAACTAGTTTTTGTTTGCTTATCTGCGTCATTAAGGCAAAATGCAAAAGGCGCGTGATTGGTTATTACTAAACAGCATGTTGTACGGATATTTGCTTCATCATAAGCCATAAAGAGCCGTGACAGCCGGACACCATTGGCAAAAAAATAACAAGCGTTTGCAAATATTGGCACAATCCTGGCATAGTGCGCTCTCAAGAGACAGGGAGAAGTGACATATATGTGTGTCACGCACCGGCAGAAACACGTGTCTAGACTTTTAGTTAGTGCCTGTGTCAGGAGTACGGCATAGTACATTTGCCATGTAGATTTCATATTACTTCTTTGTGGAATGGGCATAACGTGGTTTTTCCACAGTAGTTGATTGTCTTTGACTCGTATGTACATTGCAATTTCGGATCTGACCCCAAAAAGTTATGTTCTCGAGACATAACTCCATATCCTGCACTGAATAATTTCTGAAATTATTTTCTTGATATATGTGTGTAAACGTCCGGTAACGTATCTCATGAAACTCCTAAAGAAATTCAGGAATATGGTCCTGGCCAAAATGAATTACTTAGGTGGAGTTTTAATACTGATTATCGCGCTGGGATGCTGGCTATTGAAAAAGCGTCCTTACAACCGCCTGCAGAAACTATACTTTCCGAAAAATGGCCGGTTAAGTAGCATGCGTGTTTTATTTACTTTCGACGCCCTTATAAATCCGAACGCAGTTTGTGTGAGATATACACAAAATACCCTCTCTCGGACTCATTTTGCAGTAAATCATATCGTTGGATTTAGGCTGGAAAAAAAGGCCTCCACTTTTGAAAAACTTTTACTTCTCGAATAATTTTAAAATTCGACCTGCTGTTTTACTCGCGCCGTGACTGAAATATTTTAAGATTGTGCTGCAGGGGACGTAATATTACGACCCAAATAACCCCTTCTAACCGACATCATATGTCAGAATTTGGGTTATGGGCAAGGACTACTGACAGAAACTAGGGAGGATGTACATAGATCAGGCCGCGAGATATGTTCCCCCGAACAGAACCCAGATTTGTAAACACTTTTCTTTGCGTTGTCTCGACAGTCATTTTCTCTGATAGATGGGCGATCGCCAATCGTTTTTTACGCAACTCACTCGTCCTGTTTTGCCTTACGGGCTCTCTTTATCTCGAGCCCCGCCAGAGAGCTCTAAGGTACAACGGGACGGGCGAGTTCCGTAGAAATGATCGGTGAGCGCTCCCGTCTACCACTGTATATACCCTATCGCAACCGACAGGACAACGAGGCCGTAGCTCAGTAGCTAGGGGGGATATAGGAAGAACGTTAAGTTGGATACCAGTGTCGCAACACTCCGTTACTGATGCTAGTATTATTGCAGTTAGTTACCCATACTGTAAGCGTTGGTAGAGTAGCATTGGCAGCCGTGATGGCGGTGGTAGTAGTAGTAGTACTAATAGTAGGATTATTAGTAGTATTCGCCGTATCAGTGGTGGTAGACGGGGAAAAAGTTGTCTTCAGTGTTGCGACACTGTATTCCCTCCAGTGGTAGTAGTATTAGTAGTAACAGCGGTAGTAGTGGTAGTAGTAGTAGCAGTAGTAGTGGTGGTGGTGGTAGTAGTAGTATTAGTGGTAGTAGTAGTAGTAGTAGTAGTAGTAGTAGTCGTCGTCGTATTCGTAGTAGTAGTCCGCCCGTAAGACAGGCTGGTGGGGGAATAGACAATTCTAAGTGTTGCGACACTGTATTCCCGCCGAACGTTATTACCAACAAACACAAGGGAGACTGGAGTAATCATTTCCGGCTTACAAGCCGTCGTCAGTCAGTCATGCCAAACCCCGAGGCGTGGAACACCTGAGGCTCGAACTCGCGACCTGTTAGTTAGAGGTCCAATGCCTCTAACCACTGAGCCATGGGCTTGTT
Organism: Spirometra erinaceieuropaei; assembly: GCA_902702965.1. Lineage (NCBI taxonomy): Eukaryota > Metazoa > Platyhelminthes > Cestoda > Diphyllobothriidea > Diphyllobothriidae > Spirometra > Spirometra erinaceieuropaei. Next base: position 3,297,618 of record CACRXP010000006.1, on the reverse strand, counting down.
GTTTTATCGGTTTCGATCGGGAATAATGGTAGTGAGGCGCTCACCGATCGTTTCTTGGAAACGCACTCGTACCGTTGTGTCTTGCGGACTCTCCCTCTCTCTCGAGCAGCAGCCACGGAGCAGTGCATAAGATAGGCAGTACGTAATCATCGACAAAGACAGGGGGGCAACTGGAATGACCATTTTTGGCTTATTAGCCGTCGTCAGCCAGTCGTACCCAATTCCGAAGTGTGGGGCTCAATCTAGCGACCTGTTAGTCGGCCATTTTCCCCCATCATGAGGAGGGCGTTCACGGTTCAAGTTCTCGTCCTTTTTTGCCTCGGGACTTAATCCAGTAGAGCAGTTGGACGCTGTACTTAACACTCAGCAAACAAAGTAGGTGGATTCGGTTCTCGGGTTGCCAAACCTGGGCAGAGGTATATCTGACTAGTGACGGTTAAGTAACCATCAGTTGACATCCTAGGCTTCCTTGTCTTTGTCGGTTTTGCTTCCTCTGTCATCGTGCGACTGTCTGAGAGGATTCTAGAATTACTTTCAAGGTAGAACCTAACGCATATGCCCTTTGAGCGATATACAGTAGGTGGGCTAACTCATGAAATGTCAGCTGAAACTTCGTTTCGAAAAGATTAATTAAGTAGGACTGTAAAATTAATAAGCCTGCAAAATAATTCTATCATATTTTAGTTACCTCAGGATGCCGGCCTTCGAGTGAACTTCCTTCCGGCTGCATGCAAAAATACGCACGAACTTTTCTCGTTGATTTTCAATGCCTCTAAACTCCAAATTAATTTCATAAAAAACATAAATAAAAATATTCACTCTTTCGTTTATTTGCTAGAAATGTACGTCTTCTTCCAAGCTTATACTCAAAGGAAGGGTGTAATTCGGTTTTCAAAAACTTTTCCAATTCCCGAATAATTTTGGACCCGCTCTACCGTCACACTTGGATTCAGGATTTCCAACCTGCAAGCCGTATATTTTCCGCGTACGAAAAACCACACATTCCTCCACGGTAATGAAGGGGGGTTATATAGGGTTCATAAAATTAAACAGTGGATCTGATCCATTTTGTGAACTTTACAAACCACATTGGCAAATGCAGAGACGTGACCATTTCACGGTATTTAAAAGTCCCACAATTCGAAACTTTTTTGAAACCAAATTATGTCCCTCCTTCGAGCATAAAATTAGAAGAAGACGTAATTTTCTACCAAATGAACGAAGGAACGAATATTTTTATGCATGTTTTCCATAAAATATATTTGGAATTTTAAGGTCATTGAAAATCAACGAGAAAAGTTTGTTCTAGTTAAGTAATTATTTTTTACTGTGTGTATTTTTGCATTCAGCCGGAGGGAAGTCCGTTCGAAAGCCGAAATATGATAGAATTATGTTGCAGACTTAGTAGTTTTACAATTCTATATAATTAGTCTTTTCGAAACGAAAACGCATTTCGAAATTTCAATTGACATTTCATGAGTTAGCCCACCTACTGCATGTGTATGTCACGTTCATCATCTCCCGAAGAAGATGACAAGGAAGAGAGGGTGGGTTCACGGATCAGACTGTATTCGCACTGACTTTTCAGAAACATCCGTTTTTCCATAATTGGGCTATTGGTGGTGGTGGTGGTGATGATGATGATGGTGGTGGTGGTGGTGGTGATGATGATGGTGGTGGTGGTGGTGGTGGTGGTGATGATGATGATGG
>CACRXP010000006.1:3246212-3295483 GCA_902702965.1 Spirometra erinaceieuropaei | reverse complement strand
GGTGGTGGTGGTGGTGGTGGTGGTGGTCTTTAGTTACCCAGTCTTATTATAGCCGTGCTTGACGCACAATTTTCGACCTGCCTGTTTGCCGTTGAATGCTCGCGTGATCTTTCTCCCCTTTTGGGGCCGACGCTGTTGTAGTCAAGTCGGCCTACCTGTTGACCTTTTCGACGTCAGTCGACAGACAGATCGGTCCTCGCTGTTCACACGACTGACTTTCATTCTCTTGGACGCACCGATGTTCGACGCCGATCACGTGACTTCTGTTAATCGCATTCCCTTTTTTGGTCTTTCGGTTCCGCGTGCTCGCCTGCCCTACTGACACCGTCCGAACTGATCCGAACCTCTTACACAGCGCCAGGTAGGGGGTATGCAGAGCCATAGCTCGACTGGGAGTGCCAGTCAGGGAACAATTTTCGAGTACCAGTCTGACCATGTTCTAATTGGCTCGGCGATTGCCCCGCTTTCTAGAAGGTCGTTGCGGTTGATTGCAAGTTGATGTTCATATGCCGAGGCGTCTGTCCGCTTCACCAACATACTTCACGTCGCAATTTTGACGTGATATCCTGTGGACCATTGCTGATTGTTCCATTACTGGTGGCGGGTGTTTCGACATCATTGTTTGCTGTCTGAAGATGCATTCCGATCTATGAGCCACGTCAACCCCAAAAGGTTTTGCGATTCTTGCCGTCAGTTCTGGGACATTTATTACAAAATGGATGGGAAGCCAGAACTTCGGCCGTCCTCTGCTCGACCGCCCAAAATGAGGCTTTCTGACGCACCTGCATATGAAGGACTTCCAATAGCCGTTGACGGTAAAGTGGGCGAACGCCTCGGCGCATGACTGCACGAACACCAACTTGCAATCAACCGCAAGGACGAGCTGTATTTCGTCTGCGGCCACAAACGACAACTGAAGGATAATTTCGCCTTTGGTATAGCGAGAGTAATCGAACGAACCAATGAGAAGATGGCCAGACTAGTGCTCAAAAGTTTCCCCCTCGACTGGCACACTCAGCCGAGCTATTGACCTGCCTATCCAGCCAAATGCTGAGCTAACCGCTGAGAATATTTTGACGGAAGGATCATCAAGCCAGAAAGAAATGTCAGGCGGCAGGTTTGAGAAAACTATCTTTACATTAGTCTGAGTATTCCCCAACGCGGCCCATCTGGTGGAGCGGCACACTCACTGCCATTTAGACCGGCCGCAGACCTCCCCTGTCTGGCTGACGATGTCAAATAAGCCAGAACCCGCCATTAAAGTTGCCTCCGATTTTCAGTTACTTTTTGTCTTTTAGGGACTATTTTTCGCCGCACCACGTTCTGCATGGTTTATGAACTGAAACCACGTCCCTGGGACCACATTAGATCAGTAAACTTCACCTCGGTGCGGCATTCTTTATGGAAAAGGAGGTCGTCTACCGGTTCCACTGGAAATTTCGGCCATGTCATCTCGATTCCGTGTGACACTTACAGTCGCTGGCTCCAGTCATACTGTTTTACGTAAAACATCGAGTAGACTAGGCCGTCAATAGGGAAAGACGACTTTTACGTTAAATCTATGGTCAATACCCCACTTTTATTCTCACGTCTCCGCAAACCGCCTGTAAATGCTGTCGAAAAAATGTCTCTTGTTTGTCCATTTGTGCCCTCCTTGTCTGATTATACGGTGCGTGACCGATCTTATTAAATGTTGACCGAAATTCTGAAATGCGTTTTCGATGAGGAAGGATTACTTAGGTGGGGTCGTAATATCGTTTATCAGACGACAAAATTCCATGATATTTCAGACTCGCCCAGATGTCGACTTTTGAATGCACTCCTATTCGACCTCCTATAGAAACCACACTCAGCAAAGAATGACTAGTTAAGTAACATGTCTTTTCCACGCATTTCAGAATTTCGGCCAACATTTAATGAGATCGGTCACGCACTGTAATTTCGAGCAGCCCAGTCCCTCTTGCAATAAAGCCTGTGTAGGACGCTGTAAATACTCTTTCACGCATGCGTGTACAGTGAGTGACCGATCTCATGAAATGTTGGGCTAAAATTCTGAAATACGTTGTCGACTAGGAGGGATTACTTAGGCGCGGTTGTAATACTGATTAGCTCGCGACGTATGCCTATAACATTTCGGACTCGGCAGGATATCATCTTTTGAATACACTGCTTTTCAATCTCCTGTATAAACCGTACTCGGTGAAAAATGACTAATTAAGTAACATGCATTTTTCCCATTGATTTTCGATAGTCTTGCAAATTCAAATAAATCTTATAGAAACAACAAACCCAAATATGCTTTTCAATCGTCTGGTACAGAATCACGTCATCCGTTTATTGTACACTTGAAAAAGGAGTATAAGTAGGTTTTAAAAGGGTTTACTTGCGAGATTTTTTAAGACCGCGAAATGTCCATTCTTATAGCATCGTACATGTCCGTTTACCACTCTTCCTCACGAAATGTGCAACATAGTCGGCATCCATTGCAAAATTTTCCGGACTCTATATGGTATCTTTTTAGAAGAATAGGAGAAGATATGATTTTCCTTACGCGGAACGCATGCACCTTGCAGACTGAAATCACTAAGCGTTGATGCAACGGCTAATCAGGCTAATCAACACCTAATTATATTCCTTTTTCGAGAATAAAATATAAATATGACATTATGCTCTACCAAACGACCGAAAAAACATGTTTTTCCTCGTGGTTTCTATAAAATGCACTTGAATTTGGAACGCCATCGAAAATCAATGGGAAAAATGCATGCTACTTAAGCAGTCATTTTTTACCGAGCACGCTTTCTACAGGAGGTTGGGAAGAAGTGCATTTAAAAGCCGACATCCTGCCAAGTCCGAAATGTTATAAGATTATGTCGCAAGATAATCAGTATTACAGCCGCACGTAAGTAATCCTTCTTAGTCGACAACGAATTTCAGAATTTCAGCCAACATTTCAGGAGATCGGTCACTCACTGTATGTGCTTCTAACAGCTGTTTAGCTGAACAGTAAGGCTGTCGGAATATGTTCCGACCGCTGATGGTCATACGGAAGAACGAATTTCCACAGAATTTACTTGGTAAATATACAAGCTTCAAATGACTATCATTGTTGTTTCACGCAAAGGAACGTCAGGCGACCACGTTTAATTTCATTCCGACTGTCATTTCTTCTCTTTGGCTGTGCGCCGCCAAGCCAACAGGGACAAAATGGGGATTAGAGTCGATTCTGGTGGATGCTACGCACGACATTTATTAAAATACGCCCAGTATTTAACCAAATTTCCATTTTAAATCCAATAAACGGAGCGAAATTGGATCTCTTTGCGGACAAGTTGTCTTCACAGAACACCTCAGAGGTTAATACAGGAAGCGTTCAGAAGGTTCTGCACAAAAACTTTTATCTCCTATGCTGGTTGGTTCGTCCTCCCTCACAAAAGACATGAGCAAAAAAAGCTTTTTCTGCATAAATGTCACAGAAGCGATTGTGTTAGACTCCTACTGTTGACGTAAAGACGGTTAGTCGACGTGAAGCTGGTTGACAAGGAGAATTCGGAACCGAACGACAAGCACATGATTAGTGGATCTGAAATTCGCAAACCCTCTTCCGATATGTAATCTTATCGCCTCCCCCCGCCTAGGACATGAAACTGGGCAAATAAATAAATGTGGCTGTCCACTGTGACACAAAAAACAACAATGTTTGTCAAGAGGTGAATGAGTGGGGAGGAGGGACGATGAGGGTGAGGATGGGGCGAAGTAGGAGGGAGAGGAACAACTTGGTGATTGCTTGCGCAGCTGTAGGTGACTGCAAAATTCCTCAGTGGAGGGCTGAGAAATTACTGCGAATACGGCTTTCTGTCGAATTTGTCACATCCTGCTGCCTGCGTTCGTTATTATGCCTGCCATTCCAAATATTCCATATTCTTCCCACGTAAATAGCAAATTGTTACCGCTGGGAGTTCTGTCTGTGAAGAGCTCATTACGTGACCTGGCATCGTCGTCTTGGAAGCCACCGCACCTCTATTCTTGCTGTGTTTTGTCTGAAATCACTGTCACTGAGTTTTGCTCAGTGACGGGTTGTGAAAAATGACACTTTGCGGACAACTTTTAAATCAAATTAAAATTTAAAATTAAATTAAGAATTTAAATTAAATTACCAGGGCCTCTAACTTTCCTCAAATTGGGGTTGTACAGGGCTGCAACCGCCTACACTGAAAGCAACTCTCAGAACGCACTTTGTCACGTTAACACGGCAGCCCCAAACACGAGTGTCCTTCTTAATGCTTGTAAGCACGGTATTGACAGAACCAGCTCCTTGTTGTGTCATTGCGTACTAACGCCTACACTTCTTTGCGGTGCAGTTCATGCTAAGCGCTAAATGGCGTAAGAGATGAACTGTGTCCTTAATCATGTGTCATTGTGATAAAATGTGGTGCCGTATAGATGAACGTAAATTCCTGCATAAACCTTCCATATCTTATTATTTCGTACATTAATGGCGTATGCTGATAGAGAGCAAACAAGTAAGGTGCGCATACTTTGAAAAGTATCATCATCTGGACCGATAGTCAGACGTCGAGGGAAGCACGGTTATCAGGGAAAATTGAAAGGTGAGAATGCGGTCAAAAGTGTCTTTTAAGAGGTTTATAACCAAACGCAGATTTCTGACCATAGAAAGTAAATAACAACGACGTGATCATGCATTTCAGTGGAGAGGAGGAGTTTGGATTTCAGCCTTGTCCAGAATCCCCGGTTAAATAATGAAATTCAATAAACCAAGGGGTGCAAGAGAATTATTTCTCATAACAGTAATACTAGAGTAGGTGGACTAACTCATGAAATGTCTACCGAAATTCCGAAATGCCTTTTCGTTTCGAAAAGATTAATTAAGTAGGGTTGTAAAACTAATCATCGTAAAACATAATTTTATACTGATTGATTTACATCATGATATCGGCTTTTGCACGAACTTCTTTCCATCCGCATACAGAAACTATACTCTGCAAAAAGGATTACGTATGTAGCAAGCATTTTTCTTATTGATTTTCGATGCCTCTTAAAGACTTAATTATTGTTCATGAAAGCCATGGATAAAAGTATTCATTCTCCTGCTTATTCGGTAGAAAATTACTCCTTCTTCCAATTTTATACTTAAAGGAAGGGTATAATTCGGTTTTAAAAAAGTTTCTAATTGTGAGATATCTTAATGCTGTGAAATGACCGTCCATAAAACGTCATGTCTCCGCATTAACTAATGTGGTTTGTAAAGTTTACAATGTGGCTCAAATCCACTCTAAATTTTATGAGCCCTATATGGTGTCCTCTTAATACCGTAGAGAAATGCATGGTTTTCCGTATGCGGAAAATATACAACGTGTAGTTTGGAAACCCTGAATGCAAGTGTAATGGCAGGTAGGGTTCAAAATGATTGGGGAATTTGAAAAGTTCTTGAAAAGCGAATTGTACTCTACCTTTAAGTATAAAATTGGAAGAAGGAGTAATTTTCTACCGAATTAGCAGGAGAATGAATACTTTTATGCATGGCTGCATGAACAATAATTAAGTCTTTTAGAGGCATCAAAAAACAATAAGAAAAATGCTTGCTACAAAAGTAATCATTTTTTCAGAGTATACTTTCTGTATGCAGGTGGAAGGAAGTTCGTTTAAAAACCGATATCCTGATGTAACTGAATCATTATAGAATTATGTTGTACAATGATTAGTTTTACAACCCTACTTAATTAATCTTTTCGAAACGAAAAGACATTTCGGAATTTTGGTTGACAACTCATAAGTTAGCCCACCTATTGTATGTTTCGGCACAAAGTTTCCACGTCTTGTTATTCCGTACATTAGTAGCGTACGCTCGTGTAAGGCAAACGAGTAAAGTGAGCATAATTTGAAAAGTATCATCGTCTGGACAGATAGTCAGACGTCGACTAAAGCAATCAGTGGAAATTAATAGGTGAAGATGCAGTCGAAAGTGTACGTTTCGAGGTCTACAACCAAACGTAGACTGCTGACCGCAGAAAGTACGAAGTATCAACGTGAGCATGCATTTCAGTGGAGAGGAGGGTATTGTACTTCGGCCTTGTCCAGATTTGATTTTAAATTCTGACTCCGACCCAGATTTAATTAGTGATATAGATTTTCCTGGTGGCAGCATAGTTTCCGATCTTCAGTTATCTCGCTTCAACACAGACGCGCGGTAAAAAAAATCTAATCACAGGTCAAACGGCGTCAGTCCTCCGAGACCAGACTTACTGAACCAGTAGATTATCTGAGCAGCAGTGAAGATTATGTGGGTGACGTCTAAGCAGCTTCTGTGAACGGGCTCCCATCAACCATAGCGTGCGGATGTACTGAACCATAACGGGGGAGGGTGAGGTTGAATTATGGCACGCGTTAATCGCACTCTGCTGCGTCAGCGCGAGGTCATGAGTACTGTCGTACATGGATGGGGTGGTGGCACACCTAGGCGCAGGCCCCTGCGCCGCGACAGCCACTGTGTCCAATCAAATCATCAGCTACTTGACTGGCTCGGGCAATGGATGGGGTGCACGCGGTAGGGAAGAGAGATAGAGACAGTGAGGTCGCCCCTGGGAAAGTCATCCCCACCGCAGATTAAAGCATTCATCACCATGGCAAATGTGGCCTGCTTGGAGCTATTATGGAGCACTAAATGTCATGATTTAGAACAGTTCATGGGATGATTCCCCCCTCTATTCAGTCACGTGACAGTGACACCCTCTTTATGTGACTTTAATGAACTCTTGCGTAATCGTAAATGCCTAATAAATATAATGGGAACCAGGGGCTGTGTGCCACGTGCATGCGGCTATCTCTGCCAACCACTGCTTCTGAGTCCCCCTCCGATGATCGTCTTGACATCGTTTGTCATTAGAGTCTAGCGGTTGAGCGAGAGGCAAGTGCGGTTAATTTTCGTACAAACAGACCCTTGAAAAGTGTACAATTATGGAATTAGTCGCAATCCGGTTGTGTGGCTTGCAAGCAGCATTAAAAAACGTACGGATCGTGAACGGAACGATCACACATGTATACGCACAAACCCAGCGTTTCATTTGAGTATTGATTTCAGTCCTGCACACTTCAGAAGAAAAACTAGTCATATACATTACCTTTTGTCCAAAAGTCCTGGGGAAAGCGACTGAATGTGTATAAACAACGAAGAAATAAGTAAAGCTAACTTCTGGGTCACTCGGTTTTGTTTAGTAAATTGTGTTTATGCTAGTAAACATTGCAGTTAACAATTCCATTAGACCTACCAACTTCCTCTTCTTACTTCCTTGAGACCTAGGGCTTGTAACACGTAACTGTAAACACTCTATTTTTTCGTTTGTCATTCTTCAAGTCAGTCAATCCTACGGTGCGATGAGAGTTTTTCTTGAATAAAACATAAAAGAAATTGAAACCCCGGAGATTATATAGCTGGACTTTGATTGAATTGCACATTTGCAACATGCGACTTACAAGTCTGCTGAAACTGCCCTATATACTCGTCTCCGAAATAAAGTTCGCTGGTACTTGGGTCGGTCTTTAATAGTCTGAAGGGATGGGTTTGGCGGAGCCAAACTCAGCCATGCAAAATGTGTCATGTTAACAAGCGATTATTAAAAGGGTTAAAGGTTTTGTTCATCTTGGCCAAAAGGTTTCAAAACTCGGACAAGCTTTCCTCTTACCTTAATATTTCATCCGACCTCTGCTTGTTAATAGATGTCTTGTTTGGACAGCTTCCGATGATTCTATCCTTAAATGCTGTTATTCAGAAGTTTGTGGACATATATATATATATATATGTTCACTTAATAATGGACGCACACCGATCCATTGGATTCTTAAAACAAGCAAGCCTCATATGGGTGATAGGAGTCACAAACAGTCATCCAGGGCGAAGTCGGTCATAGGAAGCTTGTTTGTTTCGGGGAAGCCAGTGGATCGGTGCGCGCCCATTCCCGAGTGAATAAGGACCCGATCTGCAGCGGTAGAAAATGGCAGGTGGCGAGGCACTGATGAACTTATGTTCGATGAAGTGCTTACCACCCACCTGGTAGACCCTAGTGGTGGACCAACTGCGCCAGGTGCGTGAGAACATGTTTGTGTTCCCGGTTCCAGCTGCTGGTGAGGGTTATGATGGGCTGAATGAGGGCAAACAAGCCCGAAACAGTGCTGTATCAATCTACCTCAGATTCTGCTTTCCCCTCTGATATATATATACAGTATGTTATTACCGGCAAAGACAAGGGAGACTGGAATGGCCATTTCGGGTTTATTAGTCGGCGTAAGCCAGTCATGCCCAACCCCGAAGTTTGTGTATATTCCTGAGCGAAACCGACAGGGCAACGAGTTCGTGACCCAGTGGTTGGAGGCGTGGACTTCTAATAAACAGGTCGCGAGTTCGAGCCTCGGGTGTTCCACACTTCGGGGTTGGCTGTGGCTGATTAACAACGACTAGTTAGCCAGAAATGCCCATTTCGGTCTCACTTGTCTTTGTTGGTAATAACATATTGTCTAATCCCTAAGCCTAACCCCTAAGAATAACCCCTAACCCCAACACCTAGCACTTAACCCCAACTCCAGCAGAATTGTGTCCATCAGGTGGAGCTACATAACCAAATCTTACCGACTAACGATTAGGGCCCGCGCGCCCTGACATTTTGAAGAAAGTCTATGACATTTTACACCTTAAATTTATAACGAAGACGTCTCCCTTGTCATTGTTGGTAGTGCTGTGCTGTGAGCGCTCCTCTACCATGATATGCATACAGTAGGTGGGCTAACCCATGAAGTGTCAACGGAAATTCCGAAATGAGTTTTCGTTCCAAAAAGATTAATTAAGTAGGGTTATAAAACTGGTCAACCTGACACATAATTCTATAATATTTCAGTTACCTCAGGATGCCGGCTTTCGAATGAATTTCCTTCCGGTTGCATGCAAAAACAACACTCTGTAAAAAGACTACTTAAGTTGCATGCATCTTTATCATTGATCTTCGATGCCCCCAGAAGTCCAGTTATATTTCATGGAAAGCATGCATAAAAATATTCGTTCCTTTGAATATTTCGTAGAAAATCACGTCATCTCCCAAATTTATACTCGCAGGAGGGACATGATTCGGTTTTAAACAAGTTTAGAACTGTGGGAGTTTTAAATGCCGTGAAATGGCCACTTCATAAATCGTCACGTTTCTGCATTAACCAATGTGGCTTGTAAAGTTAACAATATAGATCAAATTCACTGCTCAATTTTATGAACTATATATGATCCCCCTTTATTATCGTAGTGAAATGTGTGGTTTTCCGTACGCGGAAAAAAATACAGCTTGTAATTTGGAAACCCTGAATCCAAGTGTGATGGTAGAGCGGATTCAAAATTATTCGAGAATTGTAAAACTTCTTGGCTTTCTTACGACCGCCAGCAACAAGCACATTCAGTAAATAGAAATCCCTTAAGTAGCACAGATTGTTGTACGATTTTCGGTGTCCTAATAAATTCAAATTCAGTTTGTAAAAAAACGCACACAAATAGTCTTTCTCGCATTCGTTGACAGCAAATCATGTCTTCTTCAAGTTTAGTACTTGGAAAAAGTGTTTCTTTTGTTTTTTGAATTTTTTTAAATTCCTGAATAATTTTGAACTTAATCCGCAGTTGTATTTGCGCCCGGGGTTTCCAAACTACGGGGCTCATAAAATTCTCCATTGAGTGTAGGCCACGTTGTTTACTCCATAAGCAATGTGAATAAAAGCACAGACACGATTCCGCATGAGTGGGCATTTTACGGCGTTAAAAATCCCATAATTACAAAACTTTTGGAGATAAAATACTCAGGATAATCGTCATTACAACCTGTCTCCAAATTAGTCCTTTCTAATTGAAAACACCCTTCAGAATTTTGGTTAAACTTCACGAACTAGACCAACTAAAAAACCAATTCAACCACCAGCATTCGAAGTGACAGTATGTTTGAATATTTGCCCCTAAAACATGTCACGCAGTAGATGTGCTGGACAAACGCACAGGCCAGATTATTGTCCGGCAGACACTATCGGAAATGCGCACCTACGACAAATGCCAACATTGGGGTGTGGGGACCGGTCTGTTTTTTGGCATATGTCGTGATAATAAGGATCCGTGTCGCCCTCCTTTCTCTTATTGTAGTGTGTAATCCTGGCCAGTGTACTTTCTGGAACAGCGGGCGTAATGGTGCAGCTACAGTGAGCAACCGATCCCATGAAATATCGGCTGAAATTCTGAAATGCGCTTTCCATTAGGAAGGATTCCTTAGGTGGGGTTGAAGTACCGATTGCCATACGGCATAATCCTATAATATTTCGGACTCGGAGGAATGTTACCTTTTGAATGCACTGCTTTTCAATCTCCTGTAGAAACTGTACTTGGTACAAAATGACTGCATAATTAGCGTGCTTTTTTCCTATTGATTTTCGAGGGTTTGCAAATTTAAATATTTAAATCACGAGCAAAAATATGCGTTTTTTTCATTTGTTTGATGGAGAATTACGTCATCTTTATATTTATACTGGAAGAAGGAGTATACTTAGGTTTTGGAAAAGTTTCTAATTGTAAGAATTTTTAGAACCGTGCAATATCCACTCATACAGCATCGTATCTGTCCGCTTACCACTGCTCCTTATGAAAAGTACAATATGGTCTGCATCCATTTCAAAATTCCATGAACTCCATCTGGTATCTTTTTAAAAACGGCGAAAAATATGTGATTTTCTTTACGCGTAGCGCATGCACCTTGTAGACTGAAATCTCTGAACGCTAATGCAAGGATTAATCTGGTTCCAAATTATTTAGGAATTGGAAAACTTTTTAAAAACCTAATTATACGCCTTCTTCGAGTACAGCATATAAAGTTGACGTTATTTTCTATCAAACAACTGAAATAACGCGTATTTTTGCATGTAATTTCTATGCAATATACCTAAATTTGCAAGAACATCGAAAAGCAGTGGGAAAAAGGCATGCTCATTGAGTAGTCATTGTTTACCAATTACGGTTTCTACAGGAGATTGAAAAGTAGTGCATTCAAAAGCTGACATCCTGCCGAGTTCGAAATATTATAGGATTATGCCGCATGATAATTAGTATTACAACCGCGCCCAAGTAATCCTCCTTAATCGAAAACGCCTACAGAATTTCAGCCGGTATTTCATGAGATCGGTCACTCACTGTAGGTGCGGGTTTTCGCCTTCCCAGCTACCCACGTCCTATCCCGCCTCTACTGTTCACGAATCTTTCTTGATACCGGATTTAGGGTGCGATAGATGCTGAGCGAGTCCACTAGCACTTTAAACTAACTCACGCGCAAGTCGCTGATCCCGCTCTCACGCGGTGGATTTCGCCGGCAACGACGATCGAACTGGCATATTTGCATCCCGTTCGACGCATAAGAAATCAGCAATATTGCAAACATTTGCTGCATTTTGCTGATCGTAAATAGATAGTATCTAATTAGTGAGAAATTCGGTATAAGCATTTCGTTTTTTCGAAAATTTTCACCGCTAGAAGGTACTGAAATCAGGTGCTTGGAAACTATGACAGTCGGTCGACGGTACTTGCTTGATTACTTGTTTGTACAGTATCACAGAAAAAGCCAGTCTGGTGTCTTCCGGCTGTTAATTATATTTTGCACTCCAATCAAACGCATGGGTTGAGCACTGTCACAGCTGGCCTACGCACTGTTTCTCAACCTTCTGTATCAAGGCCGCTCTTCTAAAAATTATGGGGTGAAACCACTTTTGCCAAGATTGCCATTTTGGATGTTTCCGTCCGACCAGAGGCATTAAAAGTACGGATGTGTAGTAAGTTATGTATTGCGCGAAATGCTACCGGAAATATGATCGGGACACGGAGTGGTAAGGTGTGATTGTAATGGTAATTAATGTGTGAGCATTTCAGTCAAGTCGGGATGTCGGCTTTTAGATGTGCTCTCTTCCGGCCTCCGGCAGAAATGACACCCTAGTAGAGTGTGCACCTTTTTTCGCTGATTTTAATATCCTTATAAATCCAAGTATTTTGTACGGAAAACATGCATAAAATGCTCTTTTCGGCACGTTGTTTATGGTATACTACGTCTTTTTTAAATATTTTATTGAAAGAAACTATCTTTTTAAAGTGTATAAACGTTTCTTAATTACAAAATTGTCTTAAAATCACTCAGTCACTGTACTAGGACTTGGGTTGCCAATCTACAAACTGTCCACTTTTCGTTAAGAAGAATCACCCAGTCCTCTATGTCACTAAGAGGATGCTATATAGGGCCTTTCAATTTTCCAGCGGTGTGTATTACGCTGTATGCTTCATAAGCGGCATTTTTACACGAACAGATACGATTCCATTCAAATATGAATTTCACAGTATTCGGAAATCCTAAAATGCTTAACTTCCATAAAACGAGAGCTGGTCTTTTTCGAATCCAAAAGTTGATAATGACTAAATTTGCTTCAAAATAAACATAGAAAAGGAGGCTCTGTGCATGTTTCCTGCAAAATGTTTCATTTTATTAAGGCATCTAAAAGCAATGGAAACGTCGTGCTATTTACGTAGTCACTTTCGCGGGTGCCACTCGTACTAGAGCCTGGAAGAAAACGTACTTACAAGCCTGACTGAAATATTTTAAAATGATGCTGTGTGGTAATCACGGCTATAACCCACCGAAGTAATCCATTCTGGTAAGATCTTATTTCGTAGCCGTACCTGTTAGGGTTTGGGGTTAGGGGCCATGGTTGGGGCTTAGGAATTAAGGAGAATGTCTACTGCAGGTACGGCTACGAAATAGGAATCGACCGAGAAACCGATTAAAGTTCATGTTAAAACACAGGCGCGGAGAGTTGCATACGAGAGCGCCTCCAGGGAGAACAGGTAAAAGGCGAAGTTCGGACCATAAACAACGTCATTCTTTCAAATGTTGTTGATTCCGCTTAGTTTATGGACCTCAACGAAGCCTTTCACGCGATTTACAAGGTCCTCTAGAGCTACCGGGCACCCTGTCTGTGAGCAACAACAGAAGCGGTTGCAATCAAAAGCCGCAATATAAAAGCCTGCCTTATGCGCGCAGAAGAAGCTCGTTCAGGCTCCGCGTTTACCATGGTCAGAATTCGTCCAAATACACACAACTCTCAGCGACCTTCCACTCTCACCTCGCCTGTGCTTTAAAACGAACCTTAACCAATTTCCCTGATCACTGACATGTTTGACTTATACCCCGTTCTCATGTGAATGTACTGGCCTGACGAGAATTTATCGAAGGCCATCGCATGCTCGCCAATTAGTCTTTAGAATACTGCCAGGGCAAGTTTCGCAACGCTAGTTAAAGAGTGTTTATGACATTACTGCGCCTTTAGGTCCGTTTTGGAATGTTCCACACTTGTGTTTCCTATCAAACCGACTAGTAAAAAGGCATCTTGGACACTGCCTTTATCGTTCACTTAACCTAACTCATGTTGCGCGTTGATCATTGGGATGAAAGTCGCTCAAGTCTTTTTAACTAACTCTTGCATATCAGTGTGGTAGTCATCGTGCTTTGTCCGAATGTTTGAAACCTGGATCCGCCCGGAAAACAGGGTTTGTTAACCTGAGTAGTGCGCCATACTCAGAAGCTATTACGCCTTTGTTGTGGGTCAGCGGACATTTGTCTAGGATTGACTTCTTATAACTCTGGTGCCTTTGGAAGCGTTAATGAATTCTGCAGACAAAGTTGTCTATGCGCTCTCTCATATATGTCGTTATCATTCAGCAGGCATTGACCACGTAACGGGACAGTAAGTAATATCCAAAAGTTGCGATAACTGAAGCAACTATGACAGCCAATTTCTTTCTTCCAGGTATCTGCCATAGTTCTGAACATTTAACCACATCCACTTCTAATAGAAAATATTGCCAGTAAACTAACTGATTTGCTTTCAACTATAAAATACAGTCTGCTTAGAGGTGACGCAATGTTTCAGGGCAACTCAACTTTATTCTCAAACCCGCACATGAGCAAACGTCTCCGCTCTTACGGTGCGATCTGCTCTTTTTTAAAGCACTGTACGGAATGCAACAGGAGCCTGAAACATTCACCTACGGCGCGAATTTATTTTGGGCTCGAAATCCTCCTTGCCTCAACCCGGATGTGGTCACTTTTGCCAGGAGTGTGTACTACTCTACAGTGACTTTCGCAGGGTTTTGCACCGCTTTGCAGTATTTTTGATTTTTTTTCTGGACACGAAGAGCAATAAATCTGCTCCCATGTGTCTCAGCAAAGGAGAGGATATTGCTGTGCTGGGCCAGTTAGTAGGCCTCCGTCTGCACATTAATTTCACTAAAAAGTAGTCTGAAAGGTCCGTTCGCAACATTAGCGTGACATATGGCATTTCCACTACGGGTATAGAGTTAGACTGTTTTTTTATCCAGATTCCGACTTTCCGCGTACGTGCCTTCTAACCGCAGTTCCGGCAGGTAGTGACCGCTGGAGGAAAAGTAAATACCGGTAAGGCTTGAGTTGGAAACTGCGTTATCCGCCGTGTCGCATTAAATCCCGACTGAATAGTTCCCATACGCTTTGACCTTAAAGGCACTAATTATACAGGGTTTTAGTAATGTTTACTTGGAGACGGTAGCGCGCTGACCTCTGAAGGTGCAACTCTCCAGGCACCTATGTAAATTGCACGCGTCAACAATCCCCACTCGATGTGTATGTAAAGCAGGTCATGTTTGAAGAAAGACGGGTGAGGACTGATTTCTTATGTCTACTTGTTGTGGAATTACCTCTCGCTTAATTGCACTGTTCGGAGGAGGAATTCTTTACAGCTTTCAGATAAGGTAGGTGTGCCAACTCATGAAATGTCAACAGAAATTCTCAAATGCTTTTATCGTTTTTAAAAGATTGACGAAGTAGGGTTGTAAAATTAGTCAGCCTGCAACATAATTCTATAATATTGCAAGTACCTCAGGATACCGGCTTCCGAATGAACTTCCTTCCGGCTGCATGCAAAAACAGCATTCTGTAAAAAGTGACTGCTTACTTGGCGCGAATTTTGCTCATTGAGTTTCGATGCCCCCAAATTTCCCATTATATTTCGTGAAAAACATGCATAAAAATATTCATTCTTTTGCTCATTCGGTAGGTAATTATGGCTTCTTACAATCTTGAAATCAGAGGAAGGGCAAAACTCGGTTTTCAAAAACTTTTCCAATTCCCGAATAATTTTGAGTCCACTCTACCGTTACACGTGGATTCAGGGTTTCAAAACTACAAGCCGTATATTTTTCGCGTATGGAAAACCACAAATTTCTCTACGATAATAAAGGGGGAGCATATAGGGTTCATAAAATTTAGCAGTGGATTTGATCCATTTTGTTAACTTTACAAGCCACATTGGTAAATGCAGAGACATGACGTTTTATGAACGGCCATTTCTCTGTATTTAAATCCCACAATTGGAAACTTTTTTGAAACTGAATTATGTCCCTCCTTCGAGTATAAAATTAGAAGAAGACGCAATTTTCTACCAAACGAACGAAAGAACGAATATTTTATGCATGTTTTCCATGAAATATAATTGGACTTTTAGGGGCATTGAAGAGCAATGAGAAAAATGCGCGCCAAGTAAGTAGTCACTTTTTACATAGTGTTGTTTTTGCATGCAGCCGGAAGGAAATTCATTCAAAATCCGGCATCCTGAGGTAACTGAAATATTATAGAATTATGTTACAGGTTGACCAGCTTTACAAACTCACCTAATTAATCTTTTCGGAACGAAAACGCATTTCGGAATTTCGGTTGACATTTCACGAGATAGCCCACCTCCTGTAATTTAGCAGCTATTAAGCATTTCCTGCTTTCCGATGACTTGATCGTGCAAGTAAACTGCCTTCTGTTCCTTGTTTTCGGCGGGCTGGAATAGACTGGGTTACCTGTTGAAATTCCAGCCGTTCCGACAGTGGTGGACATGGCCGAACGTTAAGGCCAACGGCTAGGGTTTCAACCTGTAGTCCCGACGTGCCCTCCTTACTGCTGTGGATTCGAATCTTACCGAGGTGGCCGAGTTTTTGACATTTGGGCGGAAATACGTTATTTCAAATTACGACCAGTCATGCGCAGGCCGTTCAAAGAAAAGCCTGTGAAATCACGCATTACTCTGCAACTAATCCGTGGGACTACACAGTGTCTGCCTTATTAATACCAATACCAGTTTTACCAGGATATTTTGAGAGTAATTGCGGGTGTTACTGTGAGGTGGGGCACCCACGCATATATAGATATATACAACAGACAATTTCCTTACCGCCTTCCCAATGGAGGTCCACATTGCTGCCGAAGTTTCAATTGTCATTTTTTCGAATTTTTTACTGCGAAAAACTAGTAAGTTTGAGATAAACGTCCAGCCCACGTTGGTATCGCAAACCGGATGGCTAACCCAAGAAAAATTCACCTCTGATTTTAGGGGTAGAGTTAAATTAAAGTTAGAGCTGGGGCCATTACTCCTCTGGTTGCAAGCAGCTGTTGGTGCCATTACAGTGCCCAGAGTCATGATGAATGGACGGCCACAGATGACTTAACAGTGCGCGCTTTAATACGCTTCAAAGCTTTCCTGATACGTACATCCGTCTTAAGGACTGGGCCAGAGTGGGATATCCCTGTCCGTGATTCAGTCCGAGGGGTTATTCGTGTTTCATTTTTGGCAGAAGTGATCAAGAATGCTACGAGTTTTTGCAGTACAGATAGTGTGGATAGAGAAAGAGAGAGAGAAAGAGGAATTCGAATTATTTTAAAATCATAAATTTTAAATTTTCAGCAAAAAATTGGTGCCATTCACTATGGGCAGTAAATAAGATGATAGATTATTCCCGAGTCAAAAAGTTCAGCATAAAAGGAACGATTATTATGAGGATAGTTCAAGTCTTAGCTTCCTGTATTTCTATCTCTTCATACGTAAGATAGCGCGCCAGGAATGGCAATACAGAAGCTCGAAATGCCGACGTGCAACAAGACATAAGTCGGAAGCTTCGGCGCATCGGGCGGGAAGACTTCGCAGAAATAAGATCACAATGCAAGGGATGGGCAACTTCATCTATAATCCAACCAGCAAATTGCTTGACCGTATTGAAATGTCGTTATACGATAGTGTTGACTGAAAAAGATAAGAAACGCCAGTGGCAGAAGAGAGATCTTTTGAGCAAAGCAGAAAAAAGGACAGGAGAGCTGTAGAGGATAAGAGGAAGAATGTGGCATCGATAAATCGCCAGACTAAGGGTTGAAGTGTGTGGTAGGAACGCAAATGACGAATGCAATAAAGAAGTCTACGAACTTTAGTAAATATGGACTCAAAGTGAAGGGAAAATGAAAGATTTGATGACAGAGTAATGCCAAGGTACCTAAAAGAGGATACGTCGTTAGGAGGGATGTCAGAGGATTCAGGACTAGGAGAGGGTCGCGATCGGAAAATACACTGAACGGATTTTTGGTTGTTAATTCGAAGACCATTATCTTCCGGCCATGCTAGGACATGGTTTAGGCCATCCTTAAGAGACTGGAGGTGTGTCTGACTTTTGGGAGGGTGTCCAACAGCCACATCATCAGCATACTTGTCCAAAAGACAGTCATTAGGGGGACCTTAGATCGTCGGTGTGGAGGGAGTAAAGGTGAGGGGATAGAATGGAGCCTTGAAGAACTCCGTAGTCATTGGGAAGGACCATAGAGTTCCGCTTGCCAGATTGAACAAACTGAGTGCAGGAAGTAAAATAATCGCTCAGCCAAGGGACGACCCAGCCTGGAGAGCCGCACGCAGATGTTTTGGTAAGGAGAAGAGGGCGCGGGACGGTATTGAAGGCGGAGAAGTAGTCAAGGAAAGCGCATGCGTACTCGCGGCAACCCTTGTCTAATTCTTTTAGAGCAGAGTGGACCACAAGAGCGACAGCATCTAATGTACTGCGTTTGGCTTTGTATGCAAATTGTGAAGGATCGGAAAAACTGGAAGAAAAGGCTTCGTAATATTTAGGGCAACTCTTTCAGCAAGCTTTAGTAGTGCGGAAAAGCAGTAAATAGGACGAAAAGATTTAGGACCATAATTATCGGGTTTTTGGGGATGGAAGTGATTCTCACCGTACGCCAGGCGTTGGAAATCTTGGACTCCTTGAAAGACATATTAATGAGGTGCTTTACGATAGAGACTATCTGGGAACAACAAGCTTTAAGAAGAAACGGCGAGACACCATCCGGTCCGGCACCTGTTGATTCACGGACCGTTTTAATATGTTTCTCACTGTTGCAACAGACACGGGTTAGAAGGCACATGGGGATAGGGGAATGCCATCTGAGGGAAGATGGGAGTCACTGTGACCAGTCTGTGAAAACAATCGTGCAGGCAAAGTCCTCCGCGCTTGTAGTTTTTGGAAGGCCGAGCCACAGGTTGACATTTCAGTCGTCGACCTCATCGTTTGGCCACGTCCATCCCTCCGTCCGAACGGCGGTACCATCGACTGGGATCTCAACAGATAACTCCGACCATCCCAGCCATCAGAAACCGAAGGATCGATTCAACAGGTCGATCTACACAGAAGGAGCGTATAAAAGCCGTTCGTACCGTAAAACCTTGTGATATATTTAATCATTCACGCCAAAAATAAAATATGTGCGACCCCTCCGACCGAGTTATGCCCCTGCCTATGCTCATTCGGCCTGCCTTCAAGGACTGGGATCTGTGGTAACATGATGGGAGAAAACTCACACACGCGTCCTAACTATTTGCATACGATGAAGTTTTTTAGGGAACTGAACCGCTCC
Source organism: Spirometra erinaceieuropaei (assembly GCA_902702965.1). Classification (NCBI taxonomy): domain Eukaryota; kingdom Metazoa; phylum Platyhelminthes; class Cestoda; order Diphyllobothriidea; family Diphyllobothriidae; genus Spirometra; species Spirometra erinaceieuropaei. The sequence continues at coordinate 3,276,671 of CACRXP010000006.1, read as the reverse complement.
CAGACGTTAAGCGCAAAAACCCCTCAAGATGACCACAAGACTGAAAACTCCTTCTGGAAGATAGGTTTGACTTTATAAGGGCATTAAAATAAAATTATAAAAAAACCACCAATTTTATAGTCCTCTTTTTCGGAGCTGTCAGATGGATGCTCATAAAAATGTTATCATCCTGCCGCAGGCGAACTCGTCTGAGATCACGCTCCCCGTTAATCATTGGCATTGAGGCCGGTATCAAGACAGAGTCAAGAAGAGTGTAGACGAGTGAGTGTGCAGGTGAATGGCGCGGCCGAGACCGTACCTTGGCGTTCCCTCCCACACCCCATTGTCCAAACAATAACTGACCAGGATTTTCACCAATAACAACAACAGCAAGAAAGACAATTTGGATGACAGGACAGCCATGCTTACAACCAGTATACCCAGCTGGAGCGCAGTCGTACCTACCGGCAGGGCACCAGGGGCTATAGAACTGCCGGCGCATACCAGGCTGTGAGGGTCATGGTTTGCTGATCCTGGCATAGCAAACGCCTACAATCCTTGACCGTCAATCTTACAGGGAACAGATACCAGTAGAAAACGTGCCAAAAGGTCTATCTGTGTCTCATCAGTTTTGCCATAATCTGGACCTCATGGCGAGAGACTCAAAGCATTTGCTGTAGTCGTTAAATCCTTTTCCGAGTCCAGGGATGCCACGTGGGTGGAGTTACAGTAGCGACGTGCGCGGATCTTGGTCTCGTGTATTCAAACGTCAGCCAAATGCAATTTTGTGGTAGGTTTTGACAATCTCGACGTAAAAAGAGTTCAATTCACTTGTCCCTTTTGGTCAGCCTTTGCACGTCCTGTTGATTTTGGTTGCATTTAATGATGTGGGCTTCATTTGGACCTTTTTTATAACATAAAATGACTTCACTTCAAAAATCGGAGGTCTTTTGCTTCTGGAGGCGGCGAGCGGTTATGCGTCTGTGGCTTTAGTAAGCTCTCTCACCACATCATTTATATTGTGTACAGCAGTTCGTATTTTTCCTATGCCTTGGTAAAAATTGGTTTTATTTCACGAAAAACTTGTTGTAGTCAAGTCTGAAGTCCGAAGAGTACACCAGGGCACAGAGCACGCCTCAAAATTTCATCGGTTAAGGTGTTTTGGCGGATTTGCAGTAATTTGTTTTGACCCGACTGTGAAAAACTCGATGACCGAGGTAGGACTTAAAAGTACGACAGCCACCAAACCACGAGGCCCCACCGGAAGCCATTAAATTAATCGAAATTTGGTCAAGTTACCCGCCCAACCTACTGCAACGTCTGGAATCCACCAAATCTGATGCAGTAAGCTGACTGCCCAAGCAGGATTCCCTAATGATTACCCACGGCTGCCGGTGGGGTCTCGTATCTCAGGTGACTAGGGCGTTGGCTATACTCAAGTCTTCCTCTTACTGTCGTGGATGCGAATCCCACCGAGGTCCCCGAGTTTTACACAGTTGGGTTAAAATAAATGACTTTTGTAATCAAAATAGTTCTGGCAGACAAATAGTAAATTTAATCAGGATATAACTGTTTGCAGAGAACCATGAAAAACTATTTAGCAACAGTATAGAGAAGGACCCCACTTAACTGTCAGTAGACTGTGGATCGCGTCATATGAAGTTTTTCTCGGCACACATTTGCAGGCCGTTGCAGAAATTGCATTGCCAACAACAATTAATTTTCACGAGCTCATACCTTAACTCAAAATCCGTTATCTTGTGAAAAATACTTTTTGTTTAATTTTTAATTACTACTCTCATTTCCGTTGTCGTACAATAGCGTAGTATAAGACTTTCGGCATTAATCCAGGCAATTTCTGTATTTCCTTTCATTTTATCAACTTTCTGTCTCAGCGGGCTGCCCCACCCATAAAACTCCCTTTACCATAAATCACGTACGGCACGATCCACAGTCTACTGACAGTTAGGTGGGGTCCTCCTCTATACCGTTGCCAACTATTTTTTTCCCGTCGTGTTTAGGCATAATGGTCAGTTTTCTTCAAGTCAAATATTCAGGAAGTTCTATTTGCAACTTCGGCATCATGAATGTTCCCGGGGGTGTAATTGCTAAACTTAGACGGTCGACCTTTTCTAATTATGGAAGATGGACTTTAGAATGTCGTACTAGCTCTCACTTCCTATATAACTCAGTCAGTCCTCCTTTAACACTGCACTCAACTTCTGCAGGCTTGTACTCCTTTTTAAACAGTCTTGCTTACTCGAATGTAGGTTCAGATACCGTGGTCCCTTTTTGTTGAGTTTTGCAATCAAACTGTCAGAATCTGAGAGTCTTTCCGCTTGCCAAAATGGCTCAGCAAATAAACTGTCAAACGTTGTGCGAATACGAAATTCACTTCCAGAAAGTGCAAAAAATGACTTGAGACGCCGCACACGCGAACCAAACATTTGTTTACTTCTGCGGACACTTCTGCTATTTTTGAAGGCATTTTAAATTCTTGCAGAAACGCATCTCTCCTTGCTCTCCTGTAATTGGACAGCTCGATGCACGTAGTCTTGATGATTGTCGCTGTTTACATTTTTAAATAATCCTGCGACGTTCCCATTCGGTTTTCTCCCGGCCAAGACATAGTCGGCCAAGCAAACAAGCCCGAAACAGTTCTGTATCAATCTACCCCCCAGACTCTGTCGTCTGCCCTCTGCTTGACCGACCTCGGCCTGGTAGGTGGTTGCCTGTTCGTGACCCCTATAGCCCATATGAAACTGGTTTGCTTCGGGAAGCCAATGAATCGGTGTGCGCCCATTCCTGAGTGAATATATATATACATATAAATTTGGCAGATTTGAGAGGCAAGAACGTCCTCCCCGAAGCCCGTGTTGAAAACTATGTTAGATGTTATTTTACGGAGAAAATTGTTGTATAGCAATCTTTTCTAGGAGTAGGTAAGTCGAGCTGATGGGCCTGAAGTTGCTTCGGGAAGCCAATGAATCAGTGTGTACCCATTCCCGAGTGAATAGAGGCCCGTTCTGCAGCGACAGAGAATGGCAGATGGCGAGGCACGGATGAACTTCGGTTCGATGAAGTGCTTATGACCCATCTCGTAGACGCCATTGGTGGACCAGCTGCGCCAGGTGTGTGAACGCATGTTTGTGTTTGCGGTCCCAGCTGGTGGTCAGGGTTATGGTTGGCTGAATGAAAACAAAGAAGCCCGAAACAGTGCTATATCAATCTGCTCCCAGACTCTGTCGTCTTCCCTCTGCTATCATAGCCTGGCCGAATTCGGCCTGGTAGGTGGTTGCCTGTTCGTGACCCCTATCACCAATACGAAGCTTGTTTGTTTCGGGGAAGTCAATGGATCGGTGTGCACCCATTCCTCAGCGAATAAATACCCGATCTGCAGCGACAGAGAATGACAGGTGGCGAGGCACTGATGAATTTCCGTCCGATTAAGTGCTTATGACCCATCTACTTGACTTCAGTGGTGAATCAACTGCGCCAGGTGCGTCTGTGCGCATGCTTTTGTTTCTGGTTCTGGCTGCTGGTCTGGGTGATGGTTGGCTGAATGAAGGCGAACAAAGCCGAAACAGTTCTGCATCAATCTCCTCGCCTCCCCCCCCCCCCCAGACTCTGTCGTCTCCCTTCTGCTATCATTATGGCTAAACTTGGCACCTTTTACACCACATGCTGCATTATAAGCATACCACTTTGGTCAGCTCGCTAGGCCCTGGACCGACTACTTAAAAGCCGCGCATGCTTCTGCCTCAACTCCTCGAAACAAACCTTTTGCACAATTATACCTCCACTGCACAGTACTTTTCAAAGGGCTGATTAAGTAACTGCATACAGAGGGGGTTAAATGCATTCAGGTGTGGAAAACTGTTACAGCGCTCGGTGGCATAATTTCTTTTGGGGCTGCTGGGCTGGGCTGGGGGGGGGGGGGTGAGGTAAGGTACTAATGTGACCGCAGACTGTCTCTCTTTCTGCCCATTAAAGTGCTGTTAACTGCCATGAAACATAGGCAGTTGTCCGAACAGCCCTCGGTTGGTGGGGAGGGGAGGGGAGGGGAGTTTGTTGTGCACACAAGGTTAACCTGAAATAATGAGAAAGAAATACGGCGTTTTATGCACCACGATAGGGTCCTCCGTAAGACCTCTAGGGCCGCGCTGAAATCAGTTTACCTCACCAGCCTAATCCGAAACCATTTAATTTCAAAAAACCCTGGTACTCACAGTCATGAATTCGTGCCACTGGTAATTCCCCTCCCCCTCCCCAGATGTGGGCCCAAGAACAGGCTGTTTTATCGGTGGGGATTTATGACAGGGGAATTAGGAGGTTGACTGTGAAATCTTTACACGTGTTTGAAGTTAGCATTCACCGTCAATTGGCAGGCTTTGGTGTTCTCTTTCAAATTAGACCGAGAATTGCCGTGAAAAAGGGTAGAGGAGGCTGAAATTGACATTTATGACTGGGTTTCTACTGTCAGACACCTAGTTCCCACAATTTGTCACTTGCGCACGACTTTTTACCATTCCTGTGATAGGCACCAGACTATAAGAGACGCCAATCCAATAGTAAACATTTACAGTCTAAACTACAGGGGACCGGATGAAAACAACATGACTGGGCATGACTGACTAATGGACACACCAAAACTGACCGTCGCAGATATAGCAGATTAGACCTCTTAGTTAAGGCTAAATATCGAAGTAAAGTATTCATAGTAGCTTTGGAAGCCACCTCCGGTAACCTCTAAGGAGACCGCAATCTTGTATGAACTGTAGACCACTTAGGGGCGCCGGATGGCCATAATGAATAATCAACTTTGACGATTGGTCGGATCAGACCTGAGGTTATCCAGTGATTGCAGTCACGTCTTTCATGACGAGAGTGTGAGAGATTCCGATCAGCAGAAGATACAAAACCATTATGTCAAGTAATCGTGTGACACTCACTGTTGTGGTTAGGACCTCCCTCGGTCCCATTCTGTCCGCCCGCCGGATTGCTACTGACGACAACGTGCGTTGCGTCATGGGGCACATACTACATATAATACGTAAGCAGCGAGCGAACAGAATGGGATAGAGTGAGATCCTAACCACAACAGTGAGGGTCACACTCTTTCTCCACATGTTCATACGCCTCCGCTCACAAGACGCATGACGTGCTACTGTGTCATAGAACATACCGTGAAACAGCTGTCTGCATCTGGCCTGCGCACTCTCAGCAAACTGCTTATGTATTATGTGTGGCATGTGTCCTGGGGCCCAACGTTTGCTGTCGCCAGTAGCAAGCTGGCGGGCGGACAGATTGGGATCGAGAGAGATTTTGACCACAACAGTGAGGGTCGCATGTATATATACCTCACTTTAAATGGTCCATGACGTACTTATGATCAGTAGCAACCGTGTAACAGCTGTCTGAGTCTGGTCTGTTACACTTTTGGTGAGCTGCTTGCGCCATTCTTACTTACATCAGTTGGTGTATCTCATGAGATACTACCCGAAATGCTAAAATGTTGTTCCGAATCGAAAGAATTACGTAGGTGGGATCGTAAGTTTGATTAGATCGTAACCTACTCTCAAAGTATTTCCGTAACGTGAGGATGTCAACTTTCAATGCCAATCTTCCCGGCTGACTCCAAAAATCGTACCCGGTAAAAGTGAATATTCAAGTGGTATGCACGTTTCTACCGGTTTTCGATGTCATTAGAGATTCAAATATCTTTTAAAGGAAACATGCACAAACGTGCCTTTTTTGTGCTCTTTTACCAGCAAATCAACTGTTCTCCAAAGTTTACACTTAAAGAAAGGGCAGGTTTTGTTTTTAAGAAAGCCGTTATATTCTAATGTAACCTTGGATGCGGACTGTCACTACAGTTTCCCTTATAGTTTCCAAACCGCAAACTGCATACTTTCCATGTGGGGAAAATTGTACATTCCATTACGAAACTTCCATGTACGACCCATTGAATTTTGTTACAGAGATGAAGCATCTATAAACGGACAAATGCGACTTTACCTAAATGGCCATTTGGGGGTTTCCGTTTATTATAAAGACATTTCATAATCACCAGCTTTTTAAACCGAAAGCCGACCTTTTTCTAGGCAGAAAATTCGACGATGGTGAGATTTCGTACAAAATGCGCACCAGGACGGATATACTCGTGTTGGTGGTGGCTATTTAAAATCACTGACAAAATCCTACTACTTACAGTAGGTAGGCTAACTCATGAAATCTCAACAGGAATTCAGAAATGCCTTTTCGTTTCGAAAGGACTAATTAAGTAGGGTTGTTAAGCTAGTCACCATGCAGCATAATTCTATAATAATCCTGTTACCTCGGGATGCCGGCTTTCGAATGGAAACCCTGAATGCAAGTGTAATAGCAGGTAGGGTTCAAAATGATTGGGGAATTTGAAAAGCTTTTTAAAAGCGAATTTTACTCTGCCTTTAGGTATAAAATTGGAAGAAGGAGAAATTGTCTACCGAATAAGCAGGAAAATGAATATGCTGATGCATGTTTTCCATGAAGTATAAATGAATCCTTAAGGGCATTGAAAATCAATAAGAAAAATGTTTGCTTCATAAGTAATCATTTTTGCAGAGTATAGTTTCTGTATGCAGACGGAAAGAAGTTCGTTCAAAAGCCGATCTCCTGATGTAACTGAATCATTATAGAATTATGTTGTACGATGATTAGTTTTACAACCCTACTTAATTAATCTTGTCGAAACGAAAAGGCATTTCGGAATTTCGGTTGACATTTCATGAGCTAGCCCACCTACTGTACGTATCCACCTTTTACTAAGTGTGGTTTTTTAAAACAACCGGAAAGAAGCGCACCACGGCGTAACTGAACTATCGTGGGATTGCGCTGCACGATAATCGTTACTGCAGTCTCGCCTAACTAGTCCTTCCAAATCGAAAACGTATTTCAACATTCCAGCTGACACACCACTGTCACAAAAGTTGGTGGAAATGACTTATATGGTCCCCTAAACAGGACCTGGAAACAGGAACTGCCTCCGACACGGATGACCTTGAACCAACTTCCAATGAAAATATGGTTATGTTATGGATTAGTTTTAAAATTAACGGTAAGGAAAGTCGGGATCAGGTATAGAGGCTATTGTCAACTGCAGAGTTAGGGTTTAGGCTTGGGTTAAGGTCAGGATTAGGGTAACGGTTTAGTTTTATATCAGGGTTCTTGGGCGCGACGTTCTTACTCCTGTTCGGGGGGCCATATAAGTCATTCCACCGATCAAGTTTCGGAAGATGCTCGGCCCTTTGAGGCTTAATCTATTGTGCATTTCTGGCTAATTGACCGTTATCAGTCAGCCGTACTTGACCCGCGGGTTGGGCCACCCCACTGAGCCACGGACCCGTCGACTGCGATCGGGAATATAAAATCATTCAGCACTCTGATTTTCGTCCTTCACAACGAGATTTTGTCGAGCAGTAGACAGGAAACATCATGTGCATGCGGCAGAAGCGCTGACTTCCCACGCACAGGGGTCTTCCGTGCATTCAACCCAGCAGCGTCTGTCTCCGTCGCAGCATCACCTCCAAGAATGGGAAGTCTGTCTCTCGGAGATGCGTCCTTAGTTATTTTTTCTGTCGGCCAAGAATTTTTGGAGGTGTGCTGTGAATAAGAAGAGGACCAGCGATTGTGCACATCGCCAGCACTAGAGGAAGCCCTTCGCGTTCATTTCACAGTGATAATGAGATGCATTCCAGGCCTTACCTTTTTACAGTCTGCGTTTGTTCAAAGTAAACTTAATTACTTTAGACTTACAGTGGGCTTCTGCATGTATATGTGTGCGTTTTGTCCCTAAAATGGGTCACGCGGTAGGCACGCTGGACCAACACGGGGGCTAGATCGGAGTTCGGCAGGCGCTATCGGGAATCCGTAGCCAAGATGAATGTCAATATTCGGGGTGCGATTGCACGTCCAGTTTCAGACTCATGCCGCGCCCAAACCTTGTTGTTGTCGAAAATCCTAGTCAAGTTTTTATTGTGGACCGGGGGGTGTGGTCGTATGCCCAGGTGCACGTTTTCATCGTGCCTATCACCTACGGCCTCTCTCATCCCCGGTCTTTTGACTTGATCATGACACCGGACCGAAGACGTGGGAGAATGAGAGAGTGTGGTAAATGCTGTGCAAGTCACCGTGCCTGCTCTCACCCCGCTGTAGGGCTGACGATGGACCTCGTCGGCAATGACGGTCGAACTGTCGTCGTGTGTATGCGAGTGAGAGGAAGAGAGGAAGTATACCTACTTGCTCCTCCAGCAAGACCTGCTGTCTCACCCAATGACCTTTGTTTTACCGCATAACGTAAGAATTTTCCCCAACAAATCTTATTCAACAGAGACTGCTACATCGACCTCTGTCTTTTAAACCATGAAGCAGCGTAATGAAAACTTCCGGAAACATAAAACAACGGCTCGATCGTCTATTCCGACGACTTCCACTTGCACGCCACGACAAGACGAACGCAGGGACGGTGATTTGCACATGAATTAGTTTGTAGTGATGGTAGAATAGTGCTGCATTTACTGAGCCATCTCCGCTCTCTCCCTCATGAATTCGGTGTTAGGAGAGAGAACCTGGAAGACCGGGGGTGGGGCCGAGGGCAGGTGGCCGGCGCGGGGTGGACCCGGACCTAGGCGCACCACCAGGCCCCATGTGGGGCACTTGTTATGGCTGCGCAGAGCAGTAACACGTGCCGGATCCCGATCTGGCCCCTGTGTTGGTCCAGCGTAAGTCTCGCATGGTCTGTTGTGGGGGACATAAAAACGGGGACAATAAAGGAAAAAACGAGAATACAGAGAGAGAGAGAGACGGGAAGATGCTTGAGCGACATACCCACTTGCCGAACGATGAATGCCCGGAACAAACCTAAACCCTCGTTCACTCTGTCTCTCGCTTTTGAAAAAATTGCAGGAAATGAGGTCCCGAGATGGCCAGTAGAACGGAAGGTGACAGCAGTGGGTACTGACTAAGTGCGGGGAGAATTCGCGCATCTTAGAGCTCCAGCCTTAACCTTCACTCCTCGAAAGGTCATCCGCACCCCTCATCATCATCGACAGTCGTAATCAGGTAAACGGAATATAGTTAATTTCCGTGAGACTGAGCTCAGGTGGGAAAAAGAGTCTAGCGTATTGTTCTTGGATTCACTTTCAGGACGTCCATCCAACGACTCGTGACTGATGAGAACGAGTAAAGCCGAAAATTTTCCGAATGTGAAGCGACATTTTCAATGTCCTACAAACTCATTAATCCCCCAGTCACCTCGGCCTCCAGCGGTAGAAGTCCAGCCCTAAAACGTATGAACAATCATCAATTGTGTGATGTCTTTTCCACAGTCAGTTATGAAAGTCTGAAGCCGAGCGTGATTGAACGGTTCAGTTAGGTAGGGATTCAGGGGCAGAAAAGTAAGCGGAAAATGGAGGAAGAGGATGAAGAAGATAGGGATGATGATGGTGGTGGTGGTGGTGGTGGTGGTGGTGGTGGGAGGAGGAGGAGGAGGAGGAGGAGGAGGAGGAGGAGGAAGGAGGGGAAGGGAAGGAAAGGAGTCGTGCAGACTTCCGTAGAATTTAGAACAATATAACTCTTCTTTAATTCAATGGTTTTTGTGCACTTCCCAAAACCAAGCTTATTTCCTGGTTCACGCATCAGCAACATTCAATGACAGTTTTTAGGCGTACTATTGTTGATATTCTAGGCGATAAATTCTTTTATTTGCTTAACGCAAATGCGGGTACCAGGGTTCATGAGGTCTACCCACGTGGCGGTGACGACACACTTCTCTATCTACCCTTATTGCTTCAGAAGTGGTGTCAAGACATTTTTAATTTTTATATATTTGTCGTAAACCACTACTTTTTCTTATAAAGTAGACGTTACACCCAACACTTTTTTTCGTTTTAACAGCCAACGCCACTAGAAGCTGCCTGGCCAACGGCGTCTGGGTGAACAGGACAGACTACGATAATTGCATCTGGACGAACACGACGATTGCAGACCACGATGAGACCATCTACCTGCAGACAATCTACTGTGTTGGCTATTCCATCTCCCTGATCAGCCTCCTTCTCTCCTTGTTCATATTTTTTCGTTTCAGGTGAGTAAGCATCCTCAGCTGACCCGCTCCTTTAGACCCCTCCACTGCCTACGAAATTTTATACATACCCATTTGATGGGTACGCTGGTACTGCGAGTTATCGCCTGGATGACACTTTACGGAAACACAAGTTCTGTTGGAAATTCTACCGTGGTAGGTTGTGCTGCTGTACAGTAGTGCTTTCTATCTATTTTCAAATGAGATCCAGAATCCCTCCATAAAAAGTCTGTTTGCCCATCAAAGCACAGGATGGAGCTGAGCAAACATCCGGTCGAAAATCTAGTACAACCTTCCAAGGGCAAAAGTTTTTGGTAAGAACCATGCGTGCAGAGACGTGGGTAATTATTTAAGGGTGGAAATGGATGGAAGCCCCACACCCGGCCAGAAGTTGGTATCCCGTCTCTTTGACAATGAATGCTAGGGTCTACAAAAGTCTGTTCAAGTTTTGAAATAGCTCATTGGAAGAACAAATATTTAAGTCATGTACCCTTTGGAAAGAATGTGAGTAGTACAAGTGTGACCTGGGAACAGCTGTGTCTATTCAGCCTATCGCGTGGAACACTTGCCACTACGGCCTTCGTGCCAAGTCCCGAATTGAAAGGGAAATTGGATACCATTTGAGAGAGCATCGTATTCTGTATGTAATATGTTGGAGCAAGATGGCAGCCGGTGATGACACACGTCCGGGTCCCTTGGCTGAGGGCGTCTACATCGGCTTGAATTTGATTGGTCGGCTTGGATAGCTGGGATTGGCCGAGAATCTGGCTGCCACTGGTACGGCTATGCACATACGCGCGAGAGGCACAGTGTTGCGGCAGGCGCCCGGAGTAGGGTCAGTAGACCTCACTCACTCCCATTTGGTATCGGCTGCTGCAATGACACTTACTGTTTGCTAGATGACATTACCATCTGTCTGTCGGTAGATCTAAAGATCAAGGATACAGCGGTCGAAAACCTATTATGGCGGGGCTGACAATGCGTCTGCATCTTATCGATTCTTTTCAGCATTACTACTGAGATTGTTTTCGGTAGACGTGTTTGTCTTCATGACAAATCGGCTAGCAGTAGAAAAAGGCATGGCAAGGTGGTTACCTTCCAAAACCAGTTCTTAGATGGGTCTGCGGACATAGGTTTGGTTTTAGGGGCGAGCTAGGATGAGCGTTAACAATTGCGGTTAGCGCAGTGTCTGTGAGTTTAGAGTTCGCGCTGGTTGAAGGCTTGGAGTTGGGGAGAGGGGGGGTTGGGGCTTAGAATGTGGGAGTGTGGCGGTTCAATTTTGGGTTTACGGTTAGGTTTCACAGCAAGGGGGTTTTGGTTAGGTTTCACAGCAAGGGAGTTTTGGTTAGGATTAGTTCCAGGGTTAAAGTTAGCATTACCATTTCAATAACCGTTAGTTAGGCGTTCAAAAATTCAATAACTGAGTTAATTGATCGATTAATTAGTCATGACGATTAGTTGATAATAATAGCCACTGCCCATTCGTTGCAGTTTTTACGAACTTAGCCGTCAGAGATTCGGTAGACATTTGCGACACAGCGTTTATTGAATTGTTCACTGCTTCGTTAATCTAACTAGCGCACATAAACAATTTTCTTTATCTTTATGACTCTCCTTATTTTTAACTATATTTTCCGACTAATTATCATTTTCCCCATCCATAAAACTCCCATTTATCCCCTTTCCGTATTACATTAATCCCTGGCAAGAGTTTTCTTAGTGCGGTCGCGTTTTCAACTTCTTCCACCATCTTCTGTTACATGAATATTCAGACTGTTGTCGTATTTTCGATCTCTGCTTTTTTGCTGAAGTCCAGAACCCGACCTACTTGCACCCCGGCAAGACACAAGGGGGCGAAGAATTCTATTTAAGTCCCCAGAAAAAAAATAGAATACGGAGATTCCTGCAAGAGCGAAAGGATGATAAACTACTTCTACTGGTAGGGCAGATGGGTCGGGCAATTAACATAATCTGCGAGAAACATTGAAAAAACTCACATTTCTGCCATATGTTTGTTTTATTACCCCAAGGATGTGAGGGACAGATCGCGGAAATTGTGATATTCGAATTATGGTGCGCAAAAGCAGGAAAAACAGGCAACTCATGGGTATTGGCTAAAAAAGGCTGAATTATGTAAGACAGTGTGTGGTAGGCAAACTTAACCCTAGTTCTAACCTCAGCCCTAACTCTAACTCTAACCCTGATTCTAACCCGACCCCCACATTAAACCCAACCTTAATCACAACCCCAAATTTAGTCAGTCTCCTTTGCCTTAGCATTCATGTTACTCTGACAAAACAGGCCTACCCAAAGCAAGTAAACAGGCGTGTTGTAGTAATGCAAACATGAGCCTATACATCCGGGTGTTGCCAACCCAGGAATACTTTCTCTCACCTCATTCGAAGGGTCTTGGGCTAATTTCCAGGTAGATTTGGGCCAGCGTTACGGTCGGTGTTAGAGTTAAATTTACGGTTATGGCCATGGTTAGGGCTTGGGTTAAGTCTAGTGTTATAAGTAGGATTATGATACAGGAGTGTTTCTCCGCCCCTCCCCTGGAATTTCACGCAAGGCTACCTGCTCCACCGGTGGCTTTTTATTCCCTCGTCTTACCTGCGTCCCTCTAACAGCAGCAGAGAAGTCCGTTTGTCGATGTAAGAGCCTCTTTTGCGCCCTATTCTTGAAGCAATCAGTAAACGGACTTCCTTCTTCCTTAAACTCAAGATCCGTCTGTGATGGTCGCCAGAACGCACCACCTTTTAACCTCTCAGCTCGTCGTGGCCTAGCTGTAATAGAAAAAAAAGTAAACTCCATGCGGGAGTTGTTTTCGTTAAGTTTCCTCAGGTCCAAAGTGGTGGACATGCGTCATTGACACTCACTTAAGACTCGAACGATGAAATTTGCTGAGCTTGTCCTTACTTCGCCATCGTTTTAGGCGCTGAGTTTTCATTTTTTCGTACCTTCTTCAGTACCTATACAACGCGACAACCGCGATCCAGTCATTGGCCAGTCTTGCAATGATCTGTTGGATGTTTATAGAGGGCGTACACCTGTTAAAGATCGTCTACTGGACTTATGGATTGCACCGAATTCGCATTTGGCACTACGCCGTCTTCGGCTGGGGTATGCCAACTAAGACTGAAGAGTCCTTTTCGCATATGTCGTATTTGTGCTTACTGCCTAATCAAAAGTAAATGTTATATTTTACTTATTATTTAGATTTTGCTTTGAATTGTTTTTTCTTTCCTCAAGGTCTTCCCTCAGTCCTAGTTGTTGCCTGGGCCATTTTTAACGCTGTCCAGTTTCCAAACGAGTAAGTTTCATTCTTTTCATACGGGACTACTCAAGTGCTTTCCGTCTGCACACTCAAGACTTTTATTTAATTTTCCCTAGCATGTGGATACAGAATAGTCAGGAGTTCTACTTTATATCGCTGCCTTCGCTCATCATACTTTGTGTGAGTTTAAAGTTGCTTTTTAACTCTTCTGCGTTACTTTCTTGGCTCAGATTTTCGAACAGACCTTTAGTCAGGAAGGAGTGCTTAAGCAAATTCACATACCTAGTTAACGTCTGACTAATCCTAGGGCAACTGACATACGATTCAAAGGTGGCTTCTAATTGTAAAACTTCCTGTGTGTAAATCTCACTTGGTAGTATTCTGGTACGTTAGTAGTATGCATTCTTCAGGGATTCTGGTTGCTTGGCAGGTTTTGCCTACCTTTTGGAGAGTATGCACACCAGTTTATTTTTTGCACGTGAAAATTATTCCATGTCATGAAAGTATTGTAGATTTTGCAAATCCTGATCACAACCGTCCTTGAGATGTGCGCTTAATAATTCATTTATCGAATGTCCAGAGTTTCATGAATGCCGGTCGCAAATAGTGAATCATAGTGCAGCTCTACTTCTATATGACACATTAAAAACTAATTGTCTTTAAAGAATCTACCAGCCATTTAGTCGGGAGACTTTTAATACACGGCCTGCAGAACTTTTGAGTCAGAATACTTCACACTTCAGAGGCCTCAGTTTTGGAGGACACATTTTCCATCAAACGATATATAAAAGCCAGCTTTTTAGGTATTCTTGAGGCAGAATGTGATTAGAATTTTGCGAACAACAACCAACTTCTCGCTCGAGGTATAATTGCTAGGTCACGTGGAAGCAGAACTCATTAATCTCGCGGATCGAATTTTCCTTTTCTGGTGATCGGCTGTCGGGAACAAGTAGCACGGAAATAGCCACTTCAGCCTCTTGCAAAAATGATTGTGTTTATGCAATCTTTCGCAACGCAAATGCCTATTTTGCGTTCTAAAATTAAGATGCATCGTTGGAGCTCACTGCCGTGTGACTGGGTATGCTCGACGGCAACCAAGGGGACGAGGACTCATGGATCGACCCATCGACTAATTGACCTCTGCTCATGTCTCAGGTCAGTTCAGCCTGATCTTGCGCTATGACGGGGCGATGAGGGAAAACTATCCAGAAACAGAGGTGTCAGTCCCCAGTGTCATTGTCGCCGATGCTTCTTAATTTGCAGTCTCGGTCTGTGAGTTGGTTATAGCCCAGATATGTTTGTGACGAAGCCAACTTCGACGGAGCATCGCGCATCCGAGTGATCCCATCGATAACTGGCTGGAAGGCAAGGACAGTCGACGGAACCACTTAAAAGGGCAGAGAAGAGTGAGGGTGACATTGGGAGATCCATCCTCACAACAAATCGGCGTATTTTTTACTATAATTAATCTGATGCACTTGAATCTATAACGATGGGCTAAGAGTCGTCGCTCCAAAGGCTACCAACTGAAAATATATCTCAGTCCCCATGGGATACTTTTCAGTGACCGGATAACCGCTTCCTCTCGAAGTGACCTATATGGCACTGCCATTTACACCAGATCCATATAGCTCTTATTGTGACCTGGCACACGCGTATTTAGAGGCCTGGTCGTGTGCGTAGTACGCGTAGACGAGCTAGTTTTTTGTCGGTTACTGCGCTCGGCTAACCTCAGTTACTTTCGCCCCCTCCCAACCCCTCCTATTCCGCATTGCAGTGCAACGTGATTGTCCTGGTCTTTATCCTCTACGCCCTCATCTGCCGGATCAAGAGGACTCCCCGCGAATCGCAGGCATCAGGCATCAGTTCAACCACCCAAGCCCGGACCCCCATCCCCACCAACGGAACTTCCCTGACCCCGCTGAATCTGCATTCCGCATCTCTGTCCAGCAGGTGCCTCACCGTGAACTCGTGTGGCAACCCCGCCGGTCGGGAGGCCGGCCACCAAGAAATCCCCCTGCGCAACGGAACCTCCGTCTGCATCGAAAGAGCCGAGCCTACTCAAACTGTGGCAGGAAAAAATGGGCCCCTCGAATCCCTTCCAGGGGCCACCTGGCAATCACGTAACTCTCACCTGCTCACGATCTCAGGCACTGAGGCTGAAAGGCTGAAATTGGCGGCCTCTTCCGTCGACGTCAAACGTCGTATGAGCAGAACGCACTCCGTAGAGGAACTGAAGGGGACGGAAGCACGCAAATCCTCAGCAATTTCCTGCAGAAGCCTGCAAAAGCTGCGCTTTCGGTTGGGCAACAAGTTCAGTCGCTCGGATCCCATGTGAGTCTCCGTCTGTGTGTCTGTCTGGCCCACTGGCCTTAAATAGTAACTGTTTCGCACCAACCAGCGGCGTTCTTTCTTCAGCAGGTCGCCTGCTACAGTGGCTAGTGTTCGCAGTCAGTCTCGACCCACGGCGTTTGTCCTCTAACCAGATGCGTTACAACTAGTTGGCAGGAGCCGAAGATCTTGAGGTCATTTCAGTTTGAGGGAATTTCGTGAAGTCTTGTTTTGTTTGAGTAAAGTGTTCGGCTTTCACAATGATGTAGGGGGAGGCGTAAAGGTCTCCAGAATAATCTGCCAACTCCTGCTTAACCGTCTGCGTATGCTATCGGAGTCTACGGCTTAGTTATCACTTCTGAGTACCTCTTCATGCTTTCCAATCCCGTGGTGGACCTCATCTGTTCTCGAGTGCGCCTTTCGTTTGTTCTCTTAAACGGTGTTTCTCAGTTACAATAAGTCTTCGGGAGGAACAGCTAGTTTTACACGATCCACTCAACTTTCATCATTCCATCAAAGTATATATGCGTCTGTAACCACCTTGCATCAGCGTACTGGCCTGATGGGAACACACATTCGACGTTGTTTCATCATTCTTGCATTCTTTGTCGTTATCGGTTAATATCGTCTTTTTGCTTGTAATTTGGTGAACCTGTATTTTGTTTTAATCTAGGAAGTCCCTTAAGGCTTGTCTTATGCTGATCCCGCTTCTTGGAATCCCACAAGTTGTGTTTGTGGTCCCCTATCACCCGTCAGTCAGGGAGGTTTTCAATTACATCAATGCCGTTCTCATATCTACTCAGGTATGTGTCCCTCTCGAGAATTGGTCCTTCCCAGCCAGCATCCTTGTGCCCCATTTTTCAAGTACTTATTTTGCAACCAAGTTCCCTATATAGTGGAATTTCAAACCTCTTTCGATGTTTACTGTATTTGGTAGAGCAGTTGAGGATTTCAAGTGGTGTCTCCTTATTTTCCCTCTTCTATAGGTCTCCTGTTACTGTATACCATGAAGGAAATATTACACAGACAAAAGATGTTACGCATTTTTAATAAGTAGGCATAATTTTTTTCGACTGGCTGCAAGAAAATGGAATTCCTACAGCCAGAATGCATTACACACCCTGAGATGAACGCAAGCCGTTGACTGTCTCGATTTGCACCGACTTTTCAAACCACCTGTGTCATCAAGTGCTGTGTGCAAATAGTGGGAATGCTCAATATGTCCCTATCTACCACTTAGGAGAAGGGTCTTATATGGTCTGAACTATGATTTTCTTGGGACCGCAAATCGTACCTCATAGACGCAGATTTTGGGCAGCCGCAATGCATAAACTTGGGACTGTATGCAAATGAAAAAAGCGTCAGTTATGTTTTTCTCCCTCAGTGCACCCCACGAAAAGAGCGTGTAGTTATCTGGCTGGCCGGCCTTCGCACTTTCCACGAGCTGCATGGAAAGAGAAGAAAAAAGAGAAAAAGAAAAACTGTAATACGCGGAGTAAAGACAGCGAATTTAAAATAGCTCGGTCGATTTATGCGGATCACTACGCCGTCGCAGTGTCAAGTGCCCAGGCTCATTAATTTACTTTGCAAGGGGTAAAGCAAAGATAACAGATTCTGTTACATGTTCGGTGTGAAATAATGTTCTGTGACCTTCCTTGGTAAGGTCTCGTTTTTGATATGATCTACTTGTTTTAGCCAGTTTGAAACGGCCGACGAATGAAAGAATGACGAAGTTGTTTTCCAACTTTATTTGTCATTTAGCCAAACGTTTGACTTACCTGGCTGTTAACTGAAATTTCATTTGCTCAACGCTGATGCATCTGCAATTATAAATTAACCTAATCGAGCTGGTCATCGGTTGACAACGGAGGATGAGACAAAATGGTTCCTAGACTCATTCGGTAGTGCAGTTTAGACTCCGTTTCGGCAGGGCTGTAGTCTAACCGCCCTCCGTACTTTGCGCCGACACTGTTGCTACTTATTGTCACCGGGTAGTACGAAATGCTTTATTATAGATTTTGGACAAAGGCCATCAATGTGTGGACTAGCGCAGGATGCATAGATTATGGGTGAACGTTTAAGTCCCTTCCCCATCAACCATTCATCGAAAAAGTGCTGTAAAATTTAAAAAATTACATTTACGTTCTGATTTTCGTTTGCTTAAATGTTCGCTTCCATGCCAATCGTTACTGGAATTACACGTGGCAAGACCACGTGCACTACGGGGTTTCATTCTTACGTAAGAACGATTTTTGCCTTCGTTCTATTTTAAAGGAAATTTTGGAGCGTTATGTTAAGTGTGTTTGTTTATTTTTTAGATACTTGTTTAGAGCACGGCTTTCTCACATTTCTTTAGAGGCTCCATTCGAAACTGACGATTCATACGCTTACATATGATGACATTGACATTTTTATTTGCATCTAATAGTTGGAGCTGAACTTCATTTTTTGGCATGATTCGCGTTCTGGTTTTTTAGTTCGTTTAGAGTTGCAAGCATGTTTATCTATCTGCTTGTTTTAAATGACCGCATATTTCGTTTATTTACGTATGCTGGTATTACGCATGAATACTCTTTCGGCAAGTATTTTCTCCTTTTCATTTTGCATTCTTCATTGGTTGTATGGCCAGTTTTAATATATCATTCAACCGGCCATTCGTTAGGCATTTTGCGACAGTTTTGTTTTATTAATAGAACATTTCCTGTTATTTGGTTGTCTGACTTATCTCGCTTCGCGTAGTTTCCCTATTATGGGTTTTCATCTAATCAAGTTTCTCTATTTGTAAAATTTCGTGCTATTTTTTATTTAGGGAACTGTTTTGGGCGATTTTTATTTGTCCCACCTGCAAGATTGTTGTCTTTGACTATGCTACATGGAGCCCCGTTTTAACGGGCTTTTCCAAGCTAACTGTATCCCTTCTGACAGGAGGGTGCCCTGATTCTCCAGGGCTGTGTATGCAGATAGCAGGTTAATGAAACGGTTCAGTTCGGTTTGTTTGGGGGGAATATGGGCACGTGCCCTTTTACTCCCTATTTGTACAGTCGAGGCACTGTGCTACTGAAAAAATAACAGTATATAAAGCGTGGTGGGACAGAGACAGTGGACGCGTCAACGTGTACTACTGACACATTTTCAGTAGCGTGACTGAGTACACGTCGAGGATCCTAGCTCCGCCGGCTCGGATACTTGCTTCTCCAGATAGTCGACAGCTAAACCGTAGAAAACAATGAGACCAACCATTGTCCCCCGAGGTTGGCTCAGTATAAACATGCGCTTGGACGCATTTTAGTGCAGCAACCTTGGGCTTGAGCTACTTATTCCCACACACGCCGCGTCTTGACGGCAAAAGAAGGACAAAACGGCCGAAGGTGAACGTGAGGGCACTCACTGACAAAGCCGAACAACCAGTGCAGCCTGCCTCTGGTTATCTGTGGCGAGAATACCTCTTAGGCGCCCCAAACCTGAGATTGGATATGGCTGACTGATGACGGCCAACAGTCCAGAAACGGCATCTTCCTCCATTCCAGCATCCCTTGTCTTTGTCGCGACCCCTCCCAATACGTATTCCCGGCAGCCCTTCGACTGCCTGTGAGGGTTCTATATTAAGGCTCCAAAGCACCACGGGACGAACAGATCCCTTAAAACAATCGTCGGACGTCCCTCCAACGAAAAGCTTTCGTTCCTGACCGCGTCTCGAAAATCTGGCAAATGCCTTGCATCAACGTTATGTTTTTTTCAGTGAATAAAAAGAGAATAAATAACCTTAGATCTACAACAGTCTCAAGACAAAATATAATCAACATAAAGTGATAGATAAAAACCCTGTTGAGAAGTCTTCAATATAGAGATTGCATTTGCGGGGTCTGAATGACAAAAGCACGTTTAATCAAGAGTTACTGTGCCACGCAACCAAAGCGCACTCGCAAAAAGCCAGAAGAGACTTTGGAAACCTTTGCAAAATATTTCAGCGAACCTGATCAGAGAATGCAAACAGCTCACTCTTATCCCAGACCATGAGAAGGACTAGTGCAGTCTGCCCCTGATTTTCGAGTAGGACTGTATTATCCCCTCAGACGGCAGAGCGGGTTCAAAATTTTTCGAGAATTAGAAAAGTTTTTGAAAACCGAATAATACCCTTTATTTGAGTATAAGATTGGAAGAAGACGTACTTTTCTAACGAACGAGCATAAGAATGAATATTTTGATTCATGTTTTGCATGAAATATATTTGGACTTTTAGGAGCACCGAAAATCAATGAGAAAAATACATTTTTATAGAGTATAGTTTTTGTATGCAGCCGGAAGGAAGCTCGTTCAAAAGCCTACACCCTGAGGTAACTGGATTGTTATAGAATTATACTGCAGACTGATTAGTTTTACGATCCTACTTCATTAATCTTTTCGAAACGAAAAGGCATTTCGGTTGACATTGCGTGAGTTAGCCCACCTACTGTACGGTCATCCGCGCCCGGGGAAGTCGGTGCAGACGGACCCTTCAGCCCTGAAGGGGACCGAGTTGCCAAACCAGTTGGCGGCCTCCCAAACCATGATAGATACAAACGCCTCAGTTTTCTTGCAGGATGCCTCGGTTTGCCACGAGGACGGATTTCCTCTGGACGGGCCTCTCTTCGCTCTGACATGCGTCAGTAGCCTGTCCAAGCCTGCTGACCGATGGGATTGATCGCAGTGGTTGGAGCTCTGCCTGCCACGAGCGCGCGCACGGACACAGGCAAATGACACGATTCACTGCATCTAAGAGGGGCAGTTCCTGCCCTCTCTCTCTCTCTCCGTGAAGACGGAGGGCAACAAATCACTGAATGCGACCGTCTGGTCTTGAGAGAGGACGATCAAGATATTGCGTAGGAAGCAAACAGTTGGGCCTCGGGAACGCTTTGGCATGGAGAACAAGACGATGTTCTCCCCCAGGGGAATAAACCCTTTGCTCACCCAGACCTAGGAGACTTGCATTCCTCGCGGCACTAGAGGTGCACCATTTTCGCCATAATTGTGGCCTCTGCTCTTCGAGTGACCATGAGTCCAACTACTGAACAATGCCTTCTTCTATCGGGTCAGATGACAGTTCAACCGTGGTGACCAACGATGTCCACGGTGTGCTACACAGCAGAGCAGGTACGGTGACTTGCGCGTGAGATAGTCAAAAGTACTGGTAGACTTGCGCAATACCTACCACACTCTCTCCTTCCTCGCCCCACCTGGCGCCGGTGTCAAGACAGAGTCTAGAAGACCGGAGGCCGATGAGGACACGAGTGGCTGGTACGGCGCGAACACGCATCTAGAAGTGCCACCACCTACCTTGGTCCGCAGCGTACACTGTCCATGATATCGGGCCAGATACGAGCTAAAGGGCAAACAAAGTTTGCCTCGTTGTTGCGTCGTTTCATTTAGATCTAAGTGCATTTAAAGACCCTGTGTGTGCCCTGCATGAATAGCGAAATGACCTTGAGCACCCGCCCGCAGCAACGGGTGCTATGGTCACGTCTTACAGCAATTCCCACCCTTCAGGCCTCCCCGAGGACTGCAGCAGACACAAGCGACGCACTTCGCAACTTGGTCAGTCAGAACATATGCCTGCGAATGTGCCAACTCAATGTTAAGAGGACTCCGAAACGAGCGGCCGGTTTCAGCGACACATCAGCATTTGCATAAATTTTCAATGTGTCTGGCGGTGGGATGATGCCTTTGTCAGAGATGAAAGCACACAGGCGGAGCAGAAGGAGGGTGGTAGCGTTGGGTTGTCGACTGGTGGGAAGAGTCTGTACAGCCGTTCCTATTAGACCGGCTGCGTAAGTCAGAAAGAGGCGAATGTTGACCAATTATCACAACGGACTGGCTTGTCTGCCATCGCTCAGAGGGCAGAGTACCCGCGATTCAGTTTCGCTCGGGGAGGCGTTTCCTGGATGTGAAGACTGTCTCAAGAAAAATACAACTCCGATTCGTGAATTGCACCGAAGGGCTGACTTTGGTCATGAATTCCAGACCACCCCCCGCCCCAGGAGGCCTTTAGTTAACGTGGTCTTGAGCCGTGCGCGCGGTCTGGGCAACTTAATGAGCATGTCTTTTGAGTTTTCACAGTTCGCATATTACTCGTCCACATAGCGGATGAGCGGCCCTGCATCGTGGTGATTTCGCTTGTGACTGTGAACATGGAGACGACTGCGCAAGGACCGGCGAATGTTGATTGGTTAGCATGTATCGGCTAAGCGATGATGTTGTACGCTCAGTACGCCACAACTTCAGGCCATATCCCAAGTTGTTAGAAGGAGGACGCCATTTGGTTAGGACACTTTATTCTGTACAGAATAGTGAAGGGGAAAGTTGGCAACCGGACGAGGATGCGTCTGGCGCCGCGGAGGCGACTCCGCGAGAGCGACGAGCCCTGTGTCGCCGAAGGTCGCCGCTGCAAAAACGTCGCTGCAGATTGTTTACTCTATTGTTCTGGACTGTTCCCGCCTGTCTTACCAATCAGCGATAGGAGTTGCGTTGATTGGCTCCGAGCCCTCGCGAAGGTAGGGACAAGCCTCGCGTGTTGCAGGCAGAGAATCGACCGAATGCGTGGTGCATACAGTGAATTGCAACGAGACAAATCGAAGCCGGGCAGACGTGCGTGCCATAGCAGGCTGTCGCTAGGACGTAGGTGCGGGCGCTAGCGAGAGGCGCGACGTGGCCATTATGACTGTCCCCTACAAGCACAATCGACTGGCATGTTCAGAGGGCAGACCACCCCACGCAGAGTCAGCGGGCCCCTGGTTCGACTCCGTGCGGGGTCGCGTTTTTTGGGTGCGCGAACTATCGCAAGAAAAATTCTACTCCGCCTTATGACGGACTGACTGCCGTCATAAATTCAAGAACCCCGCCTTTAATTAACGTGGTCTTCGGCTGTGTGGGCAGTCAGGACTTGCATGTCACTGGGGAACTTTGTAGACCTCAATGAGCACGTCTTGGACTCTCACTGTGTCACTCACTCACATTGCAGATAAGTGTTGCATCGTGATTAATGCCATGATGATTTCAAATGCGACTGCGTTCAGTGAGGCGACCGTGAAAGGGGGGGAGGGAGCGGCCAAATCCTCCCCCATATCTAATCTTCGACCTTTGAAAGTCGTCAGGCATGCCTAAAACTACTGTCGTAAATGTGCGGCACATCTCTGACGTGGACCATCAATCTGCGTCAGCCCCTGTGCTCAGCCCCATGACACCAGCTCATTATAGATTTATATGTGTGAGATCCGAGCGCTCTATCACCTTATGTGCGAGACGCCGATGTGTGCATTTGGAAGGTACTTCGTGTATTTGGGGCGCGCAGACGATCTGTGCTCAGCCCCTCGCTCAATTTCAACATCAGTAGGACGATCGGTTGAAACGGTCGTCTGGCGAGTGAGCGAGGTCGGCTCTCCGCGCATAATTCTTCACTATGAATAATCTGACGCGACTGAGACTATCACGGCAAGATAAAAGCAGTGACTTGGAAGGTTGCTAACCGACGATTCTACCCAGATCACACAGTCAGCCCACTGGTGAGCTGAGAGCCAGACTACGATGGCTCCCTCGTAGAGGCAATCTGTCGCACATTTCCGATCTGAGCCGCTTCTCCCTTTTGTGTGCAATCCTGGTGTGTGCGTCCGGGAGGCCAGTTTGCGCGTGTGGCCTGCTCAGACGGCTCTCTAGCTCTGTCAGTCACTACGTCCACTTCCGTCATCAGACATCTGACCGGCATGGACAGTGAACTGGTGTTTGGGAATGGGGAGAGAGAGGGTGGGATCGGTGGTACAACGCGTATTCCTCATTATTAACAATCTGACGCGCTTCAATCTGTCACGGTGCGCTAAAAATCGTGGCTTGGAAGGCTGCCAACTGACAGAATAGATCGGACCTCACAATCACTCCAGTGTGCTTTGGAGTGGAGTTACGGACTGGTGGACTGAGAGTCAGGCCTCTATGGCATTCCCATTCAGTGGGCTCCGAACCACCTCCCCTTTTAGCTGTTGTGCAAAATCCTGGCCAGGGTTCCCTTGGTGGTAGGCCTAGGTGCGGGCTCTCACCGGACCAGCCACCCGCGTCCTCTCCCACCTTCAGTCTTCATGACTCCGTCTTGACGCCGGGTCCAGGTGGGGGGAGAGTGAGTTAGATGCTGTGAAAGTCCAACGTTACTCTAAACTAATTCACACGCAAGTCGACGTCCTCGCTCTGCTGTGGAGCCCGCAGTGGACATCGTCGGTCAATGAGGTCCAGCTGCCATTAGTAACAGCTCTTGTATTCATCCTTGGTTGTTGTAATTAACGCCAGTACTGATTGTTCGTCCACTCTGAGTCGTTCATGGCCGTGATGGTGACTGGCAATTTTCATTCCCCGTCAAATACGGGTACGGGGAGAGATCTGTGCGTTTGATGATGGACTGTGGGCCAGAAGACCATGACTAAAGCAGTCTGTGGCCCATGCGGTTATCGCCTCTCGCGAGACCACTTTGTCTTCATCGGAGTCGAATGTTTGGTTGGGCCCAACTGAGTGAGCCCCATCTTGAGAATTGACGTCTTCCCTCCTTCCTACTGCTGCATGTTCAATCACCCGCGTCCAAAGTAATCTCCTAGTTTCATTTGCTTTGGCTGTGGCCACGCCAGATCCGGTAAACGACTTCCTTCGTGGCTTGAACCCCTTGATTTCATTTCTTGGCATCCGATAGTTTTCTCTGATCTGAGTGCAACCCCTACCCTAAGAGGTGTGACAATAAGACTGACGGTTTCCATGACTTCCTTGACACACAAGAACGTTCGCCAAGAGTTTTAGCTTGTGCAGTTGGTTTTCTCATCTCATTTGCGCATGCATCTGTTTAAAAACTATACGCTCTGAGAACCCCTCGAAGGTACTGTAATTCAACAACCTTGTCTTCTGGTTCGCCGCAGTGAATTCGTACGCGCCAGCTTAGCGCCCATGCTTAATCGGTTTGTGGTTTTTTTGGGTGGTTGGTGGCAAAAGCCGGTACTTGAATTTTATTTGTCGCTTTCTTAAACACTCTTGTGTTTAGGCGACGGCAGTCTTTGCGGTAGAGGAGGACATCAAGAAAGGTCAACCGATTGCTTTCTTCCTCATCCATCGAAAGTTTCTGCGCCATTAGTCAGTGATAGTGATTGCATTTCCGCGATTAACAGTTCAGATACTGGCCAACGAGTCATCATTGCATCAAGTACGACAATCGGAGATGACTGTGGGTCCGCTAGCTATGACAGATATGATGAAGCCTAACTACTGGACCCTATGAACACTTAAGCCCTTGTACGTTCACCACTCCTGTCTGTTACTGTCCCTACTGATGAGTTCGGGTGGGAATCCGAAATGTCAGGCAAGTATGATTCCGGTTCCAGCAATCGTGTTTTCTTCTTCTCAACTCGCCATCTTCTTTGCGTCTCGAAGATGCAGCTCCTGAGGATTACCTTCCTACTTAGTATGTTTTATGAAGTCGGTTTTTTTAGTGGTCTGGTTCGGGGTCTCTCCAGACCTGGGGTCTTCTCTGCACACTGCAGCAGGTCGGTTATCCTCGGAATGATTATGATCCGCATTGGAAGGTTACAAACCCCTAGTGACGGTTTGATAGGCACTACGTTCGATTACTTGTTGATAATTAGTATCCTTCGACTGTCTGTATCCTTTTCATCAACCTAATCTATTCTTTTCAATTTCAGGGTTTCTGGGTGGCCCTGATTTACTGCTTTCTCAATGAAGAGGTACGTCGTTGCCTAGTGTTATTTCGAACTGCCTTTGTGCAATAATATCTCCGTTGGTATTGTGACATTGCACCTGTTCCTCGCCCCCTTAGGTCCGTCATGTCCTAAAGAAAACCAGACATAAGGCCACTATGCACAGAAGTCTACGACAACCCAGCAATGGTGACTTCCCAAGGCGTACTCGTGCTCGAATTTACGACCGTTTCAGTGATCAGACCACCCCAGTACCAAGTCTAGGGGTAACTGACAACGGCTGACCAATCGGTGGACCACAAGATATCCCGGTGACAGCTCCTCCTCTCCCCGCCCCAAACCACACCACTCGTGGGGCCTCACTCGGTTATCCACCTACCCACCCACCCACCACCCAGCACCACCTCCCTCAAAGAAATACCTGAGCTGAATCAGTCCCAAAGTACACCTACCCTTTTTCTGTGTCGCTCTCGAGTAGCGCGCAGCGGACTCGACGAAAAACCTCGTCTCCCTGCTATGTTCACTACCGTCACCTGTCCGCTTGCCCTCTTCTGAGTCGAAGAGAAACGCACATTTTGATACATACTGTCCGACTTGTAAAACTAGACGTGTATTTTTCTCGAGTCACTCCGTCCTTTTTCCAAACTACCAAACAAAGTGAAGCCATAAAAGATGTTGTTGTTCTAGTCGAGAATGGACCTTGTGTCAGGCAGTTTGATGGCTCGTCAGCCACACGGTTTGTCGCAGTCTGAAAAACTCGGCTGTCCTGTGGTGTGGCCCCGTTTTGACCAGCAGCCATGGAAAAAGTGCAGACTCCGGAAGAATATTTTGAAGTAATTTTAAACATACTCATTAACCTAAATTCTGAAATGCGTTTGCGGCTCAAAAAGATTACTTTAGTAGGATTGTAATATTAATCATCATGCAACATAGTCCCAAGATATTTCGGTTACTTTGGGATGTCGGCCTTTAAACGGATCTCTTTCAAGTCGCCTGTGAAACTACACTCTATAAAAATGACCATTTAAGTGGTGTGCATTTTCTCATTAGTTCGCAAACCATGAATGAAAGTGCAACAGCAAGTCGGGTTCAAAATTACTCGGGAATTAAAAAGCTTTTAAAAGCCGAATTATACCCTTCCTTCAAGTAAAAAATTTGAAATAGACGTAATATTCTTCAAAATGAGCAAAAGAATGAGTGCTTTTATGCATGTCTTCTTTGAAATATGTTTAAGTTTATAAAGGCATCGAAAGTCAGTGAGAAGATGCATACTACTTAAGTAGTTATTTTCACAGGATGTAGTTTCTGCAGGTGGTCGGAAAGAAGTTCGTTCAAAAACTGACATCGTGAAGTGACTGAATTATTGTGGGATCATGCGGCATGGTGATTAATATTACAACCCTATTCAAGTAATATTTTTGAGTCAAAGACGTATTTCAGAATTCCGGTTAGCATTTCATGAATCAGCATATTTACCGTAGGTGTTTTTACAAGAGGTCGCATGCTCGTTCATTTAAGCTGCAAATACGAGGCAACTGTGATGGTCGTTTTTGGTATGCTAACCACCATCAACCAACCATAGTCCAAGCGCGTATTAAGAAAGGTCGAGGTTGAGATCCCGATTCAGTTATTTACTCGAGTCCTAAGCGGAAACCACAGGACCAAATAGGACGTCCGTAGGGTCGACACATGTCACTGCAACGTCATTTCAGGAATGTTTCGACAGCGCCTAGGTCTTTTGTCCCGCGCATCCGTAACGCAACCCGTTTAAGGGTCAAAAACCTCCTGTCCACTTCCCCAGAACACCACCGCCCTAAAAGATATCCGTCCGGTCTGCCTTCGCCGGGATCTTCTGTCTCGATCCCGGCTCCCCGTTGTCAAGCGCTTCGTCCCGGGACACTCCCAACCCTCTCCTTCCGTAACCGCGCGTTCTGGTCAAGGACTGACTTGCGTGGACGGAGATATATCTGTCATACCATGCCATGAGGAAGAAGAAGAAGAAGAAGAAGAAGAAGAAGAAGGTGGTGGTGGTGGTGGTGGTGGTGGTGGTGGTGGTGGTGGTGGTGGTGGTGGTGCATGTTTTGCAACATTCATCCACGCTCCCGAACCCCAGACTCTCAGAACAGTTTAAACACAGTCGAGGTGGTACAGAACACTAGCATCTCTTTACTTATATACAACTGGTAGCAATTTTGAGAGAATAAGCGAGCAACTGAAGAACTTCGGATTGGAAAGGCAGAAGAAGGATCACAATCTAAGAGCCTTGTATGTCCCCAAAATTTTCTCCAGTTTACTTAACCGGAAATGTTCGGTAAGCAAGGCGTAGGGGCAGAAGTTGGAATGGAAAGTGGAGATATCTAGGTGTCATTAAAAGTTAGGGTATTTAGGTTCATTCCTGTTAGAGGTACAGTCCGCGTTTGTTGTGCTGGTACTGTACACTTGGCCTAAGCATGGTGGGCGCACACATCCGTACTCAAAGTCTGGGCAGTAAGGGTTCTTCAGGGAGGAAAGAGGTGAGGTTCTGTATGACACGTTGGCCAGCAGATCCGAGCTTCCTCCGGGAAGGCGCTCACTAATCACCTGAGGAGGCAGTAGGTAGTTGGAGTACTCTCCTTCGCCGGAAAGGTAGGGGTTTCTCTCACTTACTGACGACAGTGTTGGAAGCACTCCCATCTCCGTCGATCCGGCCCGACAGTAGGAGTATCCAGCCACAGCGCTTGTAATGGACATCGGGTCGGGCAGCCCACCCTCATCCTCCTCCTCCCCCCATTCGCCTGATGCATCTAACGGTCCTCCAGACGGACCCTCCGTGTCTGACAGCTGTTGTGGCGGACTGTTCTCGCTGGTGCTCGCGTGGCTGCGTTGCATCTGCAACAGAGTCCGGGGACTGACCTTCAAGGTGCCCGCCACCAGGTTGGTGGTGTTCTGTGACAGACCGTCAGTCAGAGTGAGGGCCATCTTCAGGGGATCCACGGGGTCAGCACTGGTGAGCAGGTCACCCAACGCCCGAATATAGTTCTTGGCCAGACGCAAGGTCTCAATTTTGCTCAAGCGCTGACTGGTGGAGAAGGTGGGCACATGACGACGCAGGGACTCCAGCGCGTGGTTCAGGCCGTGCATGCGGTTCCGCTCACGCGCATTGGCCCGCGCTCGTCTGTTGCGCATGCGCACCTCGCGCTCCTTGGTGAGCGGTTTCTTCTTGGGCCCGCGTTTCTTTGGAGCCCGCTGCTCCGGCGGCTGGGGAGCGCTGAATAGTTGAGGACCGCCGGCCTGTAGTACGCCTTGGGCGCCTTCTCCGTTGTTGCCCTGGTGATGCCCTTTAAAGTAAAACTGAGCAAATGATGAATCGATGAGAAGACACGCATCTAAAAACAAGCAGTCTGTTCAAAAGAAGAAAAGGATTCGGGCACTGGCGGGGGACAAGATCTTATTTCGTAGCCGTACCTGTTAAGTGTTAGGGATTAGGGTTAGGAGCTACGGTTAGGGATTGGGGTTAGAGGTAGGGGCTAAGGGTTAGGGTTTGGGGTTAGGAGTTAGACTGGGGCTTGTCGACTGCAGGTACGGTCACAGAATAAGATCCGACCCACTGGGAAAGTGACAGAGGGCGTCTGCTTACAACGAGCATTCGAAACCAGGTTCCACTGCCTCTATCTGCATCCGCGGACACTTTTCTACCTCAACGCAGCTACTACTACCACTACTACTGAAAATTAGATTTTCTAGGCAGTACGGTATTACCGACAAAGATGATGGAGACTGGAATGGCCATTCCTAGCTTTTTGCCTATATCATGCGCCGCTGTGCGGCTGCTGGTTGGGCTCAAGAGAGGGAGACCCCGTAAGACACAACGGAACGAGTGAGTTCCGTAATAACGACCGGTGAGCGTCCCTCTACCATTGTATACTCCTGACCGAAACCGACAGAGCAACGGGCTCGTGGCCCGATGAGTAGAGGCGTTGACTTCTAAACCAACAGGTCGCGAGTTCGAGGCTCGGGTGTTCCACAATTCGGGCTTGGGTATGGCTGGCTGACGACGGCTAATAAGCCAGAAATGACCATTCCAGTCTCCCTTGTCTTTGTTGGTAATAACATACTGTCTATATCATGCGCCGCTGTGCGGCCGCTGGTTGGGCTCGAGAGAAAATCCGTAAGGTACAACAGAACGAGGGAGTTCCGTAAGAACCAGTGGTGAGCGCCCCCTACCATTCGATTATGTCCTTTGTTCATACGTGCTAATTAGCAATACGACCTGCCAACTACGACCAGCACTAGCTACTCATGTCGATACGTGTGTGCGCGTGTTGAACCATGGTTGTACGTAATTTTGATCGGCTGAAAATGTTATCTACATCAAACTGAAAGCGTACCCTCGTCTCTCTGGCTATCATACAGCACAGGGCACATATATTTTAGGCGCGGAGCCAGGTCAATCAGATTTGCTTCGAGTCCCTTCCAGTATTTTCATCGAGTTCGGGCGTAGTCATTAATTTTAGAACTGGGCAACACTCATCAGTCTGGCTCCGAAAGGCCTGACAGACGGGGAGGGTCGAGGAATCCTTTGACAGTCCCTGCCTCTGCTCCACTCGTGTCGTCTGTCTTCAGACTCCTCCAGTTATCATCATGCTAACAGACGTGGAGGTACGTGTTTCCCCATAAGGGTTCCGTAAGAATGTCAAAAGTTCTTAACAACAAGATCCTTTTCTCGGTGGTTTTGGAGCCCTCATCCTCTGAGCAGGGGATTCGATCTGCGAAACAAGAACTTCGAATTCATTTGCGGACTCATCATCAAAGGCGTCACTTTTCCTGGTTTCGAATCCCCCATGTGTGCGTGTGTGTCCATCAGCCATCTAAAGTGCTTCAACCGTTGACAGATCCGAGTCAGAAGGTGGGCATAGACAGAACTCACTCGAACCATTCCTGTGGCCCTCTTGAAAAACACGCTCAAGACGGTGATTTTCTTCAGTTATTTGCTCTTTCGCCGCTGGTTGAATCACACCGCGCATGTAGGGTCATCCGAATAACGACCATATTGCCGCCGATATCCC
>CACRXP010000006.1:3202137-3233568 GCA_902702965.1 Spirometra erinaceieuropaei | reverse complement strand
TGTCTCGTGGTGTCGATCTGGCCTTTCACTCGCTCCAGCCCCAGCACTTCTACCCCTAAGAAGACAGTTATTTTTGCCACGGGCCCTTCTCCGTTACCTGCCTTACCGCCAATGTCAGACAATGAAGGAACGTCAAACCGTAATCTTTCCTTTTTAGATTAGGATCTCATATAAATACATCAAAATAAGGACAGTCGACGTATGTAACTAAACCCTCAGCAGCTAAATGTGACCAGCGTTTGCTGGGGGAGGAGGGCTGAGCGTTACCTCCTAACCAGACGTTTCTAGAGTTCGAAAAGAGCCGCAGAGAGACAGACAGAGAGGCGAAAACTTACCGGTTGGTTCCACGAACTTCGTTGCATGCACCACCTCGTCAAGCCGCGCGATGGGACAGTTTGCCAGAGAGGAGGAGCTGGGGGAGAGAGGCCTGGAGTTTGAGAGTGGAAGATGGGGAACCATTGAGTCCATCGGGAATGGAGACTGGAAGGATGAGGCTGAGGAGCAGGACGTTAAGTAGGGCGTGGGCGCGTTGGAATCCAACAGCTCGAAGTAGGCATGCAGCATATCCCGTCGATGGGCAAAGTGGTAGGCACCGCTGGCGTAGGAGTCCTCTGAACTCATGGCTCGAGTAGACTGCGTTCCGCCTCGTTGTGCAGATCACAGAGTTCCTGTGGACGGTTTGTGTGAATCGTATTCTCGTCCAGGTAACGGTCACAATCTGAGACACGCTTTTCTTGACATCTGATTGGTTCATCTGACGGAGGAGGCGTGGATAGCGGAATGTGCATCCAATTTCGCAGTTGCTTGTTCCTGATTGGTCGATTACCTGACCTGCCGGAGACGGGGAAAGAGCGGAATTCGCACTGGCGACAAGGGAGGACGACATTTTTGGGCAATCCAGTGACACAATCCCCTCTGTTCGCGCAGACTTGAAAGAATGCGGGTTGAATGCGCGTTAGCCATAGGTCCGTGTCTTCGCGTTGGGTGTAGAAGTCCTGCCAGCGCTTGATCGTAAAGCCGGCATTAAGATGAATAACATGTCACAAATACGAAATCCTGCTAGGTGAAAAAGGGAACCAGTAAAGCCTTTTCGTACCCGGACTGTCAAATTCTCTGCCACTCTTTTCAACTTAAGCACGAATGCCACCTTCGATAATATAGTTCGTCCTCGTAACACTGATCTTCGAAGGAGAAATTCCAAAACGTGGTCTTCTTTACTGACTACCTGAAGGATGGCGACAAAGGCAGTTATTTAGGCTATGATACAGTATATAAAAAGTTTTTTACACTGGAACTGATCCAAAAAATACACTAGTCAAGGCTTTATACCCCAACAAGACGCCGATTCCAATTGGCGCGGCGTGGACCATGCGCCTAGGCTTGCGCTTGTCGGATCCCTATATAGCCCCCGTGTTATTCCATTGCGTCTACCGCGTGGTCCGTTTTAGAGACAAACACACACACACACACACACACACGACAGTTCGTCCGTCGATTTCGACGATGACCACCGTGTGCCCCACGGCTGCAACAGCGGTGGGAGCAGGGACGGTGACTTACGCAGGGGTTTATAGTGCCAGTAGACTTGCGTAGCATCTACCTACACTCTCTCCTCCTCCCTCGCCTGGGCCCAGTGTCAAGACAGAGTCAAGAAGACCGGAGACGGGGGAGGCCGCAGGTGGATGGCTCGGACGGATCTTCGCCTTGGCGCTCCACTCCGCACCCCTGGTCCACACACCAATGACCAGGATTTTGACCACAAAACAAAGGGGTGGAGGCAGTGGTCCAGTTGTGCGACGAATGCCGACAACAGGGTCCGCCAGCGCACCCCGCAAATGTTGGCATTTGTTATTGCGCACAGATAACGCCTGCCAGAGTCCGATGTGGCCCCCATGTTGGTCCAGCGCATCTAACACGCGGCCCGTTTTGAGGGCACAACACACACACACACACACACGCGACAGTTCGATCGTCGTGACCGATTATCCCCACGTGTGCTCCATTGCAGGGTGAGAGCGAACACGGTGACTTGTGTGTTGATTATTTTATACTGGTAGCAGACTTGGACGGCATCTACCACACTCCCTCCTCCCCCACCTGGACTCGGTGTCAAGGCAGAGTCAAAAAACCGGAGGCGGGAAAGAGCACAGGTTTCTGGCACAGCCAGACCCGCGCCTAGGTGTACAACCACACCCCCTGGCCCACAACAGGGATTTTAACCAGCAACAAATATGAAAGGGTTGCAGGGATACCACTGGCGCGAAATGATTCGCCAACTGGACCTGCTACCGCAGCCCAAATATTGACAATTGTTATGGGTGTGGATTTCCGAGAATGCCTGCCAGAATTAAAATGTGTTCGCCAGCACATCTGCCGCGTGGTCCATTTTGGGAACAAACACATACGCATTTTATGAAGCTCCCATCCAGACTAACAGTTTTGTCGTTTTTATTAAATGTCTCAAGTAGACCTTACCTACTAGCGGCCGACTGACCTTAGTTGTGAAGGAGTGCCTGACGCTGAAGCATTATAAACCGCCGCTGTGCATATGGTTTTAACGATGTGCCGCGGTGCTGGTATGCAGATCATCGATCGTAGAGGACCTTGTAGCCTCCACAGGTAATCGCAACCGATGACATGGTCGTAGGCCACCCACTCAAAAACCTGACTCACATACAGTCTTTAAAGGATGGCTTAGATCACGTCTCCGCATGGTCTTCGAATAATGGACTCCTACTCAACAATCAGAAATCAGTACAGTGTGTGTTTCGATTGCGACCCTCTCCCATTCCTGAATCTTTGGATATTCTTCCCAATGAGGTATCTTCTTTCCGGTACCTAGGTGTTACTTTATCCTTAAATCTCTCTTTCTCTTTTCATATGGAAACCCTTTTAACAAAAATTCAAAAACTTGTTTATTACATTCGTCGTCTACGTTCATATCACACACCCCAGTCCTTAATCTGGCGATTCATAGATGGCTGTATTCTTCCACTCATTCTTTATTGTTCTCCAGTTATTTTTCCAGCTTTACTTAAAAAAGATCTAATTATTTTTAAACGTGCCATTCGAATGCTCGCCTCTGCTGCTGGTGTTTCCTATCATATTTTAGTTGATATCATCGTGCAGCGACACTTCAACTCGGTGGAGCAATTCGCTGACCGAATTCTGAATGACACCGTCCATCCCCTTCATAATGAGTTAATGGCTGCGAAATCCTTACGCCCCATGCGTCGATGCTTCCGCCACATCCCTTGCCGCACTTCTGCCTATCGGAATTCCATACTGCCATTTCTAGCCCGGTATCTCACCTGCAAAGATGCTGAAAAACAAAAACTAAAACTCGATCTTGCACCTTAAAGTCCTTTTTTCTTCATATATAATCATGTCCACCTGTCCAAAACCTGTTAATCTCTATGGTAATCACTGTGTACTGGAGAACCGTTTTTGCTGAAAGTTTTGAAAGTTATTTTCAAAATAAAGCAGTCCTCTCTCTCTCATTACTACGGAAGCTTTTAGGTTACACGGTTCTAGCGGTGAGTCTGGTGATATGGAAGTTTCAGTCAGAGTTGCAACAGTTTCAGGAGCCTCCTCAAAAAAATATTCCGTTACTGCCACTCCTGTCGCGAAGGAGCTTCTGTGTGTTTTTCTTATTCGCGGTGTAATTGCGTTCCCAAAGACACATTTAGCCTGCTCGAAAACTTCTCCTAAGGAACTGCCAAAGCATAAACTCGTAGCCCAAACTTTACAACGCTCTTCAAATTACATTCCTATTTGGTAAGACTCACACAGCTGTACGTTACGTTCGATGCTAACGTTCGTTTCTCACATCAGCGCCTTCAATGTGACATACTATGGATGCTGTCAGACTATTCCTGAGGCTTCGATTCTGTTTTGGCACTTTCCTAACTCACTGCAAGTCAGCCTCCATGAATTGAATTCATCCTCTTTTGTCTGAATTCACAATGAGTTGGATGCATGCACCTTTACCCATTTGGCGCTTACAGCCTTCAGGCAGCAATAACTTGGAACTATGGGACGGAATTTAGTAAAAATCCCGTCATTTGGCAGATCAACCGAGATCTTCCATCCCTACAAAGAGACGAGGTACTAGTAGCAACCGAGACAAACGTGGGGCGCGATCGCTGAAGCAGGCACCTCTATGCATTTCCGTCTGGCGTGACGAGTTTGGGCGGTAGGCGGGAACAGCAAGCACCTTGGGTTCGAGAGATCGTTCCGCTATTGAGTTACCTTCATACGCTACCGGTATCCCCCCACAAGGTGACAAGTGCTCGTGTCAATGGCGGCGGCGTGATTCGCATTCGCCCCCCCCCCCCACCTGCCCCTGATTGACCAGTTGAAACAGGTTCTGCCGGCGCCAGATGAGATGCCATCTCTCCATAAGTTTGCCTACCCCCCTACGCCTCCCTCTCCCCGGAACTCAAGTAGAGAGGTAATTTACGATCGAACAGTGTGGCATCCTTCCTTCGCTTCTCCGGCCCGGCGTCCAAATATTAGGACTGATTAGTCAAAATGGGCACAGCCGTGAGTGTGGAAGTTAATTCTGAGGGTCGTTTTGGAAACGCCGTTTGGAGGGCTTGTCAGTCACTTCAACCGGCAGCCCAAGCACATTTCGTATGCAGCAGTAGGTGACAGATGCCGAACACGAGCATGGAAGCGATCGCCAGACCATGCGTGCAGTTCAGTCTCCACTGAAACGCGAAGAAGTGACAAGGAGGGGGAAGGGGGGGCCGTTGAGGGGAGGAACAATCCGTGTACCGAACCGGCAGTGCGGAATTCAAGTCGACTGCTATTCCACCCGTAGCATCACTCCCACTCCGGTACTCAGAAATCACAAACACAGTGAGCACATGCAATCGGTTCTTAAGCATATTTTAGGGTTATTTTTGGCATTGTAAGGTCCTTGTGTCGGACGAAGACAGACAACCATCTGCTTTTTGAGAGTCCTGCTTTTTGTAGAGGGGGAGGCTCACCGATATTTCTTACGGAACTCACTCGTTCCGTTGTGCCTTACGGGCTCTCTCTCTCTCTCTCGAACCCAACCAGTAGCCGCACAGCGGCGCATGATATAGGCAGAATGGCATTACCGACAAAGACAAGGGAAACTGGAATGGCATTTCTGGCTTATTAGCCGTCGTCAGCCAGTCATACCCAACTCCGAAGTGTGGCACACCTGGGGCTTGAGCTCGCGACCTGTTAGGTAGAAGTCCGACGCCTCTAACCACTGGGCCAGGGGCCCGTTGTCCTGACGGGAATATGTTCGATTGGGAATATACAATGGTAGAGGGACGCTCACCAATCATTCTTGCGGAACTCACTCGTTCCATTGTGCCTTACGGGCTCTATCTCAAGCCCAACCAGGTCGAGAGTTCGTGCCCCAGGTGTTCCACACTTCGGTGTTGGGTATGACTGACTGACGACGGCTAATAAGCCATAAATGGCCATTCCAGTCTCCCTTGTCTGTGTCGGTAATAACAGTCCTGCTTTTACATTATACGTGTGAGTTGGCCTACGCAGTATAGAGTCGTCTCAGCACCTATGGGTATCTGTGGCAGGCGGGATTTAGTATTCTTCGAATCAACCATCTCAGTGAGCAACAGTGACAGTAATAACTTGTTTAATGGCAACAGATGACCGTCGGTGGACGGAGCCTGTGCCGGCCTTTACCATCTTTCGGTGAAAAGCAACACCTGCGGAGGGTGGGGTACACTGTACAGCGGAAAAGCTGCCTCTCTAGGATGTAACTCTCGGTACACGTGTGAGGCGTGGGCAACATTCAAACTGCCTAAAACTTATGCTTACCCGACACACTAGATCTACAAGATCTCCCACCAATGGGTGCTGGTGATCATATTATAATGCACTTCGAGTATTCCATGTTCACCCAGACTTACTTATTTAAATATCTGAAAACAAACAACCGGAAGGGAGCCTGTTCCAGCATGTGAACGTAGACCTCAGAAACACCATGGGCAACCATATTGCGGGCATATGTTAACGAATACTGGAGGACGTTCAGTTTGTTGGTTAGAAGAATCGCTGGACTGAATTGCCCAATCAGCGAAAGAAAACGAGCAATCATCGCCTTTAAGAGAAGGGATAAGACGTGGAGGCGTTTTCGACTAACTGAGATTTTGAATACTTGCGGGAATGCAAACGACAGCGGGGTGTGCGTGTAAGCGGGAGGCTAATAGACTTTGGAGGATCTATGAGGTAAACATACTGCATCTCGAGATCCTATACGATTACAAGAAGTTGCGACCCGATGGCAGCGCTGGGGTCTCAAAAGGAAGAGTAACAGCAAGGTGAAGGCTCCTAATTAGCTGTTGGATCACATGTGATGATGTATGTAATTGCGAAATATAGTCGAGTACTGATGGCTGGCAGCTGTACCCAAGAACGGAGAAACAAAAACGAGATCAGTCCAGCATGCATTTCAAAAATGCGTTTAATAGCGTGCCTTACCGACGATCCCTGCAGAAGATTTGATATTGTGGTCCAGGGCGACATTTTTAAGTCGACTAAAAGTTTCCTGTCACGCAGGCTGCAAAGAGTAATTGTTAATACTATTGCATCCGAATGAGTACCATTAGAAAACGGTGTTCCGCAGGAGTCGGTCTTGGGTCCTCTGTACTGGAGATGCCATCATGTTATGAGATGATATACCAATCTGGAAAACAATTAGCTGTGCAGACGACGCGCAGCAACAGATGAAGAAAGGCAGCAACCGCATCGAGCAGGTGCAACGACGGGCGGCAAAACTTGTGGACGGTCTTAGGAATCTGTCATATCCAGAAGGACTAACCCTATAGACAAGTGAGGCGCAAGTTGCTCTAGACACGGACGTAACTGTTCGCTAAAGTCTAAATATTTCTTTGCGTTTACAAACTTGAGTCATCTGCGTGGTCATCCGTACAAGGTCAAACGCAAACGTACGTGCGTAGACCAACGGAGGTTTTCTTTCAGTTAGCGGGTAGTTTGACCGTGGACTCCCTCCCAAGTGAATTGGTAACATCTAGCACTACGGTTGTATTCAGAGGACACGTGGAGTATTCGATTTTTGATAAACGACGACTCTCATCGCAGGACTGTCTACCGATAGCCATGAACTTTGCATCCTGATTACATTTCGCGTGTAACGTATGGCTACATGTTTAACGTAAAGTGTTTCCGTAAACTTTACAAATGACTGTATTTTATGCTGATTATAATCGCAGTTGTAGATTAATAGGGTCATCAAGGGCTCCACCGGGAGCCCTTACATAGGTACATACAGTGCGTGACCTATCTCATGAAATGTTGGATGAAATTCTGAAATGCGTTTCCGATTAGGAAGGATTACTTGGTCGCGGTTGTGATACTGATTATCTTAAGGCATACTGTTATAACATTTTGGACTCGGCAGGATGTCGGCTTTTAAATGCACCTCGTTTCAATCTCCTGTAGAAAGCGTGCTCGGTAAAAAATGACTACTTACGTAGCATGCATTTTTCCCATTGATTTTCGATGGTCTTGGAAATTCAAATATATTTTATAGAAACCGCAAATAAAAATGTACTTTCTTATAGTCAATCAATAGAGAATCACGTCTTCTTTATATTCTTTACTTAAGGAAGGGGTATAATTAGGTTTTAAAAACAGTTTTCTTATTGCCGAAAAATTTGGAGCCTGATAATTCGTTGCATTAGCGCTTGGTGATTACACTCTATAAAGTGCATACGTTCCCCGTAAAGAAAATCCTATAATTTTCTGTTTCATTAAAGAGATATCATACAGGGTCCATAAAATTTTGCAATGGATGCGGACCATGTTGTACATTTCATGAGGAGCAGTGGTAAACGGCCAGGTACGACGCTATGTGAATGGACATTGCGCGGTCTTAAAAAATCTCATAATTAGAAACTTTTTTAAAACCTAATTATACTCGTTTCTTAGGTATAAATTATAAAGAAGACGTGATTCTCTATTGATTGACTAAAAGAAAGCATATTTTTGTTTGTGGTTTCTATAAAATATATTTGAATTTCCAAGACCATCGAAAATCAATGCGAAAAATGCATGCTACGTAAGTAGTCATTTTTTACCGAGCACGCTTTCTACAGGAGATTAAAAAGAAGTGCATTTAAAAGCCGACATCCTGCCGAGTCCAAAATGTTATAACAGTATGCCTTAAGATAATCAGTATCACAACCGCGACCAAGTAATCCTTCCTAATCGGAAACGCATTTCGGAATTTCAGCCAACATTTCATGAGATAGGTCACGCACTGTACAATGGGAACCCACCTCGCTCTCCCCCGGGGAAACACGCGGGCACAGTTCCTGACAAAAACAGCTCACCGCGCCCGATCTGATCCGTAGCTCTTCCGAGTGAGGTTTCGAAAACACAGGTGAGATTTCTGATCTCAGATATTTGGGATCAGTATCAATACTCCTTTAAGAGGGAATCACTACAATCTGGTCTCCCCGCTCCATTCTGAACGAGAATGCAGTTACTCCGCTAATGCGTAACCCTCCCAATCACAGCTGGTAGCGCACCCTGTTAGTTAAAAGACTTGCTTGCTTATCTGCGCCGGTGGAACTAAACGCCGAATCCGATCATGATCGACTTCAGTTTCTCTTCGCTGCCCCGCAGGTCCGCACAGAGCCAATTCGGTCTCGGCGGCTGACGCGACTCGAAGCCCCTATCTAACCCATCCCACCCAGGTGCTTCCAGAAACCCTCACCTGTGGGTATACAGCTCGTCAACCGAGCAGCAAGTACACAAGTGTTTTCTTTCTGAGTGTTCAGCGTACTAGATACTCGCGACTGCTCAGGGCATTGGGGCTTCTGTCCTGCCATTTTTGCGTAATTTCGTGTGATGTATTCTAAAATCAGTATCCATGCCTTCTGCATATTAGTATTCGACGTATTTTATTTGTTTGGCAAACATGGAACAGCAGTTTTTACCACAAATCTGCAAGAGAGCGCTCTGGATATACGGTCAGTGACTGATCTCATGAAATTTTAGCCGACATTCGGAAATGTGTCTACGATTAGGAAGGATTAATTGGGTGGAGTTGTAATATCAGCTGTCAAATGACAAAATCGCATAATACTTTGTATTCGTCAGGATGCTGGCGTTTGAATGTCCCTTACTCGACAAAATGGCCACCTAAGTAGTATTTATTTTTCACATTGACTATCGATGGCCTTATAAATATATTTTATGGACAACAGGCACGAAAATATGCTTTCTTTTACTCATTTGGTTGCACATCACACCGTCTTCATATTTATAATTGATAAAATATTATCTTAAAGCTTTCAAAAAGTTTGATAATTCTCGAATAATTTTAAGCCAGATCAGGCGTTGCACTATCGTTTAGTGATTTCGCTCAACGAGATGTATACTTTCCGCGTAAGGAACATTATATATTCCTCCATGTCTTTAAGTGGAACCATGTTAAATGCATAAAATTTTGCAGTGCACACTTCATTAGGGGCATTTATAGATGGAAAGGTAGGATTCTGTGTGGATAAGCACTGCGAAGCCTTAAAAAATCCCACGGCCAGAAACTTTTTACAGCCCAAAGGCACACTCCTTCCGAGTATAAAATGTAAAAACTAAACGATTTGTTATCAAATGAATAGAAGAAAGCATATTTTCGTGCG
Source organism: Spirometra erinaceieuropaei (assembly GCA_902702965.1). Lineage (NCBI taxonomy): Eukaryota > Metazoa > Platyhelminthes > Cestoda > Diphyllobothriidea > Diphyllobothriidae > Spirometra > Spirometra erinaceieuropaei. The sequence goes on along the minus strand of CACRXP010000006.1, from coordinate 3,223,894 downwards.
TGTTTTCCATCAACTCTATATGCATTTATAAGGCATCGAAAGTTAGTGCGAAAAGTGCATACTACTTAAGTGGCCAGTTTGCCTATTGGTGCTTCTACGGGGGTCGAGAAAGGTGGATACAAACTATTGTGGGATTATGCCACGTGATAATTAATGTTATAGCCCAACCTGAGTAATACGTCCTAATCGAAAACGTCTTTCAGAATTTCGGCCAACATTTCACGAGATCGGTCACTCAGTGTAGATGCTGGAGCAGGACCAAACTCCAACAGAATTTCGGATCCCAGTTTTGTGCATTCGTCCTCAGAGGTAAGCCTACCGTCGAACATTATTTTGGGGGTCACCGTCCACAAGTTGACTGCATAGAGACATCTTGCCAAGAGAGTCGGACATGGAAATACGGACTTCCTCTATTACAGGTGGGCTTGCATTAAATTTCAGGGGTACTATTCCCGCATTCTACTTCTACCTCCAATCCTAGACCTAAACCTAACCGCTCCACCCCCTGCCTTCCCGGAATTTAGCATATGACCACTTGCAATACAGACAGGTCCTTATTTCCGTCCTTAGAAGGTGGTCGATGGGATTCCTTACCGGTTTAGCGTACTGAGCAATCGTGGACGACCTGACTACAACCTTCACTGCATTCAGCAAAAAGTAGCTGTCAGCCACACTATCCAGAATACCTTTTCTCCATTCCTCTCATGCACTTCTTGTCTCCTCAGTTAGAGCATGATTCATCGGCTTGTCTGCACTGTACTGACAAGCAAAAAGGAGGATGGGACAAATGTTTCTGGCCCATTTTTCGTCAGAAACGAAACCTCGTGGCCTGAACTCGGGTCCACTTGGTCAGGAAACTTAACCCCGAGCTGCAAATAAGTCAGAAATCTCCATCCCAGACTCCCTTGTCTTTCATCCGGATGGAAGGAGGGAGCTCAGACTGGAACCATAGGACAGAGTATAAAGCTCCAAAACAGCTCTCATGCGGTGTCATTTGCTTTCTTCTGTTTGCTTTCTGCTTTCTTGAACCCATTCAGGAACCAACCACCCGGCTTTTATGCAGGTGGAGAGAGTCGAAGAAGGCGAGGTAGGCCGGGATGGCCATTTGTGACTTAGTGACCGTCGTCAGCCAGTCACAGTCACACTCTATCTCTCTCCGTGTCCGCGATATACCCTTTTTATCTTGCTTTAGATTTGTTTCAGAAGGTTAGCCCCCACCCTCCGAGGGTCCCGATTCTAGTAATAAGCCTAATTCGACGTGTTTCAGCAAATATGACATCAGCAAACTGTGTCCAAGGCCTTGCGAAGCAAAAGAGCTATCTAGGAGACTGTGAGTTGAAACAGAGGGGACTCATCGGGGACGTACGTTGGTGTTTACCGCTATGACGGTTCGACCGTCGGTTTCGAAGATGTCCACCGTGTGCTCCGCTTCAAGGCGGAGCAAGGACGGTGAATTGTGTGTGACTTAGTTTATAGTGACTGCAAATTTGCGCAGCATCTACCGCGCTCTCTCCTCTTCCTCCACCTTGACCTGGTGTCAGGACAGAACCAAGAAAATTGGAGGCGGAGGAGGGCACAGGTGGATGGCACGGTCGGGCCTCGCACCCTGGTGCTCCACTCCGCACCCCATGGTCCACAGAACAAATAACCAGGTTTTGACCAGCAACAAAGAGAACGGAGGCTAGCACGGCCGAAACCGCACCTAGGCGTGAGATCCACACCCGGCTCGGATCCCAAGGAGTGGGAGTATCATAAAGGCCATATTAAGACCACCAGCCGGCCACTCCACAACTGCAGCGCACGCAGCACTGGGCCGACTGCGAGGTCCAAGTTATCCCGTCAGTTGGCGACCTTCCAAGCCACGGCTTTTAGCAGACCGTGATAGCTTCAAGCGTGTCAGATTGGTTATAGTGGGGAAAATGCGCTGAGTCCTCGACCTCATTCCCCTTCCCATTCCCATGAATTAGCCACTGTCCGAGCCTGTCAGTTGACTGGAGCGCTGGATGGGCACAGTTCACCGCTATGACAGTTCGACCATCGGTTTCGATGATGTCCACCGTGTGCCCCACAGTTGCAGCAGCAATGGGAGCAGGGACGGTGACTTACGCAGGGGTTTATAGTGCCGGTAGACTTGCGTAGCATCTACCTACACTCTCTCCTCCTCCCTCGCCCGAGCCCGGTGTCAAGACAGAGTCAAGAAGACCGGAGACGAGAGAGGCCGCAGGTGGATGGCTCGGACGGATCCTCACCTTGGCGTTCCACCACACCCCCTGGTCCACACAACAAATAACCAGGATTTCAACCAACACAAGAGAGATTTGGAGGCTGGCACGGCCGAAGCCGCACCTGGGCGTGCCGCCAACGCCTGGCTCGGATCTCACACTGTGATGGGAGTGCCATAAAGGCCACATTAAAAAGGAACCATTGCAGCCTGACTCTCAGACCGCCTCCGGTCAAGGAGGAGGTCCAAGTTACCCCGTCAGTTGGCAACCTTCCAAGACACGGCTTTTAGCGCACCGTGATAGCTTCAAGCGCGTCAGATTGTTTATAGTGAGGAGAAAGTGTGCTGAGTCGTCGACCTCACTCTCCCTTCCCACTCCCACACCCCAGCCGCTGTCCGAGCCGGTCAGCAGACTGGAGTGGGGAATGGGCGCGGTGGCTGTCATGGTCGAATGACCATGACTGCGCGCGCCACGGCACGACCTGGCCCCCCATACACACAACACCAGGATTTCACCGCTATAGCTCCCTGTACAAACACAGTTCTGCCGTATGTTGCTTCACCTACATTGATGGCGGGACAATTACGCTTGACCTGCCTTCCAGCAATGCCCTCATTCGGCTAAGCTGTAAGCTGCCATTGGCCTGCGCCTACTTGGAAACTGTTGTGCTCGGTTTCGGCTCACTCGCCGGCTTCAGCTATATCTGACCGTGTGCCGGGAAGGCTGGTAGACAAATAGCATTCCTCTAATCGGAGGCCGAACAGTCGCTCAGACTCCACTTGTAGTTCAAACTTGATGGCATATGAACTGACTTGCACAGTTCCCGGACCTGGCTGCAAAGTATTATGAAGACTAGGAAAGCTGGGGGTGGTAATTCCTCCCTTATTAGCCGTCATCAGCCAGCCATTCCTAATCCTGAGTTTGGATTACCTAGAACTGGAATCGGATTCTTTGACCATCGAATGGGTCCGTTGTTTTGTCAGTTGCGATCAATAATACCCAATACAAGTTCGAAAAGGGCCAGTGCATTGCCGCCAAATCGTGACCAATGTCTTTTTGTTCCAGTAGTTTGTCTTTGCAAAGTGCTCGGACTGCTAGAAGGGGAATAGTAAGTAATTTATGCAGTTTGTGGACGTCGTCGCAACAGCCCAGGACTGCAGTTTCCGAATGCCGATTAAGCTGTTCAAACTCGTCCCATCTGCGCGAGTTTTTCGGCTCACTGTTGTCTGCTCCTCAAGTTGTATGGACGGAGAGACGGTTAATCTCGTCAAAATACACGGTCACATCACCACGCTTCCTCACTGTGATGCGCTCGACTAGCTGAAATATCACGAGGCTTAGTTTTCTATTATGTAAGTCTCCAACTGACCATCAGTCTTAGAGGCTGGACCAGGTCAACTAGTGACGCCCGGAAAGTTGAAAGAGCTGTCGCAGTGCCATGCATGGAGACACAGTCGCTGGAAATTCGACAGTTCGTGGTTATTCTTCAAAAATGGCAGGAGGGAATGAGGGCATGCTCTAGAGGACGACCTTCGCGCCTGTCATGTTGGTTCTATCCCCTGGCAAGGTCGTTTCCGATACAAGTTATTTCCGGTACAAAGGAAGGGGGCAGTCTCACTTGTCCTCCGGATGCCATCCCGCCGAAAGGTCTCTGTCGAACTGTGGCGTTTTAGGTGGGCGGGGAGTGGGATGCGACCACCTGTGACGAACCCGATGGCCGCATAGAACACGCAGTCTCATCTTCGATTAGATCGCTTGTGAGGGAGACAGAGAAAGCATTTTGTGAGCACAATGGACCTCGCTCCGGCGTCCCCCCCCCCCCACTCACTCGCGAGTTTCCTGACACGTCGCCCCAACCTCCCCCCCCCCACTCCGATGACGCCTTCCCCCGCCCCTTCCCTTCTGCCACCACCTGGGATCATTCGAGGGGGGGGGGGGTTCAGGGACGGACAGACTCAGCTAGGAGTGAATGGGAGGGGCCGGTTATCAGATCGGCGGGACAATATCGTCCTCAAAGGGAAAAACGCCGGTGCGGTCCTGCCCCGTCTGTGTCCGTCCACCTACTTATAAAAAGTTTTATTGCCTGATTGAGAGATGGGCCGACTAGGGACATATGGGCAGGCGCAGGAGAATGGATTGTACGGAGCGTCCGTCTCATGGTGAACGGATCAGCGCTCATGCGTCTGATAGTGCTTGGCGTATTCATCATTCAGGAAAGTCTGTGGGTCTGCATCCGATGTCGCCCTGCCTGTTTGGAGATCGGCGAAGTGGAAGGATTCCCGACTAGGCTCTTTTTCATAAAGATTTACCCCTCAAAGATATAGGTGGACCAGGTCTCAGTAATTTTTTCTTACAGGTGACGCTGAACTCGGCGCAACAGGCGTTTTCTCCATACTGGACGGCATATGACCACCTAAAGGCCTGCAGCTGATCTTGAGATCGCATTGTATGCCTTCAGCAATTCCCCACCTCGAGTCAGAAAATTTTTTGGATTCGGGAGAAGGGGGAGAATTTGAAATCAGAACGTTTGAAGGCGTTTTCTTTGCTAACACGCTATCTGATAATCTGATATGTCCCTCACTGTCGCCCCGACGCACTGGAAAAGGCGAAGTAAGGAGTGAAACCTGCTGCCTTGAGCTCTTCTCAATATCGTTACTTCATCCCCTGTGCGCTGGGGAGAGAAGATAGAATGAAGTTAATCTTACTGTGCTTCTGTTTACCTAAACTAGGACGTGGTTGGTGAGAGAAAAGAGGTAAGAGGATGAAAGTATTCAATCAACAAGACGCCTGACCAACGGTTGAGTAGCAGAAAACCCGATTGGAAGTTGAATTCAACACGCATGGACGGTAAATGCCACCAAAATATCGAAATGCGATATTCGTCTTGCAAGAATTTAATACGCTGCAATCTAAGTTCGCCCGCATTATAAATGATCAGGAGGACTATGAAAGTGCACCGAAAACTAGCTGGGGTTTGTGTAGTGCACTGTTGCCTAGAGGACCTTTAACTGCGCCCTCATAAATAGGCAGAAGAGCTCTGCTAGTGAATTTTTCGTTCGCGTCCGTTAAGTGACAGCAGTCAGGGGACTAAGTAAAAACAAAGTCAAGTAAGTCATTCAGCTTTCTCCTGGCTAATCCCTTACAAAAGACTGCAAACTAGTTTGAAAAGGCCAAATAAGGCGTTCACCAGAAGATCGGTACCTTGTCGGTCGCGCATGCATTGTTTGGCATGGTTTAGCATGATTTCCTCGGTGAGAGCCTTCGATAAGCTTGATCACTTCTTTCATATCCCTAGGAGGCTGTGGTTGAGGCCTGCAGTGAATGCATGAAGTGATTCTGGCTTTCGAAATCAGTGTGTTATCAAACTTTGGAACTGTTCAATAGGAACATGCATCGAAAAGCCAGGGAAGCGATTCTGCGTCAGCGAGTTACTTCCCAACCAAGTTGTCGGCCAACTTTCCTTCCTCCCATCCTATGCCTTCGTCCTGTTAAGCAGAATTTCACTGTTCAGCCCACTTGATGCAAATACGAACTAGATCTTCCCTCTCTGTGACTGGAAGTAAGCCATGGTCTTGCTAATTTGCTTGATTGAATGCTTGGTTGCCGTCAGCCTCCAGTCTTCTTGACGTTTTTGGCCATCGGAGAAAGGCAGGCGAGGGAAGAGCGAGTGTGTGCGGTAGATGCCTTGCAAATCACCGGCGCTATGAACGACTCGGTGATCCATGGGATAGTTATTGTCGTTTTCGACGGTCGGACTGCCATATATCTGAATCATGCAACATGCTAGATGTCTTTCCGACATTCCTCAACGTCATGTCCACGGCTGGCCGGATGAAAAGTGGCGACCAGCTATAAGCGCCTGACGCAGAGAAGAGATAAGAGATCTTCGACATTCTCCGTCTTATCCAGGAACTGAACTGAGGGCACGTCAAGTCCTGGTAAACAACGTATGCACTTTTTACACCTGGAGAGTGATACAGACGATTTAGTTCCCAAAATCTCACCCCTTTTTCCTCATTTACTGCTGCTGCCGCTGAAGGATAATGAGCTTGTACAGTAGATGTGCTAACTCATGAAATGTCAACCAAAATTTCGAAATGCGTTCTCGTTTCGAAAAGATAAATTAAGTAGTGTTGTAAAACTAATCATGATGCAGCATAAATCTATAATGATCCAGTTACCTCAGGGTGTCGGCTTTCACAAGAACTTATCTTCAGCTGCATGCAAGATCTATACTCTGCAAAAAATGACTACTTGTGTAGCCTGCGATTTTCTCATTGATTTTCGATGCCCTTGAAAATTCAATTATATTTCGTGGAAAAATGCACAAAAATATTCATTCTTTTACTTATTCGGTAGAAAATCACGTCTTCTTCCAATTTCATACTCAATAGAAGTGTATAATTCGGCTTTAAAAAAACTTTTCTAATTCCCGAATAATTTGGAACCCGACCTGCTGTTACACTTGCATTCAGGGTTTCAAAACTACAAGCTGTATATTTTCCGTGTACGGTAAACCATGCATTTCTCTACGGTATTAAGAGGAGACTATATGAGACTCATAAAATTAAGCAGCGGATTTGAGCAATATTGTTAACTTTACAAGCCACATGCAGATACATGCAGATACATGACGTTTCATGAACGGCCATTTAACGGTAGTAAAAAATCTCACAATTAGAAACTTTTTTAAAACCGAATTATATTCTTCTTCTGAGTATAAAATTGAAAGAAGACGTGATTTTCTACCGAATAAGTAAAAGAATGAATATTTTTATGCATGTTTTCCATGAAACAAAATTGAATTTTCAAGGGCATCGAAAATCAATGAGAAAATTGCAGGCTACATAAGTAGTCATTTTTTGCAGAGTATAGATCTTGCATTCAGCCGAAAATAAGTTCTTTTGAAAGCCGACACCCTGAGGTAACTGGATCATTATAGATTTATGCTGTATAATGATTAGTTTAACAACACCACTTAATTTATCTTTTCCAAACGAGAACGCATTTCGAAATTTTGGTTGACATTTCATGAGTTAGCACATCTACTGTACATATAGGGCGTCTTGTGGTTAATGAGTATGTGGGATGGCTGTTCCGAGGATTGAGAGACAGACTCAATGGCGCTGTCACTGACGTGAGGTCCGAACCGTCCTCATTTGTTTTAAGAGTGTCTTGCACACTGTGCAGCAATCGGATCGTGTGTGTGGCACGCGTAGATGAGTTGTTTAACTTTGTCGGCCACTACGCTTAGGCCCACCTCCAGTCACCTTGAGAGCGGCTTGTCACCAAACAAGGTGGGTGGAGGGGGGGGAAGCGATAGTGATGCACTATAGACTACTTCACGTGTAAGCTACCGCCCCGTACCGATGACGCTGTGGGCAACATGATGGATACCGCCGTCCGTGATGGCCAAAATGACATACTCTTCATAGGACAGAACTGTGCATTGTCGTGGTGTCAAAACCCCCTGAACCCACGTGGCCTGACTGCAGGACCGACCAAACTCGCTCTTGTCGTCGTCGTTATTTCTCAAGTGCTACTCTTCAGGTAATTGGAGGCACTGTTAACTGCTACTAAAAGGTCTCCAAAGATCCATCGGCACAGGCCGCCTAAAAGACAACCAACATTCTTCGTCCTCATAAAAAGGCACAGCTTAGAAGCACGGGCTATCCTTAATGACAACTTTTATTTTGACCAGTTGATAAGGTGCTTGAATCTGATCACTCTGGTAGATAAAATAACCTGTATATCCACGGGATCAATTTGGACTGTCCGACTTGAACGCTTGATCTTTGTTTCTGCCTTCTGGCTTATCTTATATGAAAGTGATTAGGCAGTATATGTCTGGTTTGAGGACATGCTCGCCCCCATACGCCATGGGGTTCGGTTTAGAGCCCTCACAAGCAGTCATGTAGCGATTAGTAATCATACAGGATTACTTCCCACGATAGTGGGCGTTCCTGACGGCAACCGAGAGGATAGCGGGCTCGTGACACAATGTCAGAGAACTGGACATGAAGACGTTCAGCAGCCAAAAAATTCGGGATCAAGTCCCAGATCACGCAAACCTGGCTGGCTGACGTCACAGAAATGGCCATTCCAGTCTGCCTTGTCTCTCCCGATATGCCGCCTGCAAAAGTACTGTGTACTGTTCATTATTGTGAACATATTTCGACGGGACACTTCCCTCCTCGGTGGTGACTGTATGCCTCAGCGTCAAGATCCTATTTCGTAGCCGTACCTGTTAGGGGTTAGTGGTTAGGGTTAGGGGTTAGGCTGGGGCTTGTTTACTGCAAGTGAGGCTACGAAGTAAGATCCGACCGCCTCAGCTCCCACGGACAAGACCTAAAATCGGAAGCATCAAGCTACGAGAACAAGAGATGACAGGTGCTGTCGTGGAGTGCATCCATCACGGTTAGATGCGAGTATTTGAGTGTGTGATGTCGGAAGAGGAGAGAAGCTGTTGGGTGTGTACTAGGCAAGTGCTGCTGAGTTGGTCAAATGACAGTTCGACCTTCTTGTCCGACGATGCCCACCGTGTGCTCCACAGCAAGGTGAAACAGGCACGGTGGCTTGCACGTGTAGTAGTTTACAGTGGGGGGTGGACTTGCGCAGCGTCCACCGCGCTCTCCCTCCCTCTCCCCCCCACCCCCATCTGGACTCGGTGGGGGTCAAATTACCCGCCCAACCTACTGCTCCGCCTGGAATCCACAAAATCTGATACAGTAAGCTGACTGCCCAAATGTGGTTAAACTCGCGTCGTGCGGCGGGGCCTCGTAGCTGAAGTGGTTAGAGCATTGGCTGTACTAAAGCCTTCCCCTTACTACGTGGGTTCGAATCCAACCGAGGCGCCGAGTTTTTCACAGTTGGGTCAATATGAATTATTCAAAATCTGCCAAAACATCTATGAAGCAATAGAAAGGTAATGCCGCACCGGTCGACCTTAGACTGATTTTTCTCTTCTCTCGCTGACTCGACCCTTCGGGAGGATGTACGGTGGGGTTTGTATTTTTCCGCCAAGGGACGCCCCGTTTGCTCAAGACCCTACCGGAATTCGTTAACTTGTCGTTGGTAATCCTAAAATTAATACTCAGTGGCTCCCAACTTGCTATACCTTCATTCATCCAGCACTATCAGCAGCACCAGAAATGCAGCCTTTGGCTGTACAACGAGCGTCTACTTACTCCCTCCGGACTGGACGCCCGCCTGACCTGACCACAAAGACTTTCAACAGTGACCCTCCAAGGCTGTTGACAACAAAACCAGCTCACTCCACATGAGGGGGAGGGGGTCAAATTCTCTCCACCTCCACCTCCAGAGCGTTAAAACGTTCTCTGGAAGAGGCCAACTACTGGTCAATACTCGGGATGGCGGCCGCCTAGCAACGGCTGGTATTGACGGAACCGGTTATTGTTACAACAATAGCTGCCTGCCTGCGTTGTGAGGGCCCACCTTTGGTTATGTCAGCGGGTCGTGGCTATTTCTGCGCAGCCCAAGAAATGAAAAAAAGGTCGGCAGGTCGAGAGGTGCCAGGGCGGTTAGGAAAAACACTGGCAGTGACTTGAAGAAGGAGACACGATCGCTGGGACAAGAGGTTTATTAGACTAACGTTCCGCATTCCTGCTCGAACCCATCATCAGAGACAAAAGTAGATACGGCTGGTTCATGCATAAGGTGTAAGGTAATGATACCGAAATACCTATTGCTACGGCTAGAAACGTCTGGAGTCGTTTATCGGATCTGGTGCAGTTGCGGACAAAGCAACTACGTCGGAGAAACCGGAAGACAGCTCCGAACGAGAATGGCCGAACACGTTGCAGAGGTGCGGGGGAATGACGCCAGCTCTCAAGTCGCAGCTCATTCGACGAGATCCGGCTACACATCCAAATTCGACGAGGCTGAAATTCTCGCAAGAGGTGACTACCGCGTGAGCCGGGAGCTACTTGAATCAGGGTTTACTGGCCCCCAATCCATTAACAAATGCAACGACCTCCCTCATCCATAGTTGGTGCTGAGACTCCGCCTAGGCGGAGTAATTAGCCACGCGGGGAGCGCACAAGTGAACACTTTTCCCAACTCCAGGGTCAGTGGATCAGATGGTCGAGCAGTCATCAAACTAACACCCAACGCACGTGATGAAATTGCAGCAATTAACGACGCGAATGTCGACCAACAAACAGTCAGCACACCACGTGCGACGATCCCTGATGAAGGGGGGACCGTGAATACTCATAGGTATGCTGTGGCATGGCGACTGCATCATACATATACTGCAGCCCCTTGTACATGAAGCACCCGTATCTGCTTTTGTCTCTGATGATGGGTTTGAGCAGAAATCCGAAACGTCAGGCTAATAAAGCTCTTCACCCAGCGGTCGTGTCGCCTTCTTCAAGACTGCTTCCTGGGACTTGTCTCTTCGCTTCTATTGGCACTGGTAGTGACTGTCGCTTCCGCCACCCGGTCCATCCCAGCGAAGGCTACTCTCACGTGACTGCAACTTCCCGATCGCAGTCAGTAGAGTGAAGCCCTTGCTAAACGGCCAACTGGACGCCGGTTCAGGCGTCGGCCCGTCCAGACCTGCCTTTCGGAATGGCAGCTCGACGACGGCAAATAACTCGGTACTGTTCCCCCACCCCCTACCAAGCACTCTACCTACTATGTAATCAGTTTGAACTGCTGGCTGTTCAGGCTGTCCGGTCGCGTGCGGTAGGGCGGAACACCCCTACTCTGTCCTGCGGACAGGTCCTCAGAGGCGGCTCTTATGCCTTTCTACCACCGTTTCCATTTTGTGATCCTGGCTGTCTGCTCCGTCGGAAGATTCCCTCCCCATCCGACGAGTGGACGAATGCAGCTCCAGTCTTGGGCTGCTAGCAGAATTTACTCAAGTAACCATCGTTCAGGTGGTGTAACTTATTCGACTAGATGAAATAGTTACGTGGGAAACGCTACCATGGAACATAACATCACTTATGAGCCGTCCTTTGCATTCAAGGCTGTAGTCCAGAAGACTGACATTTGCAGGATAATTTTGGTAACCGGAAATACCTGGGGGGAGGGGGAAGTTCCCCATCTCCTCCTCCTCCTCCTCCTCCTCCTCCTCCTCCTCCTCCTTCTCCTCCTTTTAGGCTGCATTCTGACGGACGACTTCGACATGCCTGAATTTTCTCGCGTTTGGTGCTCTGCAGAGGACTAACCGGACACGTTGACTAATAAGCACTCAGCTTGTGGCGACTCATTGCGAGTCAAAATGCGGGCATTTTCACACTTCCTAACCTTGCCTGTGAGTACCAATAATTCCGCCTTTTCGAAGTAAGTCTAAGCAAGCAACGAGTGGAATAGGGTGCACTGTAGTCCTGAAAAAGAAAGCGGTAGTATTTACCATATTGAGACATATAAGCAGGGGGGCAGCGATGTAAACTACGGCCATCGCTATGGTTATTACTACCAACGGCCTAGTTACTGTCATCCACAAACTGATAGTGCTGCTTCGTCATCATTACGTATGTCTTCATTGTACTCATTACTAATGCTATTACCATTGCAAATAGTCTGGTTAACTCCACTTAGGTTGTTGGTTCACCTAGTGTTAAGGTTCTTATCGTAATAGTATCAGTATTGCCACTGCCAATAATAATTATGTCAACATTTTTCATGTTTTTATTCCACTTACAGCTGTCATATTAATACTATAGTCCTGGTATTGAACAACTTATCCAATACACGCCTCTTTTGAAATCGGATGTGAAATGAAGTTAGTCTCATCCAGCAGCCAGCTCAGTTAACAGTATTGTTTCGCCTTCCTGGCACGTATGCTAGCCTTGACTGTGAGGTCTTAATCGTCCTCCTCCAGCTCATCACTCTTGGCTCGCACCAGTTGCCAAATATTTGGCGTCCCCTAGGGGAATGGGGGGAGGGAGAGATGATGTCGTCAGTAGCCATGATGTCACCCGTTAGTTGCGACCCTCACATTTAATCCGGCACCACGCGTCAGCAGCGATCGTAAGTCAAGGGAATTGGCACCCCTCGGGTAGGGGCTGTGTTGCGCAAGCGATGATCCCGTCACCCACACAAGTCCTACCCCACACGGACACGCGATAAAATGACATGATGGGGAGGGGGGGGGGGGCAATGCGAGTCACTGGCTCCCAAACCCTCTCTTCGCCGTCAGTCCAGTGAACCCGAAACTTTGTTGCTAGGCCTCGTTCTCACGGCGGCAAGTGACACCCGTCTTTAGTCAGGGCGAGGGATTGCTGAATCTAGACGAACAGGTTCTGTCTGAGCCCTCCTTCAGAGGATACTAATAATCAAATAATGGTTAGCTAGAGGGCCGAGCTAGCCTTCCACAGAAATGAGCCTTCGGATGGGAGGGTTTTTTAATGCATCTAGTGATTCCATCTAGCTCTGTAATGCATGCTGAAAGCTGCATTGGCATAGCTCCAACCGATTGTCGGAGCCAATCTAGGGCTGCCCGTTTGTGACCTGGCCCGGGTAAAAAGGAGTTAACGCGCTGGGGTACGCGTAAGTGGGAGCTTATTGTCGGGTCACCCAGAATGCGCAAACCAGTATTCAGCAGCCCTGACGTCACTGGTAGTTGGTAGTGCCGGAAGGAGAGGCTGCGGTCGATGCTACGCAGGTACCCTTTTCTGCTATTAAAGTCCCACGCAAGTCGACACTAATCCCGAGGATAGTGAGAGCTGTCTACATGCTTGGCGGCCGAAATATCGGTGAGAGTTAGGCGCCTGACAGAGATAACTTTTAAAAGGAAGTGTATGAACGTACATACCACCCTTGAAAAGTCATTCACTGATCAGCTTACACGACATGCTTGCTGCGTTAAGTCGCAGGTTGGGCGTGATCGACTGACGGCTGGTAATAAGCCAGAAGTGAACATCCCAGTCTCCTTTGCCGTTTTGCGCTTTTCTTCCCATCAGCATGATTATTTGTCGCTTTGTGGCCGCCTGTGATGGATCTATATCGAGCCAGAAGACGCAAGGGGAAAAGTATGCCCGATCGGTGAAGGAGCCTCCACTGTTGTTAGTATTTCCGATTCTGGAAAACGAGCCCGTGGCTTGATAGTAGAGCACTGGGCCTCCAAACGCTCAGTGAGCAAAGAATCCAAGTTCGAATCCCAGGTTGTCCAAACCTAGGGTTGGGTATGGTCGACTGGCTATTCCAATAAGCCAGAAACGACCATCTCAGTCTCCTCTGTCTTTGTCGGTGTTCATTCTTCCACATATGTACGCTGAAGTAGTAGACGAAAGCGGAAGGTGGTCGTAACCAAGCGGTCTATGTCAGATGCCGCAGATATTCAACGCGTCCTGTGCGGAGGCGACGGAAAATGGAATTAAACACATTTGGCAAAAAATGTCCTCCCACCTGGCGCTTTACACGGTTCGAAACTGCTAACTCTTTTGTCACGCAAACTCCCGAACCGCCCCCCAAACAACCAAGACCTGAGTTCGGGCAAAGTCAATGTGACGAATAATCCTGAAGAGACTCTTCAGATCAGGGATTATATGAGGTTGGATATTATAGGTTAGATTTTCAGGACAGAACTCCGGACCGGTCGTTCCAGTTCGATGTTTACTAGTCTAAACTTACGTCACTTCGGTTCTGTTATAAAAGGTCTGGGCAGGACAGACTACAAGCAAAAAGCCAAAAGCTTGTTGGAGGATCGTCAGTCCTATGTCCCATGAGAATCCAACCCCATGAAAACGCTGACATGCGAGATTAACGCGACGCTGTTGGCAATGGAGAACTCAGGTGCAATATCATCAATCGACCGACGCATGGCGATTCTACGGTCTCCCAAAAGTGCACAAAGAGGGCGCTCCTCTCCGACCTATCGTATCACTAAAGGGCACTCCAAACTACGGACTGGCAAAGTGGCTGTTCCAACGTCTCAAGTTTCTGACCTCCGATTCGAACACCACAGTCAGCTCATCAACGCAATTCTTGGAGAAACTTAAAGGAGTAAGTCTCCTGCCAAACGATATCATGGTTTCCTTTGATGTCACGTCCCTTTTTACTTCTATCCCGCAGGGCCTGACAGTCGAGACCATCGAACTACTCCTACGAGAGAAATACGACGAAACGGAGAATCGCCTCGGACACGCCCAAATCATCCAGCTCCTGAAGTTCTGTCTCGAGACGTACATTACGTTCGACGGAACAATCAACGAGCAAGTGAAGGGAACGCCAATGGGTTCGCCGATTTCGGGACTCATGTGGGTGACACCTTCGTCGTCATCGAACGGGATCAGGTGCTGACGTTCAAAGAACAATTCAACGCCGTCTTCCCGGACATTCAATTTACGATGGAGGAGGAGGAAAACAATCAGCTGGCCTTCCTGAATGTCCTCGTCTGCCGCAAAGATTGTGGTGGCTTAAAAACCAAAGTGTTCAGGAAAGCAACAAATACGACGCAAATACTGAACTTCAATAGCAACCACCCGATCAGTCACAAACGCAGTTGCGTAAGGGCGCTATACCGGCGCGTTGAGACGCACCGTAGTGAAATGGAAGACAAGGTTGCTGAATTAAAATATCTTCGACGGGTAATGAGAGCCAATGGTTACCCGCGCAACTTTGTTAACCAGTGCGTACGAAAAGGACACCAGAGACCAAATCCAAACGGCCCCAAATTTTGGCGGGCTCTTCCGTACGTGAAGAACGGCTCGGAAGCCGTCAGTCTTCTTCTCACTCCACTTGGAGTTGGGGTTGCACACAGGCCGGCAGCAACCATTAGGCGCCAAGTCATGAGGCCAAAAGACCCGCTACCACGGCAGGAAGCGTCAGGAGTCATTTAGAGGATCTGGTGTAGTTGCGGACAAAGCAATTATGTCGGAGAAACTGGGAGATTACTCCGTACGCGAATTGCCGAGCACGCAGCTGCAGTGAGACGGGGAGACGCTAACTCTCAAGTGGCAGCACACTCGACGGGACCCGGCCATATTTTCAAATTCCAAGAGGCCGAAATCCTCGCAAGGGGTGACAACCGCGTGAGCCGCCAGCTGCTCGAATCATGGTTCTCAGGCCCGCAATCCATCAACAAGCACAATGACCTCCCGGTACCCTATACCGTACTGCGATTTTCCCTGGGCAGGAGAATCAGTCACGTGGGGAGGGCGCGGGCGAGCAATCATCACGACGGTGACAGTGAGCCAGTTTGCCGAGCAATCGTCACACCAGCATCCAGCACGGATGACGAAATCGCGGCAATTAACGACTCGGACTTGGACCGACAAGCCACCACAGCATCAATTACGACCCCAGCGGTGATTGCGATAACTGTTAATTGCAGGGCGCATACGGTCCCACGGCAGCCACGTGCTATAAATACTGCACTCCTGATGCCACCATCACCTTTATCTGCGAATGTCTCTGATGATGGATTCGAGTGAGGATCCGAAACGTCAGGCAAATAAATTTCTTGTTCCAGTGATCGCATCTTCATCTTCCAGGTCTGGTGTTGTTGCTGTGACATCCACTTTTTCTGGGTAAACTCAAATGCATAGAAAACAGTCCTCGAAACCCGACAGTTCGACCGTCGTATCCGGCAAGGTAGACCACGTGCCCCCACAGCATGTTGGCGCGACGACGGTGACTTGCGCGTGATTTGATTTATAGTGGAAGTAGACTTTCCCAGCATCTACCGTGCTCTCTCCTCCTCCTCCAGCCCCACCTTGGCCCGGTATCAAGACCGCAGGCGGCTGCCTCTGCGATAATCCGCACCTAGGCCTGCCACCCCACCCCTTGGTTTAGAAGACACACTGGCCAGGATTTAATACTACAACACAAATAGAGGGGCGACACGGATCCCAGCTGGCGCGGAGTGAAGAGGCAACAGGGTCCACCATCACACTCCAACATTGCCATTTTTATGGCCACACATTCCTGATAATGCCTGCCGGAATCCTATTTGGTCCCTGAGTTGATCCAACGCATTTACCGCGTGGCTCGTTTTAGGAGCAACGTCGAAACTCGATGACAAGGTACTCGGCCGTGCGTCCCATTCTGTTCGGGGCATTAAGGGCCTTATCTAGGAGATATTCTTTTATGTTTGAAGTTATGCCTTTGATCCACCATGGCCTAGTTTTACCCCAAGTAATTCCTTCAGTTCACGTTCAGCACACGCTCGGCAAGAGCATTTAGGAGGGAGACGAGTGTTTTATGTGCAAAATGGATAGATACAAAAGGCCCTGTACTCAAAACGGTAATTCGTAACATGGAAGACTGAACAACAAGGTAACTGCCAACACCATTGCCAAGTTGCGTGGACTTCTAACTAACAGGTCGAGAGTTCGAGCCTCGAGTGTTCCACACTTCTGGGCTGGGTATGACTGGCTGACTACGGCTAATAAGCCAGAAGTGGCCATTCCAGTCTCCCTTGTGCTTGTCGGTAATACCCAACTCGTTTGCTTTGTCTTTACCCCGGACTCATGCGGATGAGGGAGGAAAGAGTGTGGTGGATGCTGCGCAAGTCTGCCATCACTGTTAACTAATTCACGCCCAGGTCATCGTCCCTACTCTCCTCCTGCTGTGAAGTACACGCTGGGCATGGCCGGCAACGACGGTCGAACTGTCAGCCTCTCTCTCCGCGGAATAAATGTCTGTCAGGCTGACGCGGCCTATATGACACTTCCACATTGTTGGGATCCGAACCAGTCGTAAGTAGCACGCGTAAGTGAACTGCTCCTCTTTGTCAGCCTCCGCGGCCGATCCCTTCTCCAGTCTTCTTGACTTTCTTGACACCGAGTCCACGAGGGTGAGGGAGGAAAGAGTGAGGCATGCGATGCGAAAGTCTGCTTTCACCGTAAACTAATTCCCGTTCAAGTCATTGTCCCCGCACTCACCTACCTCTGGAGCTCACGGTGGGCAACGACGTCCGAGACGGTCAGACTGTCGTATGAGGACTAAGTAGTTTCACAACTCCCAAACGAAAGCCCCTGTGAAGATTAGGTCTAGCGCGCGACACCAGGCCCGTCGGACCGCAAATTTCGGTTAGTTGGGGCGTGGGTGGGAGTCTATGGGGGGAATGCCAGTGTTTTGAGTCACTTGTCAAACCCGCAGGACAGGGTGACCCCGGGGGCTTTGTGGATGGGCTTCTCCTACAGAGACAGAGGTGATTTCAAATCGAAAATCTCCTCTCTGTGCACGGCTACTCGGCTTGTCAGCGTCACAAAATAAACCCCGTATGGCCCGTTCGTCTTGTCATTTTTTGGCGAGGTTCGGTTCTGCGGCCCCACTTCATTGATACCATATAGTCAGCTCCCTAAAACAATTTTAGTAGATGAGAGTTCGCTGACCTTACACATATCATGTGTTTGCAACTTCCTTACCATTTTAATCCAGAGAGGCACTGTGCCACGGTGGAGGAGTGCTCATACGCCAGCCTCGGTTACTTCAGGTATCAGTTCACATGCGCTACCCTGCGCGTACTTACAGCCCTGCCTGTACCCTCTTTACTATCAGTGGTCAAGTAGACTTGCTAATGGAACTCTTAGGATGACTTGGAACTCCGTCGGTTCCACTACAGTGGCCATGAACTGCTAATTACCACGCGGTCCCCTCCGTGGACCTCCAGTTGCGGTTTCCTAATCCAGCAAGTAAGGTGTCGGGAGAAGGAGATGTATACGGCATTCTCACGCGCTTCCTTGCGCCTGCTTCAAGCCCTGCCTGTGCGCTCTTTCCCTTCCTGATCCAGCGGATGGCTACAATAGGTATGCTAACTAAAATTGGGCTAGATCGCAGTTGGTATCCAGGAATGGGGAAGCGGACGGCGACCTTAGCCCTAATCCTAACCTTAACCCTAACCCTAACCTTAACCTAAACGTTAACCATTAACCTCAATGCCAACTCTAACACTAGCCCCTAGGCATAGCCGTAACTGGAAAACCTAACCATAATACTGAAACCTAATCGTACGCTCAAACCCTAACTGTAACCCGAAAACCTAAGCCTAAAGGCATAACCCTAACCCGAAAATCGGGAACCATTAACCGGTACCCTAATCCTAACCTCAAACGTAAAACTGAAGCCAAGTGGGTCAGATGTGATTATGGAATCCCACAAAATAGCCCCAGTAAACAAACCCCCCAGCCACCTGTAATACGGGACCTGGCTACCAACAGCGATCTAGCCTAAAATTGTCCTAGTAAGCTAACCATAAGGCATCAATGAAGTGGACTGCAGAACCAAACCTCGCCCATTTTTTCTGTACAACTTTAAAAACTGTGGCCTTTGTCTTGGGAGAACAAAAGCAGTGAGGGCGGACTGGGAGTGGGTGTATCTGCCTGTTTCCTCTCACAAACGCTCGCAAAGTCAGCTTTACTCAATTGCTGCCTTACGGTATAAAAAAAGAGCAAATCCTCGACAGACCCATTTCCCTCGTTGCATCTGCTAGACTCCACAACAAGTCCGGTCTTACCTTCACTTGATGCCGTGGAATTTTAAGCCTGCTCTCTCAACTCCTTAAAAAAGGCTTAAGACAGAGGGCCTCTCCGTGAAATCAGAACGATGAAATCGTAACAGTTTATTTTCCGCCACTCTGACATCCCGAGTGATGATACTTCAGTTCGGGGGGGGGGGTGAGTGCTGGGGTCTGAGCTGACGATACTAAAACCCTGCGCACTCGGGGAACCTTTTACGGGTGCGTGCAAACTTGTACATTATTGGCAACGGCAAGTCAAGCACTGAGGGATCCCTCCCCTCCCGCTTCTGCCCTCGAGAGCAAACGAAGGTGCGGTGGGGTGGGAACCGGTAACCTGAGAGGGAAAGCGGGTTGCGTGCGGCCCGATGCGGGCTCCCGTGCCCCAACGGGTTGCGTGTCGAGGCGTCGCTGTGTCAATGTCCCGCACAGTAGCCGGGTTCCGACCGTTACTTGAGCACAATTCAGCTGGGCACGCATTAATCATCTGATTGCTCCAAATCTCACCAATTCCACCCCGGACACTGGGCCATTATTGACTCGAAGCATACGATGAGGTTTTACAACGCTTAAAATCACTTACTCCCCGCGAATGGAAGGACGGAGTATGCCGACAGTACGTTGTTAGTTTCACGCTGAAAGGCCTTATATTGCAAGCTTCACGTTGGATACTTGAACCTCACTCCAGACGGGTTTGACACCGTATCAGTAACGTACAGGAGGTGGGCTAACTCATGAAATGTCAACCGAAATTCCGAAATGCGTTTTCGTTTCGAAAAGATTAATTAAGTAGGGTTGTAAAACTAGTCAGCCTGCAACATACTTCTATGATATTTCAGTTACCTCAGGATGCCGGCTTTCGAACGAACGTCTTTCCGGCTACATGCAAAAACTACACTCTGTAAAAAATGATTACTTATGTAGCATACATTTTTCTCACCGACTTCAATTATATTTCATAGCAAACGTGCATTAAAATATTCATTATTTTCTTATTCGGTAGACAATTACGTCTTCTTCCAATCTTATACTCGAAATAAGGGTATACTTCGGTTTTCACAAACCATTTCTAATTCTCGAATAATTTTGAACCCGCTCTACCGATACACTTGGGTTCAGGGTTTCCAAACTACAAGCCGTATAATTTCCGCATACGGAAAACCACACATTTATCTACGGTAATAAAGGGAGGCCATATAGGATTCGCAAAATTAAGCAGTGGATTTGATTTATATTGTTAACTTTACAAGCCATATTGTTAAATGCAGAGATATGAAGATTATTGAACGGCCATTTCACGGTATTTCAGAGTCCCACAATTAGAACTTTTTTTAAAACCGAATTTCGTCCCTCCTTCGAGCATAAAATGAGAAGAAGACGTAAGTGTCTACCGAATGAGCAAAATAGTGAATATTTTTATGCATGCTTTCCATGAAACATAATTGGACATTTAGGGGCATCGAAAATCAATGAGAAAAGTTCATGCTATATAAATAGTCATTTTTTACAGAGTATGGTTTTTGCATGCAGCCGGAAGGAAGTTCTTTCGAAAGTCGGCATCCTGAGGTAACTGATATATTATAGAATTCTGTTGCAGGATGACAAGTTTTACAACCCTACTTAATTGATCTTTTCGAAACGAAACGCATTTCAGAATTTCGGTTGACATTTCATGAGTTAGCTCACCTACTGTACAAGGTAGAGAATTAATTGTGATACTAATCCAAACCTGCTCTGAAGCAAGCATTGTCAGACTGCTTTACTGATTAAAAAACCTCTATGCGACCTCTCCCGTAGCTCGCAGCAGACGCTGAACGACATCAGATCTCTGTAGCCTTTTTGGTTAAATTGTCTCGAATACTATTACTGACAGAGAGACAAGGGTCTAGAAGTGAAAGGAAATTGTGGTCGGATGGAATTTGGTAGCCCCTCCTGAAGTAAACAAACCCCAGCCACCTGCAATACGCGACCGGTGATAATAGGGATTTTCACAGGTGGGGCCGGGAAACGTACAGGCCACGAGTTCAAGCAATTGCATGCAAAAGAAAAGCTATTGGGAATGCGCAATTGTGCTTTGAGTGATTGAGAAATAGTTGCTCTAAGCCCTAACTATAACCTCTAATCCTAATCCCTGACCATAACCCCAAATCCTAACCCTTAACCCCAACTTCAACAGTATTGTGACCATCAGGTGGAGCTACCAAACCACATCTTATCGAAATGTTCTTATTTAGAAAAAAAATATTTAGACGGGGTTGTGCTGTTAATTGTCTTCCAAAGTAATCCTAAGATACTCCGGTTACACTGGGATGCTGACCTATGAATGCGTGTCGTTACGGACACCTGCAAAAATCACATTCTCTAAAAATGACCATGCAAGTAGCATGCGCTCTCTGCTTGATTTGCGACGCTTCTGTAAATTCAAATATACTTCGTATAGTTTGAAATGAAAACACCAATGAGACTACAGGTCCAGTTCAATACTGAGCGAGAATGAAAAATACTTTTTCAAACTGTAAGATACTGTTTCTTCGAGTAAAAAAAAGCAAAGAAGACGTAATTTGCCAAGGAACAACACTTTTGTGCGTGCTTTTCATAAAATACATTTAAGTTTATAGGGGCACCAAATATAAGTACAAAAATCATGCTACTTCAGCATTTGTTTTAATGAGTACGATTTTCGCAGGCAACTGAGGCGAAACGCATTCAGAAACCAGTATCCCGGCACAACTGACATATCCTGGGCCTATTTGGGATGGTAATTAAGAAGACCGCCAAATATGAGTAATCCCTTTTTAACTGAGATCAGATTTCAGGATTTTAGTTGACTCCTCGTGGGATATTTCACCTTGCGCACTTACCTAGAAGCATACTAGTTTGTTTTTGAACATCTGCACCATCACCAACCAACCACCTTGAAGTTCCGGGATTCGAGCCTGATATGTCCAAGCGCTAAGCGTCTGAGTCGAATGCTCTAACATTAGACCACGGGCTGGCATTCTGCCTGGTCGCTGTCGTGAACACTAAGTCATGTGGGCACGGCATTTGCTGCCCCATTCGGACTGCGGGGTGGAATACGACGATGTCCATGCATCTGCAGGCT
>CACRXP010000006.1:3155435-3201834 GCA_902702965.1 Spirometra erinaceieuropaei | reverse complement strand
TTGCCTCTGCTCTCCCCCTGCCCAGCTCTAGGATATTCAGGACCGCCACCAGGGCTTCGGTCCACACACACCTCACCCAACAGCCCATTGCAAACACGACCCTTGGTCTCAACAAACACGCACCCATGCGCCGCCCCCCTCCCCGAACCCAGTCACGGCAATAAGTGCCTCGGACAACGGTTCCCCTGGTACAGGAGCACACTGTCCGGTCTTCTGCGCGTCAACAGTCCAGAGGTCTTTTAGGACGCTATTAAATGCAGATAAGGTCCTTCGTGAGGGCTTAGGCGAGGTAACTGGTCCTATGTGCAAAGTCGAGGAGGCCAAACTACTAGTCCTAGATAACAACGCTCTCCGTTGGCGGTACTCGCTCAGCCGGAACAGCTAACGAACCAGCTGAAGATCGAAAGGCACATCGAGCGTCTAGAAGTTGTGTGGCTTAATGGAGGTAATACTGGTGGTGTGCTAAGTCAACTAAAGTAGTATGTCTAGGAAAACGAAAGCTAGATGCATCTGGATTATTCCGCCGCCATTTTTTATACTTTGGCCGATAAAACTGATGTATAATCACCCGACATCCCCGTCATCCACCCTTAGAATGCGCTGTATCCCGTACGCGCGGCAATTCTCCCCTCCCCCTCCCCCTCCCCCCCAACAACAACCTGTTCATGAGAGTTCGAGCGTCATTGACGAAAATGCGCACCGCGTGCTCCAGAACAGGGTGATATCAGGGACGGCGACTTGTGCGTTAATTATTTTATGGTTTTTGGGAGTGCCTCTTGTTTTCCTACAGCACAACACCGAACCCGGCGTCTCCTGATGGCGTTTCTCCTGCCGAAGCTTTGATGGGCAGAAAACTGCGTACAGCGTTTCATGCACTCGGTCCTAGCGGTGTGCAGTCCGCACAGGCTTCTCCAGTCTCTCGCAGCAAGTTTTCCGTCGAAACACCTGTCTTTGTTCGCGATTATCGACCTGGGTTCCCAGACTGGACTGAGGCAACCGTAGTAGCGCACAGAGGCAGTATGTTGTTTGATGGCGACGTTGGTGATGACATCTGGGTTCGTCACCACAACCAGATCCAACGGTGACATTGCAGTAACACAACTGGGCTCAAGTCGGTTCCATCACTCCCTCTTGACATCTTACTAGATACTTTCGCCATTCCGGCAGATCGGTCGGTTCCCAAACCCACTGCTATGCCCCTTCGGATGTACCACCTTCGGTATCAGTCGCTATTTCCCTGTCTCCAGACAACAACCCACGACTAAGACGCCGAACAAACCGCGTGCGCCGACCAACACTGCCGATGAAAGTCAATCCACGCCGAAAGCGGTACTGACCTACTTGGAGGGGAGGTGTTGAGAGTGCCTTCACTCCCAAAAACAAGAGCCAGCCAATTACTAGAGGCCACGTGCATTTCCTCTACAGCGTTGCCAGCTTAATCGTGGCGCCTCTCCATTGGCTGCCGCCTTCGAGCCTGATCGATCTGCTTATTCGAATTATCGATCAGCGCGTCTAGGATGTTCTTCTCGAAGAACATTGGGCCGAAGGCAGGCGAATCACAGTAGGGTGTTATAAGTATGAACTACCTTGGTTAGATGGTAGTTGGTAGCCCTCCCGGTGCCGAAAACTCCCAGCTACCTGTCTTACGGGACCGGTGGTAATAGGGGCTATGCCGGTGGGGCAGATGAGTGGAGGCGTAAATGGCGCTTGTAGCGTATGCCTGAAACTGACGTTCCTGAAAAAGTG
Organism: Spirometra erinaceieuropaei; assembly: GCA_902702965.1. Classification (NCBI taxonomy): domain Eukaryota; kingdom Metazoa; phylum Platyhelminthes; class Cestoda; order Diphyllobothriidea; family Diphyllobothriidae; genus Spirometra; species Spirometra erinaceieuropaei. The sequence continues at coordinate 3,200,088 of CACRXP010000006.1, read as the reverse complement.
GAAGCCTAATTTAAATAAGGTGAAAAATCAAGGAGGGTTTAGAAATAAGCATGGATAATTAGTACGGTATGCGGAATAAATGCATCCTTGCCCCAGATTGGAAAGAATAGCAAGTGAAGGCGAACAACCAATAGGAAGAAGGCAGTGTGTCTTAAGGTCATTCCGCAGTATGTGCAATACTACTCTAACCGACAGAATGGACATGAGAACACGAGAGTCAGGCAGCGGCACGCAGGACGGCATAACGCAAGCGGGGTAAGACTTTAATGAGGAAAATATGTTTGAGCGAAAGAGAAAATCTGCAAATAATAGTGTATTATCACTGTGGCCACATGTAGGATTAAAACTATGGTTGTAGTTGTTTGCTATACGTGAATGGTGTACTATACAATGTAAAGAGGAATTAGCACTCTGTATATGAAGTTACACTTTGTTCTGCTTGCAGAGCCCAGTCTCTTAGAAGGCGAAGGAAAGCAGGACCGCAAGTGGATAGGCCGACAGATTATTTGCGGATCCTAGAAATAATCCAGTCGTCCTACCTAGTGCAGTATCACCAACAGAAAGGACTAATGACCTGTAGGGTCTTATGTAGATGTCGAAAGGTCATGCCCTTACAAATACTGCGACAGCACACGGATGGTTATGCCTTCAGGTAGCGTCTGGGTCCTGTGGTATGCAACCTAGGATAGTACCTCTAAAATGAATCAGATACAGGTAATACAGTGCGCGCATGCAATTAGAAGCACAATGAGAAGCATGATGAATCATAATCCGCCTAGGATAAATCTTTCGCCCTGTACTAAAGATTTCCGTGTGCGGGTGCAATACAATGAGTCTATATAGACATTTTTGCAGCGCCTCGTTCTCGGGGCGGTTAAAGTGAAGAAGAAAGTCATCCTGACAGGGCTTCAGCGCGTGCACTCCCAGACATAATGAGAACGTCATCACAGAGCTTGAAATCGAGCCAGTAAGTACAGTTGTAGAATCAGTGGGCAGGGCCACCAACTACCATCCTACCACTACCTTCAGCTAGTATTCACTTGCAGTTTCCTAATACACTTTTTCGCGGTCGGTCGCGTTCTCCTTCTCTGCCGCGTTGGTATTGGGGACAATAGTCGGGTACGCATACGCTCCCACGTGCTTTCAAGCAACAGGCCGGGTCACAACAATAGTGCTGGCGGACCTGGGCAGCATTTACCGCACCCTCTCCTTCCAACCCGAGCCCGGTGTCACGACAAAGTCAATAAGACCGGCAGCCAGAGGGGGAGCAGGTGACTGTGTTACGACCAAAACTCCCACCCAGGCATACCACCACACCCCGTCACCCCCCCCCAATCCAGAACGTACGCTGACTGGAATGCTACACAACAATAAAAAGGTTGGGGAGCCTCAAATCCCAATTGGCGCGGAGCGGGCCTGCATCTAGGCGTACCGCAACACCCAAGTAACGCCCCAATCACGCCTGACAAACCCCGATATAGCTCCCTTGCTGGTCCAGCGCATTCACCATGTGGTCCTTTTCAAGGGCACAATGCTATTCATTCTACTTTTCCTGCTAGCACTACCGCGCATTTAAGAGTATAAGTGTTGACGGGCTAAGAAATCGTCATTTGGAGGTCAAAAGTCGTCCTTTGCCCTCGAACAGAAAGGTGGCCAATCGCATGCTGCCTAATATCGTTGGCGCTGAGGGAAAATCAATTTTATGGCCGCTTAAGTAGACATTTCTCCTCCAGCTCGATGCCTGCCCACAGTGCTCAGGTGTGGCTTAAGATCGTTACTAGTACAAGAATTCGCAACGGCGCCTTATTATCCCCTCGCATTCTTCCACCTTTTTCTTTCCCACTCGCGGTTTTCCCGTCTTTACTACTTCTCTTTGCGCGCTACGTAGTTTTAGGCGATTTTGTTGGACAAATCATCGTCCCCTCTCTTCCCGCCTACTCGCCGAATTTCCGGTTAAATAATGAAATTCGATATACCAAGAGGCTCAAGAGAATTAATACTAGTAACAGTAATACTACAGTAGGTGGGCTAACTCATGAAATGTCTACCGAAATTCCGAAATGTGTTTTCCTTTCGAAAAGATTAATTACGTAGGGTTATAAAACTAATCGCGTTGCAGCGTAATTCCGTAATATTTCAGTTACCTCAGGATGCCGGCTTTAGAACGAACTTCCTTTCAGTTGCATAAAAAAAACTATACTATGTAAAAAAGTGATTACTTGAGTAGCATGCATTTTTCTCATGGATTTTCGATGTCCTTAAAAATTCTATTATATTTCATGGAGAACCTGCATAAAAACATCCATTCTTTGGCTAATTTGGTAGAAAATCACGTCTTTTTTCAATATTACACTCGACGGAAAAGTATAATTCGGTTTTCAGAAAGTTTCTAATTGTGAGGTATTTTAATACTGTAAAATGACCGTTCATGAAACCTCTTGTCTCTGCATTTACCAATGTGGCTTATAAAGTTCACAATGTAGCACAAATCTACCGCTAAATTTTATGAACCCCATATAGTCTCCTCTCAATACGGTAGGGAAATATATGGTTTTCCGTACGAGGAAAATATACTGCTTGTAGTTCGGAAGCCTTGAAAGCAAGTGTAACGGACGGTCGGGTTCAAAATTATTCGGGAATTGAAACAGTTTTTGAGAGCCGAATTATAACCTCCCTTTGAGTATAACATTGGAATAGGACGTCATTTTCCACCGAATGAGCAAGAGAATGAATATTTTGATGCATGTTTCCCATGAAATATGGTTGAATTTTTAAGAGCAGAATAAACTCCCTACAATGTCATCCCATGCTATTGGGCATATTTCTAAAATGGACATCTCCTACTACACCCTGAAGCAACTAAATAGTTAACCTTGTCAGTTGGATCAAATGTTGTACCACATTTTCATTATGTTGCCTATATAAAGTTGTCACGTTTTAAATTATCCAGGATAATCCTCAGCTCTTGAACCAGGCGTCTGCACCACAGGGACACGAAGCGATGTGTCCTCATTAAAGATAATGTCAAATATGATCGAAATAGATCCACTCCATCCACTCAGGTATGCATTTAACAAGTACACATTCAAGTAGTATCAGGAGGGATGCAACACCACCCCTGAAATCAACCCCACAGACCTCACTAAATGCCATCCCTCCCTCCCCCTCCCACACCGATCCAACGTCGTGCTCCCACCGTTGTTCATAATACGCCTGCGTTAACGGTACCAAGAGAACCAGCCTCAGTAATGGCCTCCCATAGTAACGCACACATTTTGCAACGTTTTTTTGCCAAGCCCCGAACCGTCTAGTTACTGAAACGGCAAATCCCCACTCTGCTGCCGTGTAGTGTCGCTGCGTTTTCCTCTTCTGTGACTCTATGGCGTATGTTGCCACCAAGCGAATGAGCTAGGTTAGCATACTTTCGAACGCACCCTTTCTCAAGCAGGTATCCAGGCGCCGACCAAGCCACAGTAATCCAGGAGAAGAAATATGGTGGAGATGGCTCGAAAGTACAACTTCCGAGGTGGGAGACCGAATGCAGACGTCTGCCCAATTCAAACCAGGAACAACTATGTAAGCATGGATTTCGAGCGGTGGTCTTCCTTGACCCTCAGAAAGAGGCTGAAAAAGAGGCACTGTTCAGAAAACAGTAGTAAGACTCGTAGTTTTCGTGTCTATCGTCGTCGTCATCGCTGTCGTTGTTGGTTATGCTATTCTCCTAGTGATTAGAATGATGGGATGACAGGACTGGATGCCCAGTCAACTCTACCCGCATACTCAGTACCTATCCAGACCTGCACCAGCCATCACATCTCCATTAATTAGTGTTAACCTCCCCATTTCACTTGCGGGTTGTTGTTCTAGCTCTTGGAAATCGCGAGCTAGTCACGGCTAGTCTAGTCAACAGCCCTCAGAGCCGCTGTCTACACGTCGGTTTTATTTATGGAACTAAGCGCCGGTTCGTGTTACTGGCCATGTGCCGCAAAATGGTTCAGGGTCAGCTGAGTATGGCTCACTGCGACTCTATTTTTCATTCAGCATTTGGGATTCAGAAAGGGCTATCTTTTGTTCTCTCCTTCTGACCTCTCGGGCAGTAGGGTCGGGTGGCCACTTTCGTGGGGCCGAAGATGAGCTGACAGTCGCGGGCGTTTATGGAACCGCAGAACTTAGCTGCCATATATGTCGTGCAGTTTTCTTTCTTCTTATTGGAAACCATTAGTAGCTGCGCCTGTCTCGTAACCGTCGCCGTGCCAGCGATGATGGCCTACCTGCCCTGACCAGTAAGTACGTCCACCCCCTTAGCCATAAATAACATTCGTAGTACGGTAGGTGGGCTAACTCATGAAATGTCAACCGGAATTCCGAAATGCGTTTTTGTTCCGAAAAGATTAATTAAGCAAGTTTGTAAAATAAGTCAGCTTGCAAAATAATTCTATAATATTTCAGTTACCGCAGGATGCCGGCTTTCAAACGAACTTCCTTCCGGCTGCATACAAAGACTGCACTCTGTAAATAATGACTACTTGAGTAGCATGAATCTTTCTCATTGATTTTCGATGCCCCTAAAAGTTCAATTATATTTCATGGAAAACATGCATAAAAACATGCATTCTTTGGCTCATTCAGTGAAAAATTACGTCTTCTTCCAATTTTATGCTCGAAGGAGGGACAGAATTCGATTTTAAAAAGTTTCTAATTGTGAGGTTCTTAATACCCTGAAATGGCCGTTCATAAAACCTCTTGTCTCTGCATTTACCAATGTGGCTTGTAAAGTTAGCAAGATAGCTCAAATCCACCGCTAAATTTTATGAACTCCATGTAGTCTCTTCTTCTAATACAGTAGAGAAATGTATGGTTTTCCGTACGTGGAAAATATACGGCTTGTAGTTTGGAAACCCTGAATGCAAGTGTAACGGCAGAGCGGATTCAAAATTATTCGGGAACTGTAAAAGTTTTTGAAAACCGAATTATACCCTTCCTTCGAGTTTAAGCTTGTAAGAAGACGTAATTACCTACCGAATGAGCAAAAAAGTGAAGATTTTTATGCAAGTTTTTCATGAAATATAATTGGACATTCAGAGGCATCGAAAAACTATGCGAACAATTCATGCTACTTAGGTAGTCATTTTTTGCAGAGTGTAGTCTTTGCATGCAGCCGAAAGGAAGTTTTTTCGAAAGCCGACATCCTGAGGTAACTGAATTATTCCGGAATTATGTTGCAGGCGGACTAGTTTTCCAACTCTACTTAATTAATCTTTTCGAGACGAAAACGCATTTCGGAATTTCGGTTGACATTTCAGGAGTTAGCCCACCTACTGTATGCTTTCGGAGAGAAAAGTTTAGCTAAGCGCTGTTGTAACGTATATTGGCAGGCCTACTGTCTCAAATCAATTATAAGTTGTTTCTATATTGGCGGTGTAGGGGTGGTAGTGTTTCATTCAGCCCGAAATTGTATTTTGCAATCCGCATGAATGTACTTGCATGCTTTTTAAATCCACGCATGTTGTTGGCCCGCATGCTTACAGCTTCCTAAAACAGAGTCACGCGTCTTGTTGTGCTTCCGGGAGGCGGCCATCTTGTGCAACAAATGCCTGATTAAGAAATATGCACGCGGTCAAGGACCAGCCATGTGATCGCAAGGAAGAATACTTCTTATTATATTTTCTATAAAATATATTTGAACGTATAGGTGCTTCTACAATCAGTGGCAAAAAGCATACCAATGAAGTAGTCATTTTGTGTACCGAGTGTGGGTTTGCAGGCTGTCGAACAGAAACCCCTTCAAGAGCCGAAATCCTAGTGTGACTGAAACATCTGTGGACTGTGTTGCATGATAGTCAGCATAACAACCCCCTTAATGTACTCCCTCCTAGTCAAAAAGACGCATTTTCGTCTTTCGGTTTCCACTTCCCGAGATCGGTCACCGAGTACATATCAGGGCTGTTTGACCGTCGCAAGTGAGGACGCCTACAAAGAGTCTGCAAAGTGTAGTATCAGCGGTAACCGGGAGACGTGGATTGGCTTACAGTGGGGCAGGCTTGGGTTCCCTGTACCGCACCATAACTGACCATACTTAAGTGACGTTATGACGTAGACTATCTGGTAAATGGTTCCAAATAACGCCATATGTCTAGTCTGCACCTTTTTTAACCATCCTAGTTCTGAGAATAGGCAGTCCATCGTGCCGAAATGTATGAGACACCAGTAATTCAGGGGGAAAGGTAGTTCCAATGCTACTCCGACCCAGGCACTAAAACCAATCAACTGGCGAACTCTCCCATACGGGAAAAAATGTATCTGAACGAGTTGCAAGGTAACTGAAAAAGACATCAGATACACATAGCACACAGGGCAACTACCTTACGCACACGGCTTGTACACCCTAAGGACAGGGTTGGCTACCGCGATAGAAAAGGCGTTGTCTTCAAAATGCCATGTGCTAATTGTGATGTCGTCTACTGTGGTCAAACTGGCAAAGCTGTCTCCTTGTATACATGAACATCAGTTGGCGATGAAGAGACGCGACCATCTATCCCAATTGGCCATGTACACACTGGACGCTGGGCACAAATTTGCGTGGTTTAACACTCGCAATGTTGGCGCCTGTCCGATAAGGAAAATCCGCGAATTTATGGAAGCAATGCACGCCAGACGAGGCGTGCATCAGTCGGCACATCGATCTAGGCGCCACATACAAAATCGTTAAGGACAAATTCAAACTAGCACAATCAATCCTTGAGATAACTTTATGAGATAACGTAATGGAGAACTGTTTCTAGGGGTTTGGCTCAATATTTTATCCTAATGACGCGGGATTATACGAGCTGAGTTCAATATTTAAACGGTCCGAGGATTTGTACAAAATCCTAATTTAGAAATATGCACAATAATATAGGATGGCGGTAATGGTAGTTGGTTCTGCTAGTGCCGATCTTACAGACAGTATGGACAGAATTCAGCACTGGGGTTTGAGTGGGGTTGGGGTTGTCGGACTCACTGGATGCAATGCGGTCTGTGATTTGATTTCGTGGATGAAAACGTAATATTTCAGTCTAACCGAAATTTTATTTTTGTAAGCATCTGTTACAGTTTGCCTTGTTTAATTTCCGAGGAAATTAATGCGTGAACTTGGAGTAACTCTTTCGAAACAGACCTATTCAGGCACGGTCCGAAGTTTGATATGAATATTTGATCTGAAATTCATCAGTTACTGTGGAATAACCGCTTAATATTCACGAACCGCCAAACAGGCGGGCATTAGTTTAGAATTGTGCAATGATTTACCGCACTAACAACACAGGTATTAGCTAAAAGCCCAGACAGGCGTGTTTCGCCGATCTTATGCCGCTGCCTGACGCAGCTGCGAGGGGTTCGGCTCGTCAGTGGGTCCCCCCAGCTTTCCCCGTGTGTTTTCTGGTAAATGAACTCCAATTTCAACTTGCCTTGTTTCATTTCCGTGGAAACTAATGCGCGAACTTAGAGTAACTCTTTCGAAACAGACCTTTTCAGGCACGGTCAGAATAGTATTACCGACAAAGGCAAGGGAGACTGGAGAGGCCATTTCTGGCTTATTACCTGTCGCCAGCCAGTCATACCCAACCCCGAAATGTGGAACACCTGAGACTCGATCCCGCGAACTGTAGGTTAGAAGTCCGATGCCTCTAACCACTGAGCCACGGGTTCGTTGTTCTGTCGGTTGCGATCACGAATATACAATAGTAGAGGGATGCTCACCGTTCGTTCTTACGGAACTCACTCGTCTTGTGCCTTACAAGCTCTCTCTCTCGAGCCCAACTAGCATCCGCACAACAGCGCGTGATATAGGCAGAATAGTATTACCGACAAAGACAAGGGAGACTGGAATGGCCATTTTCGGCTTATCAATCATCGTTAACCAGTTGATCGCCAAATGTTCCGCACTACGGGGACCATCGAACCAGCACACTCCTCATTACAGTGAGTCAGATGCGCTCGAACATACAGCGACGCTCTAAGAATTTTGACTAGGATTACAGTCAGTTGACTGAATAACTCGGTCCTCGTGGTGGGTAGAATGAATTCACTGCAGCACTGAGAGTTAGGTTACAGTGGCTCGTTTTTAACGTGGCCTTGATGGCATTCTCGCCTAGGTGAGATGCTAACCGCTCTTATTATTGCCCAGAACCTCCGGATTGGGGGACCAGGTCGTGTGTGGCACGCGTAGACGACCACAGCCCACCTCTGGTCCCCCTGACCCTTGTTTTGCCATCAGAGGTGGGTGGATGAGGGCGAGAAAATTGCGGTAGATGCTGCACAGGTTCACTCTGCTGGACCTATCTCGTGAATGTCGTGGTGGTCGACTTGTCGTATCCTTCGGATTATTTTCGATATTAATCAGCAATGTAGGCCTACTTATGTGATCCGTTATATTTGAAGCCATATCTAAATTTGCAGCTCCGGCGCCAGTTTGAAATACACCTACGCGAAGTGGGAGACGAGTGGCTTTGGTGACGCCGGTGGTTAGCTGATCCCACTCCTCCTGCTGCTTTTCAGTGGCGGACGACTTTTGGCGTGTTTCCAGTCTTCGTAAACAAACAGTTGGCCTGGTTAGTTATCCAGTGAGCACCCCTATTCCCAGAGAGTTATTGTGGCTCCCCGCTTAATCTCTCTCTCTCTCTCTCTCTCTTTCTCTCGGACTCCCTGTGCTGCTGAATTCAACGCGAATCTTTGTTGAATGCCGGAGGCTAGTGTACCACAGAAGGGCCCAACCGTTCATAGGGCTCTTTTGGCGGTGAAATTTCGCGCCAAGCTTTCTGAACAGAGTGAATGGAAATTTGGCAGTTCGAATGGTTGGCCTCCCATCTGTCAAAGGGGTGGTGGTCCAAGAATTTGGTCTTTTTTGCGCCCCCTACCACCCCTGGCCCTCCACCCCACGGTCCCCGCTTTCCGACAGACGCCGTCCAAGTGGCTCACTTTGAAAGCTAAGCCTTTCTAACGCCGTTGTAACCACCCAACGTGCCCCCCCCCCTCCCAGTTCGTCACCCCCCCCGCCCGCTGCGTTGCATTAATCTTTAATGAGGATATCAAGCTGTTTTCGGAAGAGCGAGGTGGGAAGGGAGGGCAGCCGAGGCTACATTTTCGAGGGGACCAGAACGGATGCAGGGTGGCCAGAGCCACAACACCGTAAAGGTGACGGGGGAGCGGGGAGGAGCGGGCCGTTGACACTGCCATCCTTCGGGGGTTAGAGGCCGCACTTGCCTGTCGGTGTCGCGTTCACAGATGAGGGTCCCGTGTCGTGGGTGCAAGGGGGAGCGATAACGATCGTTATCAGGCCCGAGCCCTGTCACGCGCGCACGCATACACACCTGGCCGCCCGCCTGCTGCAGTTACTAGGCTTCCACGGGGAGTTGACTGTATAACTCGGCGTCGCTTACATCGGCTCCCATGATCCTCTTCCCCCTCCTCACACCTTCTGTCCCCAAAATCAGCCCATGATATTTGTCAAAGGTGTTGCGTGTGTTCAACCAGCGTGTGCGATGAATGTGGCACAGCCGCTGTTTTATCAAGGTGTTTCTTTAAGAGGGAGGAGGGAGGAGGAGGAGGAGGAGGAGGAGGAGGAGGAGGAGGAGGGAGAAGAAGAAGAAGAAGAATATGCTTTATCCTACCCTCTCCGCACTCTCCTTGCCAGCTGTTTGCTACTACAGTAGGTGGGCTAACTGATGAAATGTCAATCGAAATTCCGAAATGCGTTTTCCTTTCGAAAAGACCAATCAAGTACGGCTGTGAAACTAATCATCGCGCAGCGCAATTCTATAATAATTCAGTCACCTCAGGACGCCGGCTTTCGAACGAACTTCTTTCCGACTGCACGCAAATACTATACTCTGTAAAAAATGGCTACTTATGTAGCATGCATTTTTGTCATTGAAAGCATGCATAAAAACATTAATTATTTTACTCATTCGGTAGAAAATGACGTCTTCTTCCAATTTTATACTCGAAGGAAGGGTATAACTCGGATTTCAAAAACTGTTTCAATTCCTGAATAATTTTGAACCCGACCGTCCGTTACACTTGCATTCATGGCCTCAGAACTACAAGCCGTATATTTTCTGTGTACGGAAAACCATACATTTCTCTACGGTGTTAAAAGAAGACTAAATGGGGTTCATAAAATTTAGCGGTAAATTTGTGCTACATTGTGAACTTTGTAAGCCACATTGGTAACTGAAGAGACATGAGGTTTTATGAACGGCCATTTCACGGTATTAAAATTCTCATAATTAGAAACTTTTTAAAAGCCGAACAATACCATTCCTTCGAGTATAAGATTGGAAGAAGGCGTAATTTTCTACCGAATGAACAGAAGAATAAACATTTGGATGCATGTTTTCCATGAAATATAATTGAGTTTTTAAGGGCATCGAAAATCAATGAGAACAATGCATGTTACTCAAGTAATCACTTTTTTACAGAGTATAGTTTTTTCATGCAACTGGAAGGAAGTTCGTTCGAAAGCCGGCATCCTGAAGTAACCCAATTATTATGGAATTATGCTGTAGGCTGATTCGTTTTACAACCCTACGTAAGTAATCTTTTCGAAAGGAAAACGCATTTCGGAATTTCGGTTGACATTTCATGAGTTAGCCCACCTACTGTAGTATTACTGTTACTAGTATTAATTCTCTTGGGCCTCTTGGTATATCGAATTTCATTATTTAACCGGAGATTCAGCGAGTAGGCGAGAAGAGAGGGTACGATGATTTGTCCAAAAATCGCATAAAACTATGTAACGCGCCAAGAGAATTAGGAAGGACGGGAGAAACGCGAGTGGGAAAGAAAAGGGTGGAAGAATGCGAGGGGGTAATAAGGTGGCGTTACGAATTTTTGCACCAGTGACTATCTTAGGTCACACCTGAGCGCTGTGGGCGGGCATCTAGCTGGAGGAGAAATGTCTACTCAAACAGCCATAAAATCGATTTTTTCTTCAGCGCCAACGATATTAGGCAGCATGCGATTGGCCGCCTTCTTGCTTGAGGGAGCAGAACCACTTTGGACCTCCGAAAGGCGATTTTTTTAGTCCGTCAACACTTTTGCTCTTAAGTTTGATGGTAGTAATAGCTGGAAAAGTGTTGTTTTCATGCACTGGTAATTCCTAGCCCTCAATTAATCACCTGAAAGTGCTTGCGACATGTCAATTCAACTATTAAGTATGTTGAAAGATAATTTGGACAGTCAATTTTCCCCACTTGCATAATTTATGAACGTGATCGGCACCGTGTGTCGTCTTAAACACATTTTTCATATCTACGGGATCATATCAAAGGCCATCAATAATTATAAGGCATTATCTAGAAGTAAGGCGAGATGATGGTGGGTCAAAATGAGAACGAACGGCAACCTTCTTCGTTTAGTGCACGAAAACGTTACTGATGAAATATGCTGGCATTCATGAAAAGTTCGTTTTATGGATAAATAAAAGATAAAAAGCATTTAGGCAAATGAGACATAGAAGGAAGCAGTGAAATTAGCACCACATTGTTCGGAAATGGTGATTTCCTTATAGAAGTCGCAACTTTCCAAAATGCAAAAATTCGTTTCGGGTTTGCAAACCTGATTTGTAGAAGTACACAAAGCCTGTCTGTTCAGACAACTGGATAAATGAGAAAGTGTAATTAAAGTGATGTCCTGGCACCTCCTTCGATGGTCTTCAAGGAAAATGACCTCTAACAAGTAGAGCAACACGCAGTAAGAAAGCTAGGCAATTGTTTTATTTCCAGCCAATTTTCCCGGGACTATTTGTCCAAATTTCATTGTGCAGCTTCTGTTAAGTTCAGCATGTGTTTGGCTTAATAGAACATGATTTTTCCTGAGTCGTATGTATAAAAGATTTCATAATGTCCTATGTTCAGAGGCTAGTTGATGACTAAGAAACCGGAATATATGTATATACGGCAGATCCGCTCACAAGCATTCACTTTCATGTGTATCAGATGAATTAATCCCCCGTAAAATTCCCCACTGTCTTCTGCCTCTACTGGAGTCTGTTGAGGCTCCTGTGGTCCTTGAAGTACCAGCGCAGACATTTCCGTTATCGGCATTCTCAGTTGGCAGACCGACAATCCTGTTTGTAGAATGATATTACCGGCAAAGACAAGGGAGACTGGAAAGGCCATTTCTGACTTATTAGCCGTCGTCAGCCAGTCATACCCAACCCCGAAGTGTGGCACACCCGAGGCTCGAACTCGCGACCTGTTAGTTAGAAGTCCACGCCTCTAACCACTGAGCCACGAGCCCGTTGCCCTGTCGGTTTTCGATCGGGAATATACAATGGTAGGGGGCGTTCACCGATCGTTCTTACGGAACTCACTCGTTCCGTTGTGCCCTACGGGTTCTCTTTCTCTTGAACCCAACCAGCAGCCGCACAGCGGCGCATGTTTGTGTAATTTATGATTATGAAATCTTAAAAAATGAGATAGTCATTGAACGTCTTTACAGGTGTAGGGCCTTCTCGGATGCTCTTTTTTCAGTATATTTTGGGTCACATTTTTAGGCTCGCTCAGTAATAAAACCTTAAATCTGATGAGTATGGACGAGACCTGCGATGAATATACGTCTAATCAAGTGTACCGCCTTCTGCAATAAGTTGGCTTCTTAGAAAGCGCTTTGGTAGGCTGCTTCAAAGGTGAACGTTCAAGTTTTTGATGATCTTCCAGAGTACAAGCAGGGGAAAGAAGCTAACAACGTTTAAGTTGCAAGCATAGAAACCTTTTCATGTTTTTATTTTGGACCCCTTTTCACTCTTCGGCTATAAATTCACGGTTGATACGGCCCCCTCCCGTTTCTATGTACCATAATAAGCAAAATTAGACAAAAACCTCATATCATATCTTCAGCAGTTTAAGTGGCCGCTTGGCAACAAACTCTTCTCCAATTACTCGGGGAATATTTACATTTGTCTGAAAGTTATGAGTGCATAGATAATATGTGTTATTATTGAGTTTTAGTATGTAATAATTAATAATAATTGTTAATAGTGCTTACAAATTGGATTTTTTTAGAAGATGACAGAAATGGTATGGTTTATGGCTGGAGTTATTTCCTCGGGGGAGCATTTGTGTTGAGCAAAAAAAGGTGGACATCTATGAACTTTGTGGTATCATGAGTGTTGATTCTCCATATTGTCACGAGGCAAAAGGGGACTTTGTTTGTGACATTTAATGATAATCGTCAAGGAATTTAGCGTCCCTATACAGACATTGTCAAAAAGATATTGTACTGTCGTATTTTTACACCTTAAAGCATCTTATGCACCCTCACGCAAAAGCCACCGCAAGGTCTTTTTATTTCTTTCTCTACAAAGGAATATCACTAGTTATTTTCTTCTGGCACAATTGCTTTCCGGAGCAAGTAATCCCGACCATACATGAAATGTATGCGCAATAATTTTAAAAACACTCGAGCAAAATACTTTAAAGGGCCTAATCCTGGTAGATGACGTTGTTAGTTGATCAGGAGGGGTTTCCTTTGCAGACCACATTTGCGGAACTTCAGAGTCTTCTGCTTCTGTTCAGGTCAGCCTTTAAATACGGCCTAAATCGTCACTTGCGGGAAAAGAAACTTCCTAAAGCATACTGAATGGGTGAAATCATCCCCGATCGATAGGTATCATCACAAACTGTTCCTCTGACGCGTGAACTAAAAAAACCAAAATAAGAGGACGGTTTTTTGATATTTCAAGATTACTCTGAAACTCAGTGACCTCAATTGTTGCCAGACCTAAAAGTGGGGGCCCATGGTCACGTTTACCAATTTAATAGATAGTAACCACTGTCTTGGCGTCCAGGTGATCTTTCCAATCAAGAAATCAGGCAAGCTCACCCCCACCCCTATTAACAGCATCCCGAAGAATACAAGAAAGAAGCACACCGAATCCTTACTCGGTATTTTATTTCACAAAAAAGCATGTTCATCATTATGTAGGTGACTAGTTGTCATATTATGTACTATGTTAATTACTACAAAAAATTTAACCTAAAACAGGCAAAACGCAGGTTCTTAGATTTTTGCTGCACATTCTGATTGGCTTATTCGACTGTTTACATGAGCACACCCAATGCAGTACTATAAGAAAAGTCTCGCCTTTCAACACTAATTTTTGCGTTTTCGATATTTTGGACTTTTTTTAAAACAATCTTATTTTCTTAACAGATGAATGTTTCTTCGTTTTTTTCTTCAGGGTCGTTTATCTTTTAGTGAGTCTCTTAGTCGGTGAACTGTGGGTGGTTTTGGTTTATTAGTACACCAAAGAAAGAACCCACAAGAAATGCTTTGTTTTACTCCTCTACTTTTTCTCCATGTTTTGCATCAGGCTTCCTTTTATAATATTTTACCTACATTTAACGGACTACTCAGTGTCTATAGTTGCTGATTTTTGCCCTTCTATCAAATCGATTATATGTAAAGAAGTTTAATTCACTTTTTATCTTCCCTTTTTAACTAGAGTCGTTGAATTTTTTAATAACTGACATTACACGGGGAATGACTTCTGAGTTTCTCTGGATGTTTTCTTGGTCGAAAATACTCCATTACTACCGGTGCTCATTCATGTACACCTAGACCTAAATTAGCCTCCGTTATTTTCTGCAGTAAGGATGTTTTGAATATGGTCTAGCTTTTAATCAGTACTTATTTTGGGATTGCGGTATAAACCACTGTTCTATATATGACAGAGGAGCGCTCACCGATAAGGTTATGGGACGCGCCTGTTTCGCTATACCTTGACGCCCAAGCTAGGACCCTCGAAGGCAGTCGGATAAGGACTAATATATACTCTAGGAAGTACCAACAAAGGCAGGTAAGACTGGAATGGCCGATTACGGCCTGTTAGTCGTCCTCAGTAAGCCTCAAAGTGTGCGACACCTGGATCTTTCCTTGACCATCAGGTGCTAGCATGTCCAATGCCCTAGTAAGTGGCTCCCTGGCTAGTTTGTCCGTTGGTTGTAATCGGGAGTACTAACCAAAAGGCGCTGGCCGATCAGGTTACGGAACATGTTTGCCTCGCGGCACATTTGGATTCAATCTAGGGCCCCCAGCAAGTAGCCACATAGCGGCCAGTACTTAAACTAGAAGGAACAACGAAAAAGACTGGAGAGGTTGGTATGGCCATTACCGGCCTGCTAGCCGTTCAGAAGGCGAAGATACGATCACAGAACAAGAAATTTATTGGCCTGACGTTTCGGATTCTCACTCGAATCCAGCCTCAGAGACAGTCGCAGATAAAGGTGATGGTGGCACCAGGAGTGCAGTATTTATAGCACGTGGCTGCCGTGGCACCGTATGCGCACTGTAATTAACAACTCTCGCAATCACCGCTGGGGTTGTAATTGCTGCGCTGGTGGTTTATCAGTCCGAGTCGTTAATGGCCGTAATTTCGTCCTCCGTGTTGGATGCTGGTGTGACTATGGCTGGGCAAATTGGCTCAAGGTCACTGCGATAATTGCCCGCCCGCGCCCTTCCCACGTGACTGATTCTCCTGCCCAGGGAAAAGCTCAGCACGGAATACGGTACCGTGATGTCATTGCGTTTGTTGATGGATTGCGGGCCTGAGAACCATGACTAGAGCAGCTCGCGGCTCACGCAATGAGGATTTCGGCCTCTTGAAACTTGAAAATATGGCCGGGTCTCGTCGAATGAGCCGCCATCTGAGAGTTAGCGCCTCTCTGCTTCACTGCTGCTGTGTGCTCAGCAATTCGCGCACGGAGTAATCTCCCAGTTTCTCCGACATAGTTGCTTTGTCCGCAACTACATCAGATCCTGCAAACGACTCCAGACGTTTCCGGCCGTGGCAGTTGGTCTTTTGGCCTCATGACTCGGTGCCTAATGGTTGCCTCCGGCCTGTGTGCAGCCCCAACTCCAAGTGAATTGAGAAGACAACCGATGGCCTCCGAGACGTTCTTGACGTACGGAAGAGCCCGCCAAAATTTGGGGTCGGTTGGATTTGGTCTCTGGTATCCTTTTCGTATGCACTGGTCGACAAAGTTGCGCGGGCAACCATTGGCTTTCATTACCCGTCGAAGATATTGTAATTCAGCAACCTTGTCTTCCATTTCACTACGGTGCGTCTCAACGCGCCGGTATAGCGCCCTTACGCAACTGCGTTTGTGACTGATCGGGTGGTTGCTATTGAAGTTCAGTATTTGCGTCGTATTTGTTGCTTTCCTGAACACTTTGGTTTTTAAGCCACCACAATCTTTGCGGCAGGCGAGGACATCCAGGAAGGCCAGCTGATTGTTTTCCTCCTCCTCCATCGTAAATTGAATGTCCGGGAAGACGGCGTTGAGATGTTCTTTGAATGTCAGCACCTGATCCCATTCTATGATAACGAAGGTGTCATCCACATACCGAGCCCTGATGGATTCGAGCGATAATCCGAAACGTCAGGCCAATAGATTTCTTGTTCTAGTGATCGCATCTTCGCCTTCTGAACTGCTATCTGGAACTCGCCTGTTCACTTCTATCTGTTAGCCGTTGTCAGTCAGCAATACTCAATCACAGGTCTAGGTGACCTAGAGTTTGAACCTGAATTGGACGCTTTTAAGTTCGACGTCCTACCACTGAATCACGAACTCCTTATCTTGTCGGTTGCAATCGGAAATATTAACCATCATCGAAAGAGCGCTCACCGATTAGGCTCCAAGATAAAGACCAGTTTGGCGGTCAGTTCGGGACAAATATGGACTCATCTGAGGGACTGAGAATCATAACTGGCATCCCATGTGCCTCAATTCCTGCATTGTCTTCGTCTCTCCCTCGCCCGGTTAATTCAAGCGTAGTATTTTTTTATGAACTCACTTGTGTGTCAGACAATAAGGAAATGGTGTTCAGTGCTTCATAAATGTTCTTGTTTGCCTTCTTTTAGGGACTTATTGCACGTTGCCCCCCCTCTCTGGACTACATAAGTCCCAGCCTGACGGCAACGGCAGTAAACGACACCTCGAGACCCAAGTCATCTGAAATGGTGAAGGATTCTCCTTATCCCTTAACTGTTTCAGCTTGACCTGTTTTGAGCGGTGTGAGTGTATGAGAGAGGGAACAGACAATTTTGTCTACGGCCCGACAGATCAGACAGTTGGGACGCCTTCCCTTCCCAGTCCCCACACTTTCACCCCACCCCACCCCCTGGAATGACCGACAGAAAAGTGAGGAGGGGAGAGTGTGGATTACTCAAAGAGATAGAACTGTGAGGGCGAGGGTCCGTCAGGCGGTAATGGATCGTTTGTCAATCCCTCCCCCTCCCGTCCCCCTACCGGCTCTCCTCTTTCTCTCTCTCTCGCCCCGGTGCCCAGATCATTCAGGTCATGAACCGCTGCTCAAACAGCATCAGTCAACACGGGCAGAACCGAGAGGTCCCTAAAGGTCACAGGCTAGTCGGCAGTTTGTCGTCTTCCTGGAGGTCCTTCTTGCAGTCTTCCGCCTCGCAGACAGATACAACCACGGGTCTGAATTGCTCCCAGTCGGGGAAAATAGGCAGGAAATGCAACCTTTCAAAACAGCCTTCAGAAACCTTGTGACAGTTCGCTCTCGCGGTCTTCAGTGCGGCTGTTAACCCGTCAATCACCTCCCTCGGCTCACCGACACCGCTACACCTATCGGTATTCCTGTCTTCAACGAATGGCGGTAGCTGAACAAAGCCCAGGTGCATGCACTTCGCGCCGGAGTTAGCATTTTAAAATTCCGCAAATATTACCATGCTACACTTGAAAAGTCAAGTTGGCAAACACGTGTTTTCGGTACTTCTTCGTCAGGCCAATACAGTTACATGAAGGAGTTAAAATGTACAAAATTAACAGTGTCCAGGAAGGCGCATCTGCTCACTTGAAACTATTGAAGTGGAGCTCCAACAGCTGCGGAACACACTTCGCGAGAACGGATACCCAGATAGATTTATCCTCCGAAATATTGGGGAACGCATTGCAAAGCCCACGGTTGAGACTGCAGAAAAGAAAGATGTATTCATAAGTCTGCCTTTTGCAGGGGACGCAGCGAGCGAACTAGTCGGACGGTACTTAGCTACAACAATCACAAGAGCATTCCCTGCGGCGAATTTACACGTATGTTTCATAAACTCTCCCCTCCTACGTTTGGGAGGTAAAGACAGACTACCGTTGGAGGCCACATAAATGTGCATCTACTCATTCACTTGCTCCTGTGGAGCGGGATACATCGACCGTACAACGAGATGCCTGGTAAAGAGGGTGCGTGAACATACGCCCGCCTGGCTAGACAGAGGTGAGACCCGATCGATGTCGAGTTCTATTCTTGCACATTTAATCGATACGGATCACCGAGTCGATGTCAAGGAAGCATTTCAGGTTGTCTGTCGGACACCAACAAGTTTCTCTAAAGGCCTACACCAATGTATACTGGCAACGGCCGAGGCAGTGGCTATACGGCTAGCGAATCCGGTGTTATGCTGTCAGAAAACGTTGACGAAAGCGCTCTCTCTGCCGTGGCCAACGCCAACCCCAAGTGACGACGACATGCTGCCTCAAATCCCTAATTACAGTGATGGGTACTCTGTGTACTCAATCCCAGAACATCACTCAAAGACTCTCTTACCCCCCCCCCCACCCCCCTCCTCCAGCTCTAAGGACCAAAACCCGCCGACCTCGTCGTGCGGGCGGCGTGGGGAAGATGAGTGTTAATGACTTAATAGCCCTTGAGACACCTATAAACACTTACTTTTGTACATTTCCACTCCTTCATATAACCATATTAGCCTGACGAAGAATTGCCGAAAACCCGTGTTTGTCAACTTGACTTCCCAATCTAAAATTTTTGGCACACGACTGCTGCGAGGGATTTATGAGTCCGCCTGTTGTGCCGTGTGTATGCTCTCTCGTCCCCAGCAAAGGCTGTCCAATAGTTATGTCTTCCCTGGGAAGCTTTGCGTTGTCGACCACTGCGCCTCGACGACTTCTCCAGAACGGTGGGCCCTAAATACGACTCAAACTCCCCATAGTCATGACTCATGTGGGTAAACCTGGAATTGTAACCATACTGTGATATGTCCTAAAAAATCCCCAACGATGTTTTAAAAGTGACACTGCGGTCAGTTACCGTCATTTACGCTGCATTAGGACTTACGTTTTCCAAACAGCTTGACGACACTGGGATTATCAACCAGAGGAGATGGATTACAAAAGGAGTCTGCCTCCAGACTCACAACCTTCTCTGCCCTTTTTAGAGCGCCCAAACTAATAGCACTGTCGCCTCCATCTTCGCGCAATGATGGGACTGTGTAAACTGACATTGGGTTCACTGATCGCGTGCAAACTCCTGCAGAGAAGACGTGCATTCACAGGGACAGGTGGATAGAGTACCCCTTTTCGTATGTTTGCTCTAAGTAGACGCTCGCTCCAAGTTGGCCGGCGAACCAATCAAAAACCCACAATACAGCCACTTAGCTGAGTATTCGTTGTTCGCCTTCAGGGGAAGACGCTACCGTTGACTGAAGAATACGCTCCCCCTCTACGTAGTTTTCCCTCTTCGTCTGACCGTCTTGTTCTCCCGACTGGGGCGACCTCACGGCGACAGACGTATTCCCTTGCCTAGGGAGCACCAAGACTGACGACGAATTAGCACTCCACTGGCCTCCACTGCAAGTACTAGACTACGTTAAAGACGACCAGAATCTCATGTAGGCGAGAATGTCATTGAGGCCACAGAACGAAGGGATCACTGCTGTCTGACTCTCCTTCCCCGGGGCACTGAAAAGTACTCACTGAGAAGGACCGAGTTATCCGAGTCAGTCTGAAAACTTCCAAGCCAGGACTCTTAGAGAGTTATGTTTGTTCCAGGCGAACTAGGTCTCTTATAGTGAGGAATGAGCTGAAGTGCCCTGGGAATGGATTCCGCAATGTCGATCGCACTTTATACTCCTTCTTCCATGCACCATTCGACTCTTGGAGCCAGTAAACCAGCTGGTGATGGAATTTGGCGCACCGGTGATAGGGCCTACACAATCCGTCTACGCGTGTCATACACGACCCAGTGATCACATAATTGATCAGGAGGTATCAACTCATTCCCCTCCCGCGCCATGAGGCCGCGTTCTGCAAAAATATCCGCTGTGGCTGAAAAAAACTGAACAGCCCGTCTGAACGTGTCGCCCATGACCTGGTCCCCAGTCCATATACAAGGCTTCTGCAATGGTGACTCGAACCTCACATTCGTGAGAATGCCTCAAAAGTCACATTGAGAAGCAGCCGTAACAACCTGACTGCCAGTCCTCCAGTCACTTCGCTACACTCACAATGATGACCTAGTTATCCCATCAATTGGCAGCTCTCCAAACCACGTCTCTCAGTGTGCCTTGGTAGGTCCAGACGCGTCAGACTTCTACAAGTAAGGTATACGCTGATTTTCCGTGGGGGCAGATTCCGCTTCACTTCCGATTTCACTCTCTCTCTTCCCTCTCCCTCACACACACACACCCTCTACTCATTAGACACAACATGTGGACAGAAAAAGGCTTCCTGGGCGGCGGCGACAGCAGCACCTTTACGGCCTCAAGCGCGCAACCACCGGTAATTGGTTGGACAGCGGCAGCAGCCGATTGTTGATGACAGTTCAGATTAGCAAAGCCACGCGATTAGGAGCTGTCTGCTCAATCGAGCGTGGGGTCACCTCTATGCAGGCATGTGGGCGGGGACGGATTGCGCAATGACCGCCGGAGGCGAACCAACGGAATTGCCTTGGCAACCGAGGCGCAGTTGCCCCAAGGCCCCGCCACCGGCTAGATAAATCAGGGGGAGGGGGAAGGAAAGGACAGAAGGGAGGATTATCCACCAGACGGCATTCTTTGCCCGTCGCTAATACGACTTCGACCTATCACCGTCGCCTCCCCCTGCCCCTCCGCTACCGGTCGCTACTCCTAAACTCTGCGGGGTGTGAAGGATTTCGAAGTGGGCCGGGACTCTTGTGGGTCGGGACGTCGACGACTAACAGGTTCGTTTGTTTGCGCGGCACCCCGCCGTCCTGCCCAAGTACCCAGATCAACCGCCAAGGTGGGATGGATCATAGCTGTGACACTTCTGGTGTATTTTCAGAGTCCGCGCTATTGTGTAGACAAGACATTTTCTAAGTCTGGGGCTCGAGCTTTGGTGATAGGAAGCGCAGATACGACAGTAGTATCTAGTACCTTCACCTACTGATGTCAGCCTATTTAGTGATAGCTTCCCAACTATCTCCTGTCGTTGGAGGAAACACGGGAAGTGGGCCTAGGTCAAAAGATCGATACGAAGAGTCTGGATATCACAACTCAACTCGCGCAGTCTGACTGTGGAGTAAGCTGTTGTGCACGAAAGGACTATGAAGCACAGTATAGAAGCCGATGTTTCAATACGATCTACCTAGTAGCGCAACTGTACTTCAGCCACAGAAATGCAGGCCGCCGCTAAGTGAAGTGGTGTCCGCGTTGTAGGAACTCGAATGATGAGTAGTAGTTTTGGGTCAACTGGATATTCGCTGTCTAGCAGCTATTAGGTAAGGGAAGGGTAAGCGACTCTGCCTGTCGTTTAGATATGTTCACAATACGTTTGGCAGGCGATCGCCTTTACAGCCAGGCATGCATCTTCGTGTGTGTGAAATTCCAGGATGAATACTGGCGATGACAAGGGCGTTGGGAGAGTCACCTCCGACACATTTGCCGTTGTCAGTGAGACATGCCTCCCTCAGGTACCTTGGCGTTACTTTGTCATCAAATCTTTCATTTTCCCTCCATACTGAGCCCCTATTTACTAAAGTTTGTAAACTTCTTCCTTACATTCGTCGTTTACGTTCCTACCACACACCCCAACCCTTAGTCTGGCGATTTATCGATGCCTGCATTCATCCTCTTATCCAGTCATTTTCCCTGCTTTGCTTAAAAATGATCTTTTTATTTTGGAACGAGTCCTCCGCATGCTCCCTTCTGCCGCTGGTGTTCCTTATTTTTAGTCGACACTATCCTACAACGACATTTCAACATGGATAAGCAATTTGCTGGTCGGATTATAGATGACGTTGTCCATCCCTTGCATTCTGATCTTATTTATGCGAAGTCTTCCAGCCCGATGCGCCGAAGCTTCCGACTTATGTCTTGTCGCACATCGGCTTTTCGAGCTTCTGTACTGCCATTCCTTGCGCGCTATCTTACGTGTGAAGAGATATAAATACTGAAGCTAAGACTTGAACTATCCTCAAAATAATCGTTCCCTTTATGTTGAACTTTTTGACTCGGGAATAATCTATTAACTTATTTACTGCCCATAGTGAATGGAACCAATTTTTTGCTGAAAATTTTGAATTTATGATTTCAAAATAAAGCGACTGCTTCTCTCTCTCTCTTACACCTACTGTTTCGAATCTATACTCAGAATGCAAGCTGTTGACAGAACGCCATATAGGAAGTTACACAAATTCTTAAAGGGCATTTAGATGCAAGCTTCACTAAAACACTATTTTTACACGCTATTTTATCTGTACTTTTATATTTACTCCATTTTTTGCATAAGAATACATTCTTTGCATCTAAAAACGAAGTTTACTAAATTGCAGCCATTTTTGGCGATCTCGGGATTTTGCGCTTTTCGAAAAACAGCATTTCAAAGCAACACAACACTGTCTCTAGTATTTCTTTCATGTTTTCAAATTTTTAAAAGTTGTACTTAATTAATGTAGATATTGAATCCATTAAGTGGTGTCGGTTTGCGAGTGATTGGCAATCATTAGTAAATTTCGACACCTTACATGAGTTAGGTCACGCACTGTGCATGTAGAGCGACGAACAGGAGCATTGTCACGTAAAGTTCCGGTCTCCATTCAGCGTCTGCGAATGCGGAACGCCCTGCCGTTGATGGTGATCGTTGTTGAGCACCAGACTGGTCGGTCTGCGAGTTAGATAGCAACCTAGATCATCAACCGTCGACAGTTTTTGAGAGTTGCAGTTGGTGCCGTATGATCATTGCAGGCGTAAATGTCCTCCCAAATTAGGGCCTATGGCCAACATAATTTCTGCCAAATACAAGTCGTCTTCTAATCATTTCCCATCTAAAAATGGCTTGATCTTAGTCTTTTGCAAGTCAGGTTCACATTTCTTAATCCTCCTCCTCCTCCTACTTGTGATGCGAGAGAACATCGACAAACGCTCCTTTTTGAACAGTCTCAACGGGCATATAATAAGCCTCTTTTTAACGTTCGAGGAGTAAAATCGTCGTCTCGCTTACTTCGTTTTGACCCACACTACTTATTTCTACGCATAGGTCTATCAGTGATAATTGGCCAAAGAGTGGCCTGACTGAAGCTACAAATACTCGCGAAGGACTCATGAAACACCCTTCCGGCTGCATATTTCGGTATCCGTTTGCAGTCGAATGCAGATAGAAGCTATCGCGATATACTTATCGCATGGTGTGACACAGAAAATTGACAGCATTTCGCGAGCACTAATTATATCTTTGTTTGCGTCTCACTGTGGTAAACTACTGCACCGTCTATAGCAGCGTTTTACGGCAAAGCGCCGCAAATGGGCAAGACGAAATTTTTAAAGCGGAATCCGATTTTGCTTTCTGAACACGATGCGATTCTCCAGACCTGATCCGCAGGATTTTCATGAACGCAAAAGCCGATTTTCCGGTTACAGAAGGGACTAAGCTGAAACGTGTCTTGCTTCTAGTAATTCCCTTCCACAGCCAAACGCGCACAGGCAAGACGTCCTGGCTTGTACTATTCACCAACACAGAAGAATAAATGGTTGTCAAAGACGTCCGCTTAAATCGTAAACTGTCCTGCTTTACTCCAACGAACCAGAGTTAAAATGAATCCTCCTTCAGCAAAAGGCTTCCTGGGTCTCAAATAAATCCAAGAAGTAGAAATAACAACACAAAGTGTATTCCATGCCAGCGACTCAAATTTCGGTCGTGAAATTTCATGAGTTACGCCACCTGCTCTCAGAACTCATGCAGACTCAGTACACTCTATCAAAGCACCTCTTGATCTAATGTGACATTCGTTTTCGGTTTATCGAAGCATAGACATAGCCCATCCGGGGGGAGGGGGGGACGTTGCTGAATGACGTGAGAAAAGCATGAAGAAAACATTAGTAAAGACAAAAGGACGCAACTTAGTCAGCACCTGTGTGTGTGGCTGTTTTCCCAGTTCGTGCGAAAACCTGGTATGTTGCGCGGGGGCCATGTTGTGTGTGGCACGCGTAGACGAGTTGTTTACTCTGACGGAAAATTGCGCCCAATCCTCCATAAGATGACTGGGGCAGTGGACTGGCGCCCGAAAGAGAGATGAGAAAGAAAGGGAAAGTGAGGTTGACTCTGTGGACTGTGTCTCCACGGCACTCAGCGCAGACTCCTCATCAAAAACAATTTTACGAACTTCTAAACTACCATGGCGCGCGAAAAGTTGTAGCTTGGAAGGCTGCCAACGGACGAAATAAGTCGGCCTTCCTCTCAAAGCGGAGAGCCATGCTGCAATGGCTTCTTCTTAATGTGGCACTCTTTCTCAGACGGGATCCCGGCCTGCTCAGCACTTGTGCTTCTGTGAAACCTGCCTATACACCCGGGTTATTTTGTGCTGTTCCCGCACTGTGCACTGAAAACGCACAGTTTTCTTTTAATGAAAGAAAGACTATCAAAGACTGGAAAGAGTACAGGCGATGGCTACGAAGATGGGCAAGAATCTCAATAATTTGCATTACGAAACCAGGCTGACCGAACCAAATCTGTTTCCTCTCAATTACAGGCAACTACGCGACGATCTCATTCAAACCTACAGGATTTTCAGAGGCCGTGAGTGTGCCCTAGACTTTGATAAATTCTTCGAATTGGCTGGGACTGACCGTACGCGTGGTTATCCCTTCAAACTGTAGAGGAAGCTGGCTCATTCGAACGTCCGACGAAACGCCTTCTCTCACAGGGTCATTGGGGCATGGAGCGGACTCCCTGATGCGATGGTTCTTTCCGAAACTGTCGAATCCTTTAAGTGTAGACTAGATGCTCATTTGCTGAGAAACTACTGTACGTATAATCATGATTGTTTTAGCGGCGGCAGTTTGCGCCTGGCTCACACTTACCGCTAACTTTTAACTTTCCGCAATTGCTGATTTAGTTGGTGATTCCATTTCTGTTTATCGATATGAAAAGGGAGCTCAAGGGCAAAAGTCTGGTTCCCTTAATAAATTGACTTTAACAATTTTACATGAATGGTTGTACGGAATACAATGCCCAGTCCTTACTGCCGTATTTATGGGTTCACTGAAGCAAAAGACATAACCAAAGCTGAACCAGATAGAGTAGGCTGAAGGTTCATCGAAGAAGGTCTTACAGCTGTCAGCAATTAGAATGTATTCATGATCTACTTACGACTGTAATGAGCAGCCTGTACGAGTGGAAAAAACCACTGTTTTATGACTAAACAGGAGACCGGCTTTATCAGACGGTCAGTCTTTCTTTAGAACACTTGGAAAGGCCATTGCCTACATCTCTCCAGCTATGCGTTTGTAGAAAGCCCACAGACACTTGGGGACGTTGCTATAAAATGTCCGTGGACATTTTCTGTCTCCAAATCTCAAAAATATGCCTGACCTTTTTTCGGAGCGGATATCGTGAGCGTCGACCGTCTGGAATGAGTTTCCCGCCTCAAGATTGCCGACACGG
Source organism: Spirometra erinaceieuropaei (assembly GCA_902702965.1). NCBI lineage: Eukaryota > Metazoa > Platyhelminthes > Cestoda > Diphyllobothriidea > Diphyllobothriidae > Spirometra > Spirometra erinaceieuropaei. The sequence goes on along the minus strand of CACRXP010000006.1, from coordinate 3,174,397 downwards.
TCATTTCGTTGGCCCACTAAGAATGGCAGTGTTTCATATACAGTTGGGTGGAGGTTGTATTATGTCATCGGAATGCTGGCAGCCCCAACCATAAGAAAGCCATCACAACTAAAGTGATTGCGGTCGGCATATCTGTGCACGCCACCCCGAGCTCCGTCGATCAAGCTGTATATTAGCATTGGAATGGTTAATCAGTGATCTGCTCAGCGAGTGAAGCATGTTCTGTCCCGTCCAGCCTTGGCGCCCAAGTAGAAAATTCTCGAAAACCTTACCGAACGTTTGATTTAAAGCTCAATGACCGAGGACTTCGTGTTAGAGTCCCGGGTGTGGAGGAGGTGTAGTTGAGGCATGACGCACTGACAACAGTAAATATGTCGGAGCTGCCTCTCTCAAGGCTCTTGTTATTGTCAGTATTCATCCTGGAATCCCACACGTCTAGCTGTAAATGTGATCGCATGCCAAATATGTTGTGGACATGTCCAAACGACTGGTAAAATCGTTTGCCCTTCCCTGGCCTGGTAACTGCTAGACAACAAGTATCCAAGGGAGAGGATTAAGAAATGTGAACCTGACTTGCAAAAGACTAAGATCAAGCCATTTTTAGATGGGCAATGATTAGAGGACGACTTGTATTTGACAGAAATTATGTTGGCCACAGGCCCTAATTTGGGAGAACATTTACTCCTGCAATGATCATACGGCACCAACTGCAACTCTCAAAAACTGTCGACGGTTGATGATCTAGGTTGCTATCTAACTCGCAGACCGACCAGTCTGGTGCTCAACAACGATCACCATCAACGGCAGGGCGTTCCGCATTCGCAGACGCTGAATGGAGACCGGAACTTTACGTGACAATGCTCCTGTTCGTCGCTTTACATGCACAGCCCGGGAGTGTAGAACGCCTGAGGCTCGATCCCATGGCCTGTTGAGTTGAAGTTCGACGTTCTGACCACTGAGCCCGGAACTCGTTGTCCTGTCGGTTGAGATCGGGAGTATAAAATTATAGAAGTGTGCTCACCTATCGCGTTTCAGAACTCACCCGTCTCGTTGTGCCTTCGCACTCTCTCTCTCGGGCCCAACCAAAAGCTGCACAGCGTCGCGTAATATAGGCAGAATAACATTACTTATAGTACGCCCCGCTGTGCGGCCGCTGGCTAGGCCCTAAGGCACAACGGGAAGAGTGAGTTTTGTAACATGATCGCGAGCGTCCTTCCACCACTAGTCTGAACCGCCTACGGAACTGCACGTCATCCTCTCTGTGGGAATTTTTGATGTGGGAGCGGAGAGGGTAGTGAAACGGAAAGGGGGGAGAGGGAGAGACGGAAATGCGAGCAGGATTACTGGGTGTGGCGATGCACAGCACTGGATATCCTCATCTGACTTTGACCCTCGATCGAGGCACTTGTCGGGATGTGAGTTAGGCGGCTGTTAAGGTTCGTGAGGGCGGTCACCATTTGCGTAATGCGACCCACCGCTTTTGACCGCCATGACCGGTGATGTCCACCGTGCGCTCCATAGCAGGGCGAGCTCAGGGACGGTTAGTTAAGCGTGAATTAGTTTACCGTGATAGTAGACTTGCTTCCCCTCCTCCTATCCACTGGACCCGGTGTCAACACAGGGTCAAGAATACCAGGAGCAGACTCCGGTGCAGTAACTGACAACCCATTTACGTGTGCCAAACACACCCGGTCCGCGTACGATGAACCGGGTTTGCACACAAACGGAAAGGATGAGGCTCGGATCCCAACTAAGTGTGAGTGTCATTGAGATCACGTTATTAAGAAGCCATTGCGGCATGACTCTCCGTTCGGCGAGGAGGACCGAGTTGCCTTACAAGCCACGGCTTTTAGCGCACTGTGATAACTTTAAAGCGCGCCGGATTTCATATAGTGAGGAATATGCGCTGAGACAGTCGGATCTACTCCCTCTTCCCTCTCACAGGCATGGGCTCACTGTCCGAGCCGTTCAGTCATTCAGTACTGAGATTGGGTAGGTTTAATAACTGCTGCTATTAAACACTAGCTGAACTCAACCCGCTCATTAAGGAGAACTTCCTGGTCTCTTTCAAAGACGGCTTATGAAGTTTTGCTTTTGCTTCTCATATCAAAATCAAGGAAGAGTCCTAGAAAACAGTGAAGAGATCATTGGAACCAATTTTTTGGACCACATGTACTACTGATTAGTTGAAAACTGTTGATAATGCGGACAAAATGAAAGGGGGGGGGGCTATCGTCTGCAAAAGTGCCCTGGCCACCAACACCACCATGATTAAGGATGCTCGACATGGTCACCGGTGGTAGACTTGCACAGCATCCACCGCACTCTTCCCTCCCATCCACTGGCCCCGGTGTCAAGACAGAGTCAAGAAGACCGGATGCGGCGGAGAGGGCGCAGGTGACTGGCGGGGCTTAATCCCGTACCTAGGCGTGCTACCACACCCAGTGGGTCACAGCGGACACCAACCAGGATTCTACACATCAAGATTAAGGGGGGCAGCTCGGATCCCATTGGGCAGGACTGACATAGAGGCCACAGGAAGAAGGAGCCGTTGTAGCCTGACTCTCAGTCCGCTAGTCCACCACTTCGCACATACAGTGCGTGACCTATCTCATGAAATGTTGGCTGAAATTCTGAAATGCGTTTTCGATTAGGAAGGATTACTTGGTCGCGGTTGTGATACTGATTATCATTAGGCCCACTCTTATAACATTTTTAGACTTGGCAGGATGTCGGCTTTTAAATGGACTTCTTTTCAATCTCCTCTAGAAAGCGTGCTTGGGAAAAAATGACTATTTACGTAGCATGCATGGTTCCCATTGATTTTCGATGGTCTTGGAAATTCAAATATATTTTATAGAAACCACAAACAAAATGTGCTTTCTTTTAGTCAATCAATAGAGAATCACCTCTTCTTTATAATTTTTACTTAAGGAAGGAGTACAATTAGGTTTTAAGAAAGTTTTCTAATTGCCGAAAAATTTGGAGCCTGATCATTCGTTGCATTAGCGCTTAGTGATTACACTCTACAAGGTGCATGCGTTCCGCATAAAGAAAATCCCATATTTTTCTATGTCATTAAAGAGATATTATACAGGGTCTATAAAATTTTGTAATGGATGCGGACCATGTTGTACATTTTATGAGGAGCAATGCTAAACGGCCAGGTACGATGCTATTCGAATGGACATTTCGCGGTCTTAAAAAGTCTCATAATAAGAAACTTTTTTAAAACCTAATTATACACCTTTCTTAAGTATAAAATATAAAGAAGACGTGATTCTCTATTGATTGACTAAAAGAAAGCACATTTTTGTTTGTGGTTTCTATAAAATATCTTTGAATTTGCAAGACCATCGAAAATAAATGGGAAAAATGCATGCTACTTAAGTAGTCATGTTTTACCGAGCACGCTTTCGACAGAAGATTGACAAGAAGTGCATTTTAAAGCCGACATCCTGCCGAGTCTAACATGTTATAAGAGTATGCCTTAAGATAATCAGCATTACAACCGCGACCAAGTAATCCTTCCTAATCGAAAACGCATTTCAGAATTTCAGCCAACATTTCATGAGATAGGTCACGCACTGTATACACACTGAGCTGACTGTGTGGTTAGGATTATCCCCTCAGTTGGCAGTCTTCCAAGTGCACCGCGACAAATCCAAACGCGTCGAATTGTTTATAGTGAGGAATATGCGCTGAGACTGTCGACCTACATCTCTCTTCCCACTCAAAGACACCAATCCACTGTCCGAACCGGCCAGATGTCTGGTACGGTGGGAGGCACAATGACTAAAAATGCCGTCTACGCGCGCCACACGCACGAGCCACCCCCGCACAGTGCACGCATTAAGGTTGCGCGCACAAGAGGAAATCTGCTTGGATCTAACATGTATGGGAGAAAACCATTAAGGAGGATACACCTGGATATACGTCCAATTTTGGAGTAAACTCGGAGTCCCACTCATAGCCAGTTTGATGATTGGAGTAAAGACTGACATCGTTTTCGGATCCGCACCTTTCCACACACACAGTGAGAGATAGCGGCTCTGTGCCCGTCTTTCATACTGGAGTCCAACTTGTGCGCAGTCAGTTTTAATCATGGAGGATAAACCGTATTAAGAGGGGCAAGCAAATTTATGTGACATCGGTCGATTCGTAGTACTGACCTAACTGGCATAACTAGCGGTGAACTGGGGACACTGATTCATCGCTAGAGCGTCCCCGCGCCCTTCTTCTCAGGTGTGCGGGGGGGGAGAGGGGGAAGAATATGACTTCTCCGTTTTCACTCAGGACAACCCGTTCTCATCGGGTCGTGCTCAGTTTCACATAGGGACGGGGGGGATTGGAGGGGAGTGGTGAACACAAGGAAATTAGAGGTTAAAAACGAGGAGGCGGGGGGAGGGGATGTTAGAAACGCTGATGACCGGTGTTACCTAATTGAAGGTCCCGTTTCACCCGCCTATGGCAGGTCGACACCGCCCGAGGCAACGACTGTCCGCTGGTTTCGTGTACACACCCGCATGTAGGTTCCCGCCAAGATCGGAAAGAATGTGGACGGACCTCTGTAGAGAATGCTATCTGCGTCGTCTTATTCACCGGCTTGGAGTCCGATGCTGGGTCGGCAGACTTGCATCCAGACTACGCACCCACGCAATCGTTGAGTAGCAGAAATGTAGGTGTAGGCCTGTTATTCACTATGTCATGACGTTAAGTTCGGTAGTCGCTATACGTTAAGGCAGAGAATGTTGAAGATGACTGAGAGGCAACATGGAACGTCCGCATAGCAAACTGACGTTGCTGCCCGGCCGACGTACAGTAGGTGGGCTAACTCATGAAATGTCAGACGAAATTCCGAAATGCGTTTTCGTTTCGAAAAGATTAATTAAGTTGGGTTGTAAAACTAGTCAGCCCGCAACATAATTTTATAATATGTCAGTTACAGCAGGATTTCGGCTTTCGAATGAACTTCCTTCCGGATGCATACAAAAACTGCACTCTGCAAAAAATGACTACGAACGCGAATAGCCGAGCACGCTGCAGCTGTGCGGAGAAATGACAGCAGCTCTCAAGTTGCAGCTCATTCGATGATATCCGGCCACACATTTAAATTCTACGAGGCCGAAATTCTCGCAAGAGGTGACAACCGTATGAGCTGGGAGCTGCTTGAGTCATGGTTTACTGGCTCCCAGTCCATTAACAAGTGCACTGACCTTTCCCTCCCATACTCGGTGCTGAGAATTCGCCTAGGAGGATTAATTAGCCACGCGGGAAGCGCACAGGTGAACACTTTTCCGAACACCAGGGTCGGTGGATCAGATGATCGAGCAATCATCAAACCAACATCCAACGCACGTGATGAAATTGCAGCAATTAACGACGCGAATGTCGGCCATCACGCCACGTGCAACGATCCCTGATGAAGGGGGAGTCGTGAACATTCATATGTATGCGGTAGCATGGCGACTGCAGCCTATAAATACTGCAGCCCGTTGTGCATGAACCACCCGTATCGGCTTTTGTCTCTGATGATGGGTCCGAGCGGGAATCCGAAACGTCAGGCTAATAGAGCTCTTGTCCTAGCGATTTCGTCACCTTCTTCACGAGTACTTCCTGGGATTCGTCTTTTCGCTTCAATTGACCTGCAACACATCTGCACTTTTAGTATTTCGCCTAACGAAGCACGCAACATGGTTTATGTCCATTGCAAGCGTCTGATGCCTGTATTACAGTTTGACCGTCATTACCGACAACGTCCGCAGCAGTTTGAGAGCAGGAACGCTGACTAATGTGTGAATTAGTTCATAGTGATAGTGGACTTGTGCTGCATCTACCGCACTCTCTCTCTCTCTCTTCATCTTACACCTCCTCCAACAGTTGCATCCAGTGCCAAGACAGAGTTAAGAAGACCGGAGGCAGGAGAGGACGCAGATGGCTGGCGCGGCCGGAGCCGCCCCCTAGGCGTGCCGTCAGACCCGGCTCGGATCTCACGGAGTGGGAATGCCATAGAGACCACATAAAGAAGGAGCCATCGCAATCTGACTGTCAGCTACTCAACCGGCAAACATCCAACTGGGCTGACCGCAATGTCCAATTCATCCCCACGATCTTTGCAGTCAGGAAGACCGGCGGCCAGATCGAGCGCAGTGACTGACAAGGTTAAGCAGCCCATCTACACGTGCAAACCACGCCTGCTCCGCGCACGAAGGTCCAGGCTTCCACAGAAACACGAGGGGGTGACTAGGATCCCAAGTGAGTGGGACGTGCAGCCTGTCCCTCCATCCTGGCAGCCTTCTAACCCACGACCTTCCCCAGAGCCGACTTCACTTTATTTTCCCTATCCAGTGTATCAATTGATTGCCCCAGTCGACCAAACAGTCGATGTTGAGATTGGGTGGAGTGACTGACAGAATTAAAACAGTCCGTCTACGCGTGCCACACACACGATCTGGTCTTTATATAACACACTCGGATCGTGCACGATGAGACTGGGTCGCCCTCATCTCACGTGTGTTACGGTATCAGAGAGACCATGTAGGGAGCCAAAGATCACTCTTCCCTCTTGCGTGACGGGCGCCTAATCCGCTCCTCTGATGTCGGACGTATTCATGTGTGTGCGATGCATGTGTTGATAGAGGAATGTGTGATGATGTAATCTAGTCTGTGGTGGTTTACCGTAGAGTTTCACGAAGGTGTATGTCGCCGATCAGCCTGAATGTGCGTGGGCAGCGTGGGCGGTTGAGGCGTGTGCAATGAGGGTATGTTGGCGATCTAGGAGCCGACTCGCCAGTTTCAGGACGATGGATTCGCAAGTATCCAACCAGGCCGATGCGCGATGTAGAGGTGCGACCGCCATTAGGACAGGTTGGGATCGCATCCGTACTGTTGATGAGGGAGCGGTGGTGATGAAAGCGGTAGTTTGTGGGGCGTTCGGGGGGGGGGGCGATAGGAGTGGAAGGTGCGGTGGTCGCCGTCTCGTCGGTTGCGACAGTGACAATGGCTGATTCCTACAGTGAGTGACTGATATCATGGAATATTGGCTGAAATTCTGAAATGCGTTTTCGATTAGGAAGGATTACTTGGGCGCGGTTGCAATACTGATTATCTCGCGGCATAATCTTATAACATTTCGGACTCGGCAGAATGTCAGCTTTTGAATGCACTGCTTTTCAGTCTCCTGTAGAATTCGTATTCGGCAAAAAATGCCTACTTAAGTAGCATGCATTTTCTCCCGGATTTTCGATGATCTTCCAAATTCAATTATATCTTATAGAAACCATAAAAAACATGCGTTCTTTCAGTCAGTTAATAGAGAATCACGTCTTCTACATATTTTAAACTCAAGGACGGAGTATAATTAGGTTTTCAAAGAGTTTTCTAATTGCCGAATAGTTTGGAGCCCAATCATTCCTTGCGTTAGCGCTTAGTGATTTCAGTCTACAAGGTGCATGCGTTCCGCGTAAAAATCACATATTTTTCTATGCCTTTAAAAATATATCATATAGAGTTCATAAAATTTCGCAATGGATGCCGATTATGCTGTATATTTCATGAGGAACAGTGGTAAACGGACAGGTACGATGCTGTGTGAATGGACATTGCACGGTCTTAAAAAGTCTCATAAGTAGAAACGTTTTTAAAACCAAATTATACTCCTTCTTCGAGGATGAAATGTGAAGATGACGTGATTCTCTATCAAACGAATGAATAGCATATTTATTTATGGTTTCTATAACGTATAATTGAATTTGCAAGACCATCGAAAATCAATGGGAAAAATGCATGCGATAAAAGTGGTCATTTTTTACCGAATACGGTTTCTATAGGAGATTGAAAAGCAGTATATTCAAAAGCTGACATCCTGGCGAGTCCGAAATGTTATAAGATTATGCCGCACGATATTCACTATTACAACCGCGCCCAAGTAATCCTTCGTAATCGGAAACACATTTCAGAATTTCAGCCAACATTTCATGAGATCGGTCACTCACTGTATATAGTAACACCCTAGTTGTATGTAGGATTTTCTTCAAATGGAAAGCGGACAGCTTGAAGTTTGGAACTTCCGAATGCAGATGGAACGCTGGGTTGGGTTCAAAATCATTGGGCGATTGAAAACTTTCAAGCCGAAAGATAAAATTTTTCAAGTAGAAAATTTGAAGAAGATTCGACCTACTGCCCAAAGACTATAAGGAGGGATATTTTGTGTCCTTTCTAGAGAATATTTGAATTTATAGTGGTGTCGAATAGTAATATAATCAGTCATACTACTAAAGTGGTTATTATCTACCTGACGTGGTTTTTACGGGCGATCGGAAAGAAGTGCACTCAAAATCCGAAATCCCTGCGTGACATCTTGGAATTATGATGCATGAAAATCAATATTACAACCTCATTTAAGCAATCCTTTCTAGTCGACTGCATACTTCAGAATCAAAGTTTATGTTTTATCAGTTGTCACATACTGTTTTTTTTAATAATATCACCTCCTTGTCCCGAAAAATTCGCTTCTGCTAACATAGCTCCAAGATCGAGAGTAATTTTAAACGCTGGACATCAGTCTGTCTTCCGTAGAGCCCTACAACACATTCTCCAATTAATCAATAGCCCACCCTGAGTCCTCCTGCCACCCGATTGGTTAGCAGTTCATTTTCTCGCCTCCCAATAGTTTCCACTGCGCAGGGTTTCCATCCCGCCCGATAAGCGAGCATTCCATGCCGGGTGAGGGTGTGTCAACCTCATGCGGCGAAATATTGATTAGGGCGTGGATTGGTGTTCACGTGTTTTTGAAAGGAACCAAGCGCCCGGACGAATAAGCTGGCACGAGTACTCGTCCAAAATGTCGTTCAGATCAGGCTTCACGGGCGGCTCGTCCGACATTCCGCCCTCGGCCAGGTTCTCAGAGGCCTCAAAACGCCTAGCAAAGTCTTATTACCCGTACATCTATGTGGATAAAAGACGAATGTCGAAGCCCGTGGTGGATTTACAGGCTGCGTTGGAAGTATGCGCGGACTCGCTAGATGAATTTGAAAAGGTCTCGGCAGACATTGAGAGTCTACGTTTTGCCATGTATGGTCTGGAGCAGGCCCTGTCGCGGGCAATCACTGAACTTATTGTCATTCGAGAAGAAGTGGCCGATCTCATGGCCTCCCTAAAGGATACAGAGAAGTTTAACCTTCGTCTCTTTGACCAACTCATTTCCCTCGACAAGTGTATGCAGGCTGGGATAGAGTCTGGGCAATCCAACCTGAGTAAAGCGAAGAACAGTCACACCGCCCAGGCCTCCAATGTTGACCGATACCGGATTCCAAAGAGCACTAAGGAGACCCTGGAAGTGGCCCTTGGAGCGCCAACACCAGCAATGAAGGGCTCTTCGGATATAAGCTACGTGATGGGAGGGACGCCGGCTGAGCAAGGACGTCCTGAGTGGATTACCAAACTGCAACGCGAACTTTCCCACAGACATGCTGAATTCAGCTTCCTGGTCATCGGTCTCTGGACCGAAGGCATCTACGACAATCATGAGTTGGTTGCCAACGAGCCGACTGGATGCTTTAAAAAACCCAAGAGCATGGACGGACTGGTGGCAAATGATGCCAGAGGTCTTCTCTACGCCAATAAGGGCAAAATTGAAGATGCTCCCGCCACTCTTAGTATTATTGCCACCAAGGTGCAGGACATAGGAACGCGCATCTTCGAGGAACTGGGTCGTTTGAAGAAGGAGCTCGAGGACACCAAGACCCGCCATCACGAACTTACAATGGAGTTGGCAAATCGAAGGAAACAGCTAGTGGAGAGCCTACTGGCCACCCACAGCGCTGTTCAAACTCTTCTTGACATGGATGAGGCTAATGATGCGTTGGTGGGCAAACTTATTAAGACACGTCCGCTGTTTGCCGAGTTGCATCAGGCCCTTCTGAATGGTGACCTCAACAGCGAAACGGATATTACCGAGGGCAAGTATCAGCTGCTGCCGGAAGTCCTCGGCAAGGACGGTTGGGCGCAGTTGCTTGACAGTCTTGGAGCTGTGCGTCTGCCGCAGAACCACAACGGCAGCAACCAGAACGCCGCTCTGGTGTCCAGCGAGCCGTATCTAGGACTGTTGGATAGCCCAGTCCCCTCAGATTCACCCTTGATTGCAACTAAAAGGCGCCTCTTCCGAAGGCGACTACGGTAGACTGAAGGAGTCCATACTGGAGGGGAGGGGGGCTTAGGCAGACTGGACTTGTAAGTGGCGGTTGGCCTATTATTCTTTTGGCAGTTTCGCGTCCTCCATGCAGACGTTACTGAGCAATACAGTGTAAACTGCAACTCGTGCATATTTATTATTGCAAACATTGGCTTTAGCGTGTTTTGTATCATGGAGGAGGTGGGCGAATCTCGATCCCTCTAAACTTTACACCAGTCTGTCTATTTGCTAGTGTCAAGTAACAGCGTTATCCCTCCCCACCAGCCCCCCCCCCCCAATATATATATATATTCAATCAGGAATGGGTGCACACCGATCCATTGACTTCCCGAAGCAAACAAGCTCCGTATGGGTGGCAAAGGTCACGAACAAGCAACCAATTATCAGGTCGAAGTCAGCCAAGTCGTAATAGCAGCGAGGAGGAAAGACACAGAATGCGGGTAGACTGATACAGTACTGTTTCGGGCTTATTTATATATATTTGTATAATCCAAAAACTGTAAACGCAACCAGAAGGTGTCATATTAGACATACATTTTAATAAGACATACTGGATGGGTTATGCCTTATCTAATTAAAATGGAGTAAGGAGGCATTGATAAAATTAAATTTGAGTAAACAAGGACTACATTCGAACATTGTATAGGCTAGGTTTAAGCAATAATAAGAAGTCTGGTGGGATTATGCGTTCAGCAATCAGACTACGGGACGTGGCCGTCCCGATGTGCGTTGAAGCTCAGCCAAGTGTTCTCGCAGACACTCGCATAGCGGTCAGGGGTACCAACAAACACAAGGGCGACTGGGATGCCAATGTCTATTGGCCGTCGTCAACCAGCCATACGTAGTACCGGGTCTGCATGAGCTGCATTTGTTACTGATCGTTATGCGACTGTCCGTGGAGGCTTTGGATCAAGCCTCAAGGCACAGCGGCCGAGTGCGTCCAATAACCTGATCTCTGCGCGACTTTTCCCGCGATAGTGAACATTCCCGACCACAGCCAACAGAAGAACGGTACCATGATTCAGTGGTCGGGCGTTGGACTACTTAACGCCCATTGACTAGAGAATTTCGGTTCGAATCTCAGATCATCCCCGCCTGAAGTTTAGTATGGCTGGCTGACGACGGTTAATAAGGCAGAAATGGTCATCCCAGTCTCCCTCACTGTTAAAAAGCCTTGCGCAGTAAGAATCCATATCGGAAAAACGCAATTGCGTTGGCCCAGGGGCTAAGAGCGTTGGATCCCGGTATTTCTAGTTGATCGTGACTGATAATCTAATAAAGACTGTTCCTGCATACCTACTCGTTGTCAGTAGCCTTCCTGGTTATATTTCACCGACAGGTTTGTGAACTTAGTGAATCCTAGACTACCATAATTCTCTGTGACGTATCGTCAGTCGGATTCTGCTTCTGGTTAAAGGGAACACAAACTTCCAAAGCCTGACACCATGACAAACTGACATTTCCTCAACTAATAGACTAGAGAAATGAGTTGTTTTATTCTGTGCGTCCTACTCCTTGATATGCTGCGTTGGAGAATACGGAACTGTCATTCAGGTCAACTCTGGATATGTGACGCATAAAAAGTGTGCACAGAACTGATTGAAGGCAGCTCATCTCACATTTTCCGGGCATAAATAAATAAATATTCATTCTAAATTACATTCATCGAGGAAGCTTTCCGAGAAGGATGGAAGCCACCGGTATGGTCAGCAATGGAGGTCCCGGTGGCAGTTATAACGACTGCTTACGTCTGGGTGAACACACATTTTATGAACGTGAAGCGATTTTGTAAAGAGGGTAATTATTGACTTTATACTTTATTAGAAGATGCATGCACCGTAGAACCGTTTCTGAAGAGATGGGCATCGTAGGCTTCCCCAGGCAAATTGTTCTATTTTCCTAAACTTTAGAGGTCTAACCTATGAGATACAAGGAAAACAGTGGGAAATAAAGTTGACGCGGGAAATTTTATCACTCAAATCCCCCTGGTGCCCCTGGAACTGCCAGTATTACTTTTGTCGGCAGACATTAATCACGGAAGTTTCCCGGCAAGCTTATAAGACTGGTGAACACCGCAGACGCGCTAATAGTTTGCCGACCGTAGATGCATGCAATGATCACCTAGTAAATGTTACTTAGAGCAGCTACACATTTACACCTCTTCACTCGACGTTCTAGGAGATCTCCCTTTAAGCCTAAAAGTCCCACCTTCCAGAAAAACAACAATCTTCGCTTTTTCTGAAAATCATTAGCATCACTTCATGTATATGGAGGTGAGAGTGTGGCATTTGGGTTCGACTTACTGCCGCCTGCAAATAAGCCAGAAATGGACATTGCAACTTCCCCCGTCTTTGGAGCTCCCCTTTAACGTCATTTACTGCATCTAACTGAACATGCTATGCCATATTTTTTAGCAAGAGACGTCATACGAACCACCTGATAAATTGCTTGGGCTTGTACGTTACTATGTTCTCAATTTTAAAAAAAGTGGATGGATAACTTCGACGGGGAACCTAACGGTTTGCTGTACGTCAGAAGATCAGAATAGGGAATGGGGGTAGGGTCAGATTCATGGCTAGCGTGAGGTAGGGGACGCTCACTGATCGTTCTTACGGAAATCACTCGTTCCGTTGTGCCTTACGGGCTCTCTCTCGAGCCCAACCAGCAGCCGCACAGCGGCGCATGATATAGGCAGAATGGTATTACAACGGAACGAGTGATTTCCGTAAGAACGATCGGTGAGCGCCCATCTACCATTGTATATTCCCGATCGAAACCGACGGGGCAACGGGCTCGTGGCCCAGTGGTTAGAGGCGTGGACTTCTAACAGGTCGCGAGTTCTAGCCCCATATGTTCCACAATTCGGGGTTGGGTATGTCTGGCTGACGACGGTTAATAAGCCAGAAGTGGCCATTCCAGTCTCCCTTGTCTTTGTCGGTAATATCATTCCAGTTTGGAATAATTCACCTCGACTCAACTGTGAAAAACTCGGCGACCTCGGTGGGATTCGAACCCATGACAGGGGAAGGCTTGAGTACAACCAACGCTTTAACCAACTAATTTAGATGCCCCATCGGGAGCCATGGGGTTAATCGGAAATTTAGTCAAGTTGCCCACCCAGTCTCTTTCAAAGTAGGGAATCCACCAAATGTGATACAGTGAGCCGGTTGCCCAAGCAGGATTTCCTGAGAAATCCGTCTATAATCTACCAGGTTCAATCAATTAATGGGTGTTTAGCAAACTTTGAATAATTCATTTTGATCCGGCCGTGAAACGATTTGGCGACCTCGGTGAGATCCGAACCACCGACGGCAATGACGGGGTTTTGGCACAGTCAAAGCTGAGTCTTTTTCACAATTGGATCAAATTAATTATTCAAATTCGACAAAACGCTCATCAACTTAGCGAATTTGGTCGTCGTCCAGAAGATTCTAGATTGATTATGTAGGAAATCTTGCTTGGGCAGTCAACTTAGTGTATCAGAATTGGTGGATGTCATACGTTGCAGTAGACTGGGTTGGGAACTTGACCCAAATTTAAGCAAAATCATGACCCCCCTTCGGGGTCGCGTACCTTAGATGATTTGAGCGTTGGCTGTGCTCAAGCCTTGATTTTGATGTCGTAGGTGCGAATCCCACCTGAGGTCGTCGAGATCTTCAAAAATGGGGTAAGATGAGTATGAAAATAAATCTAAAAAATTAGCACTATGAGTGGGGCCAGGGCTGGACTTACGGTGAGGATTATTGTTCGAGTTGGGTGATTAGAATTAGAATTAGTGTTAGATAGCTAATTGTATTATTAGTTTTGTACCTGGGGATGTGTTCATTCTAAGACTAACCCCATTCATAGTCGTAATACCTAAATTAAGCATACCTTAATCACCTATTCCTGGCGTTAACTCCAGTCGCAGACCTGACCTTTGCCCTAATTCCATCCGTTAGCCTAATCTAGGCAAGATCACTGCGCTCTCCGCAGACCGTCATAAATCCTAACCGCCAAAACTATAGCGGGTTAAAAAGAAAGCATTGAAACAATTTGTCAGAGGTGCCGAAGAAGGCATCTGAGCAGATCGCCAGGAAGTGCCTAAAAGTGCTTTTAACCCATTTTTGCCATTTAAAACGCGGATTTCCGCTCCAACCGATGCGTTATTTTGTCTGTAATGTCTCATCTCACAGCTTTGGTCCTCAGAGCCTAAGAGGAATTTTAGAGCTTTTTGAAAGTCTTCCAAAGTCTTCTCTCTACTCGGCGTGTGACAAGAAAAAAGAGCAAAGTGCACCACAAAAGTTAGCTGTCTTGTTTCTTCAATGATGTGATCAGTCGGTAGATTTAGACCAGTCGTTGTTTGGTGGGTGAATAAACCCTGTCCAATAATTTTTTTTCATTCCTCAGCCCATCAGTTTATGTAGTTTTCACCGCACGACTGACAGAACGTCGATCACTTACATTAACAAGTACTGCCTACTTCATATTGTTAGTAGGCGAAAATCATCACAGAGGTTTGCGACATGACGGTGCGGTTCTGGAGTAAGAGGAGAGTATTCGAAAGTGTTTTGTCAGGAGCCTACACTTATGCATAAAGCTTCTATGCTCGATGTCACATATGTACTCATCTTCCTGGGTGTACTTTCCACGAAGCAAATTCTTAAACGTCCATAGTTCAGTTCACAAAGATGATTTCGACAGATGAGTGTGGAAAGCTCAAGGGAAGCATGAGAGGTACCTTTGCAAGGAACTGCTGCCCGTCAATCTAACCGGCTTGCAAAACAAAACTGGACTGGTAGAGAGGCGCTCATCAATCGTTCTTACGGAACTCGCTCGTTCCGTTGTGCCTTACGGGCTCTCTCTCGCGCCCAACCAGCAGCCGCATAGCGGCGCATGATATAGGCAGAATGGTATTGCCGACAATGACAAGGGAGACTGGAATGGCCATTTCTGGCTTATTGGCCGTCGTCAGCCAGCCATACCCAACTCCGAAGTGTGGAACACCCGAGGTTCAAATTCGCGACCTGTTGGTTTAGAAGTCCACGCCTCTAACCACTGAGCCACGGGCTCGCTGTCCTGTCGGTTGCGATCGGGATTATGCAACGGTAGAGTGGCGCTTTACTGTTCCCTCTTGGTCTAGAGCTGTCTCCCGTGATCGCACGGTAACGTGTAGGTTCTAATCAAGGAAGTCTGCCAATAGTAACAATAGAGCTGGGAACGATCACTTTTGGCCTACCTACCGTCACTAGGGGACCATACCTTAACCTCAGGTGCTTATGCACGGTTTGAAGAGGGGTCCGGTTATGCCTCTCAGTCGAATAAATTGCCATCTATAATGGATTAAGCAATTCGTGTCTTCGAGTGAAGCATGGAGGACGCACACCTTCAGCAACATTAAAAGCTCTAGTTGCATGGCTGTACTATGTACACGGGTTGTTAGGTGGCTATCATCCGTAATTCGGACGAACTTCACTTTCCGTGGTATATGCTATTTGATATTACTGTTCAGTTGGCAGTTCACTTTATCGCAAGCCAACGGTACTAGTACTTGTCAGCTTCGAGAGGGTGAAGGTCCTCTCAGAGAGTAACAGTGATCAACAGTCAAGATTAACTACTGCGCCAATAGACGCCTCGATGTGACCGATGCCCGTGAACAGAAAAGACAAGAGGAGAGGAAAATTTCGTTTTTGACCAGTCACAGGGAGTTTCTTTCGCACAATCGATGTGGAAGTTGTCGTTAAAGTTAATATGCATCAACGTAAATAAGGTTGAGTAAGGGCAAAGTTAGAAAATGCATGGCAAAGGGAATAACTGTAAAAAAACTGCGCATAAAAATGATGTTACAAAGTGGCCATCACAGCTTTCGGGATGAGAGTTGATGGTTTAGAAACTAGACGGTGGTGATGTTTTCGCAGAATCTAGCTCAGCCTTATACTCACCGACATGCGGAGGACGGCCAGGTGTCCTGACAAGTCAAAACGCGTTTTAACTGTCTACGGTGGGTGACGGATCTCATAAAATGTTGGCCGAAATTCTGAAATGCGTTTTTGATTAGGAAGGGTTGCTTAGGTGGTATTCTAATACCGATCATCATGCGACCTTAACCATAAATTCGCCCACTTTCTTAGGCTTAACCGTAAACACAACCTACTTAACTTGATTAAGTAGGCATGTTGTAGTAATTAAAACATAGTGTGCACTTTATCACCGTCCATTTCGTCTTTGGCCTCCCATCCGCCCTAAATTCCACGTCATCGAGAGCGGTTTATGGCGCATGTTGAATTTAAGTTGCAGCGGGCAGAACTGGTATGATCACGTTGGCGCCATCAGTCGCCAAGGTGCAAAGGGTCGACAAGTAGAGGCCTCCAATATATCAAAAGTCAGGGGGACAGGGTTATCGAGACAATCTTGAGTGCATAAAGGGAGCAGGCGGCGGCGGTAATTGATTACCTGAGCCGATTGTCAGCCGTTGGCGTCAGTCGCCGTGCCAGGAGCGCGTGTACACTTGAGCTTTGTCCGGTTGCTGTCATCCGGTGCGACCAAAACTATCGATCGGCGTCACGGTATCGCCTAGCCGAAGGTTAAATCACACTCGCAATGCAAACGGCGAACTGGCAAGGGGATTCGCTCATTGTCGCCATGATTAGTAGACCATTAGCATTTCGACCTTTTAATGGCAAGTACAGTATCCCCATACCACTTCAAGGAAAACTACCAAGAATGGAGGCTGTGTTTTCATAACAAAAGCCGGCTTGCCGACTGTGTGTGTTTCTCCGTCAGCAGAGGCTGACAATTCAACGTGCGGCCACAGCGTGCGTCGGTTTGCACCTGCATACCTCCGTGCCTGTCCGGTTCACCGCCTGTACTTACTTCGGAGTCTCGAGTGACTCACCCACCACGGCCGCGAAAGGACTGTCACATCTACAGAGACCGAGGAACCGCCCTCCTTTTTAGCTGGCCGCGTCATTTAGTAGCCAAACGGGGTACAGAAAGCGGACAAACACACTGCGGATACTGGACTTTGACAGCGACCACGGCTGCTGCACAGGAGTTTTGTGCGCACACGTAACCGGCATGTGGTCACATGACAGCTCGGCCCCCGCAAGTGGCAACGTCCATCGAGCGTCCCATGTGGTGTGTACGCAGCACCAGTGATTTGCGCGTGAACTTGATTCTAGAGAGGTAGACCTTCGATTCATGTACCACACCTTCTCTCTTCCCTCACCCGCCCTGCCTCGACAGCGACAGCGAGACACTGTCAAAACGACCGGGGGGGAGGGTGGACGCGAGCACAATGACCGATTGGGTTAACCAGCCAGTCTGCGCGTACCCTGAACACGACACCGTCCATACTACGTGGACGGCGTGGGTCTCACATGTGTGAAACTGCCATAGGGGGTCACTTTGGAGGGGGACCATTGCAGTCTGTGCTGATGGAGCCGACTTATCTTGTCAGTTGGCAGCCCCCATGCCACAGCGCTAACCGCTAACTGCTAGACATACGAATGCGCCAGATTTGTTGGAAGGGGGTATGCACCGATGTGCTGTGCGAATGGATTCCCCATTGTAGGCCTCACTCAACAGTCGACTGCCAGAGCCTGTTCGCCAGCTGGTGATGGGACTGGACGTATTGACTGACGCGACATGTAGGTCTATTCTAGATGGACCGCCATGCCCCCACGGGCTTACGCGGGGTCTTCGCAGCCTGAATAACGCGCATAGCGAGTCACTATGGCACGCCTTTTGTTCCAACGCATCTGCAACGCAACAATTTGTGGGAGGCCGATGCAGTCGGCCATCGCAGTGTTTAAGCAATCAAGGACGAATCCTTACGTGGGGTCGTCCAGAGCCAATGGGAACCCACGAGCATTCGTCGAGAAGGACCTATGACCCCGAAGAGGCCAACTGACCCCCCTTCTTGGCGAGGCGCCGCGAGCTCATCAGAGGCCTTAGCTAGGCTACTGGGAGCCTCTCAGTGTTTGAAGGTCTTGCAAAACCGACTCGGCACAGTGCTCCCCGGTGAAACATCCGCAGAACCCTGTCCTCAAAGTGGAGAAATTACTAATCTCCTACCGAGCTGGATGCAGGTGCGGAGAGTGCAAATACTCGGCAGAGGCCAAGAAGTGAGGATCCATCAGACGTGAATTCCGGGGTGCAGATGCATGCCACCAGGACTGATCACAGGTCTGTCCTTGTCGCTGTCAGTTTCGGGAGTCTAGACAGTTCTCACGAAACACCGAAGGGACAGGGAGGGGAGGGGTAGCTGTCAGATCCTCATCCAGTCAACCACCACACCTGGCTACCCCAGGCCTACACAGCTATTCAGACACAAACACGCATTAAAGATGGCCAGCCTCACTAGGCGGCTGGGTGCAACATCCTCCCCTTGGGCTGCCCAGACCTTTCTGTCGAAAACAAAGTCATGAGACGCGACAGCCATCTCGGAACCAGGGTGGGTGAGGGCGTTGAGTTGTAACGGCACGGAAGCACGTGTGAACGAAAATAGACTCACGCGCTAGCTTTGCGCCGAAATTGTCTTTCATTCTGTTTATCTTTGAGGTATACCCTAGTACACACTAAAACATGGGATAACATACAAGTACTCTTAGTAGATTTGCAACTAGACAGACTTGGGCGGCCGCAAAACAAACCATAAAAACTGGGAGTAAGCAAAGCATACTCAATACTTTCAATGACTGAGGCGGCGGCAGAGGGTGGGGGTGGGAGGAGAAGAAGAAGAAGAAGAAGGAGAAGAAGAAGAAGAAGAAGAAGAAGAAGAAGAAGAAGA
>CACRXP010000006.1:3131234-3148390 GCA_902702965.1 Spirometra erinaceieuropaei | reverse complement strand
GTGGTGATGGTGGTGGTGGTGATGTTCCTAGTTATAATCATGAAAGCTGCCTGCCAAGCACTGATTGTCAGCTTACTGGGTAACGCGTTCCTACTCAGAAGTCATAGGCAGTTGCACGGAGACTTGATACAAACTTTCCGTACCGTGCATGCGTGGCTTGGACTGCGCCCTTCAGTGCGATGACTTCTTCCAACTCGCCACTACAACTGACCTCCGGGAACATCCCTTCAAACTACGTGTGCCCCAAGGTAGATTAAATGTGAGAAAGTAGTTTTTCCCCATCCGTGCCGTGAAACCGTGGAATAACCTGCCCGAGGCGCTTGTTATGTCTCAATCTGTGGAGGCATTTAAATGTCCGCTTGACAGACATATGCTGCAGCAACAAGCGGACTATGTGACTTTGTAATCATAAAACCAGTGACCTATTTGAATCAATGTCTGCGTTCACTTAATGCTGTAATTTATTCATATTTTTGCTTCTTTTCTCAATTTTTATGTACAAATAGGGAATTCAAAGGTGTAGGCCTATTTCCCTCAAATACACTGACTAATTGACTGACTGACTGACATAGGGGCCTTCAATGCACCCTAAGCTGAGGAGATTCGAGACACCCGTCTAGAATTAATCCTGCTACTCGTAGACGGGTTGCTGACCTTTTTCAGCCCCAAATCCCCTTCCTGCCTCCGATCGTCTTGACCCTGTTTTGGCCCTGAAACGCGGACTAGTTGTGGGGGGGATAAGCAACATGACCAGCTCGACTTGGCCAACGAACTGTAAACAGATGTGTCTAACTCGGATCCAACCGACCTGGATAACTGCGGACTAGGCATCAACCAAAAACGACGACTATTGGCGGCCCAGTGAGCAGTCGAAAAAAAGTAGATCGCATTCGCTCTAACGGCGTGTCATGTACGACGGGCTATGCGGACGTCGTGATTGACCAACACGGCGATCAGGGTATGGCACATGCTATTGGGCTGCACAGCCATAGCAAATGTCGTGCATGGGAGGTGCGTTGGCACGCCTAGGCGCGGACTCGTGCGACGTCGCTCGTCTGCGCCCGCCTCTAGTCTTCTCGACTTTGTCTTGACACCGGGCCCATAGAGGTTGATGAATGGGAGAGTGTGGTACATGCTGCGCAAGTCATAATCCTTACACCTCGCTTGTTATGGGGCTTAAGGTGGAGGTCGTGGTTTGCATGGTGTTGTTAAAACGGCGCGCTCTTATTGGTCGACCCGTGATCGTTAGCGTGGGTGGTCACCTGGAGGATCGCCGGGGCCGGAAAGCCACGTATGACTCGGGGTCGCGCGCTGATTGCTGGCTCATACACGCGCGCATGCTAAGCGAGACAGCCTTGCGGCGGTGTGCTCCCCTGTCGCGTGTTGACGTCGGGCGGTAAGATTGGTGTGTAGAGCCTCGGGCCGCCTTCACAAGGATCGAATGGGAAGCACGAATGTAAGTATAGCTCCTACGACCCATAGACCATCATTTGGGCACCGTCATTTACTGTCCATCCAAACTCTCCAGCAGTGATAACCCTTCTAAAGTTGGATTGTGTTGCTTTGTTGATGACCTGGATCTCCTCTGACGTAGTACTTTTAATTTCCAGGGCATGATTCTCAGAGAGGTCCGAACCAACTACACGTAGACAGAATTCGTGGTGGGTCCCTCACTGTCATCTGTTTGAGGACACTTACTGTGCAGTGCTTGACTCTCCTGATTTTTGATTCCTCTTATCGAATCCATGCACTTTCACTGAACAGAGTGTCTTTTTACGAAAACCGGTCAGTCTAGCTCGCAGAATTTCAACATCATTTTTTTATCCCCCCGGTGTTGGGAATATGCACTCCAGAGTCTCGCTACTGTAATAAATAAATCCGTTCATGCTTGAACTTAGAGGATAAGTACACGCGGGCATATGCACTAGTGGAATTAGAAGAAAGAAAGTAACCATGAGAATGCAGCTTGATAATAAGTTGTTATTGAAGACTGTGTCTCAGTTTTTACAGGTCTTATTTTGGGCGCACTCAAACAAGACTCCCCTCTCCTCATCCCCCCCCCCCCCCACCTAGGAGAACAGAGTTTGAATATGCAAAATGGGCACGAACTGGACAAGCTTTGGGCATAATGTGCAAGGTGGCAGCGATCAGGGAAACGGACACGACGACCACTGCATGTTCGGGGTGGAAGTGGGAGGGGAGGTGAATGCACAGAGCTATCAGGTGTAAACAGAGACGGGTAAATCGAGGATGGCGCCGTAGCAGGTGAAAAAGACTGATCTGTTGGGTTAAGCGAGAGAGGGTCGGTATAAGCCACCTTCAACCGGTTGATTGAGACCACTTCGGCGTGATCGCCACGGATGATTTTAAATGCCTGTCCGTGCGCGACAGGACTCAAAAGGGTCCGCTGTAGTGGCCCACGGACACCATCTACGAGGACAAATACAAAAGAACATGTTAGCAAGTTAGGGTCAACATATGAATTACCTGCTGGAACGCGTGATGGTGTGGTCCGGTGGTCAGTCATTGTTTGGCGCAACCGGTGGCATCCAGATCGGCTGTTTTGGGACGGCCCGAAAAAATCGCTGGTAGTCCGTGCGTTAGTCCCGTAAATAAGTTCGGCAGTGGAGCGCTCCAAGTCGACTTTGAGCGTAGTGCGAATACCGAGTTGGACAAAAAGGAGATGCCCGCGCCAGAGCGAGGCTTCGAGTTGAGAGTGGGAACGCTAAACTAGATGAGGACTGGTGAGCTGTTGTGCGCATGCGAGAACATCTGAGGAGGTCGGTAAGGGCATGAAATAGTCTGCATTCAAATTGCTGGCTTCGGTCGGTGGTAATGGTCGCGGCGAAACCATAATGGGAAAGCCAATGTCCTAGAAAAGCACGTGCGACAGTATCTTCAGCGATGTGTGGAATCGGAGTTGCGATGGCCCATCGCGTAAATCGATCAATTGCTGTGAGTAGATAATTTCAACCACGGGATGTTGGCAACGGACCCATTAGATCTACCTGCACTTGTTCAAAGCACGCATCGGGTGCACGAAAGATCTCAATTGGGCTTCATTGTGATGTCCGATTTGGGCCTTCAAAGTAGGCAAAACATGAGCGGGTCCGTTGGCGGATATCAGTATTCATGCTGGGCCAGACGAAACGATCCTTGACGAGGCACCGAGCAGCTCGGATGTCAGGTTGAACGAGATTATGCAAAGTAGTGAAAACGTCTCGTCGGGGTCACCAGTGTAATAAACAAACCGGTCTATTCTTGGACTTAAAGGACAAATATACACGGGTACATACGCGAGTAGAATTAGAGGGAGCAAAGTAGCCACGAAAATGCCGCTTGACGATAAATTGTTACTGAAAGTTGTGTCGCAGTTTTTACAGGCCGTATTTTAGACGCACTAAAACAAAGGACCTTTTCATACCACTACACCATCGATTGCCTGAAACGGTTACTCCTATGAAAGCTAGCGGCGACCCTCCCCAAAATCAGCTGTTAAGGAGGCGTATTCGACGGAACGGGTTTTATTCCATAAGAGCGCAAGAGAGACTGGGCGCAGTCTCAGGACACAGAACCAATTTATTGACTATGTATACATTTGAGAATAGCAACTCTGGACAGCCTGAAAGTGTAGGAACGTTAGTTAAGAGTTGAGATGGAAGCAACCAAGCCAATCCCTCCCCTTCAGAGCCATAAACGAATCCGCTTCGTTCACTCCCAGTTAGTCAGCTCCGAACGTCCCCCGCCCCCCCCCCCCCCCCAAATGCCCGCTCTTTTCATCCCCAACTGCCAACGATTGCGTACCGATATCACTGATAGAAGAGGTAATTTAAATGTGCACTCTAGTTAATTGTGTCACTCTCCCGTACCTGTGGATGTTCGCATCAATCTTGGCTGTGTCTTGAGGCTGGTTATCGTCCTTCCGTTTGGCTGCGCAGAACACGGTAGGCTGGCGGACGGTCGGAGTTCGACCCGTCATAGGGGCATGAAAAGTGTCCCGTTTTAGTGCGTCAAAAAATAATCCTGTAAAACTTAGAAGAAACTGTCAGTAACAAGCTAACAGCAATCTGCATCCTCGCGGTTGCTTTGTT
Source organism: Spirometra erinaceieuropaei (assembly GCA_902702965.1). NCBI lineage: Eukaryota > Metazoa > Platyhelminthes > Cestoda > Diphyllobothriidea > Diphyllobothriidae > Spirometra > Spirometra erinaceieuropaei. The sequence continues at coordinate 3,144,299 of CACRXP010000006.1, read as the reverse complement.
TCTTCTCATACTTCTCGCGTATGTTTATTATTTAAGTCCAAGTATAGGCCGGTCTATCTACTACAGACTCATGATACATGCACGCAATCTTCGTGGCTCGACTCGAACTCTCAGGGGTCAGGTATTGTTGAGAATCCAACTAAAGTTCTTGGGCCTCCGCAAATCTAATTACGGATTGAAGAAGACGAATTTCGTTCATGACACGGTAGTTGAGCCTCATTCAGAATAGTCACGACTGCAAAACCGTTATCAGTGCTTTTATTCTTTAATTTCGGAGGCATTTGCTAACGCAGATTGGCAGAGACAGTTAGGCTCAGCCTAGCCTTAAACTAAAGCCCAAACTTCTGGGGACAGTGATTCTACATCCCACCTCCCCCCTCAATTTCGAAAAAAAGCTCTGAGCCCCTAGAAACCACTCACAGTTGCGGTGATTTTAAATGACAGTGGTAAATGGAAATTAAGGTTTATTATATCCGTCGTCATCGCCCAGCCTCTCGTAAAAGATGCAATGCAACATCGAGGCAACAATGGCTCCATCGCAAAGGCCTGACACACGCCGTGGGAACCAGGTCGTGCGTGGCACGCGTAGACGCCCTGTTTAGCTCTGTCAGCGACTGCGCTCACCTCCAGTCGTCTTGACATTGTCTCCCCATCGGAACAAGATGGGTAAGGGGAGAGTTGGTGCGATAGCTGCTTCGCAAGTCCGACTCACTACAGACCGGACCACGCGTAAGTAACCTGTGTTGCGCCCACTCGCGGGGCATGCGGTGGACTTTGTCGTTCGCGATGGTCGAACTCCTACAACAGTTAGGCTTCCAAAGTCGGAACTGAGATGACGGTTGATAAAAGGCGCAAGTAAATGATAGCGAGCGGCGTGCCTAGCTGTCAATAGCCAATCTGCGAAGAGCACTTATTGATCGGCTTTAGGCATGCGGTAGGAAGTGCATGCAACGAGAGACACCAGCGACAAGTGCAAGAGTGCATACGAAACATTTTGAAGGGACTGTGCTGTATGCATGTGCTTTTCTTGACTACTCCTCCGCCTTCGATACCGTCCCGTGCCCTCTTCTCCTTACCAGAACATCCACGTTCAGCTCTCCGGCTATTATTTTACATCCCTCACTTAATATTTCCAATCCGGCCGGCGGAAATCTGCGGTCATTCCCAACGACTGTGCGGCTCCCCAAGGTTCCATTTTCTACCCTCACCTTTTTTCCCTCCACACTGGTGATCTAACATCCCCAAAAGACTGTCTATTGGTTAAGTATGCTGATGATGTGGTTGTTGGACACCCTCTCGAAAATCGGACACACCTGCAGTCTATAAAGGATGGGCTTGACCATGACCTGGTATGGCTGGAAGAAAATGGTCTCCTTATGAACAACCAAAAATCAGTTCAGTGTACTTTCCGACCGCGGCCCTCTCCTACTTCTGAATCCTTGGACATCCTCTTGAGTATCCTCTTCTAGGTTCCTTGGCGTTACTTTGTCATCAAACCTTTCATTTTCCCTCCATATTGAGTCCCTATTTACTAAAGTTCGTAAACTTCTTTATTACATTCGTTGTCTAAGTCACCACCACACGCCTCACTGCTTAATCTGGCGACTCATAGATGCCTGCATTCTTCCTCCCTATTTATATTGCTCGCCGGTCATTTTTCCTGCTTTGCTCAAAAAAGATCTGCTAATTTTAAAACGAGTCCTCCGAATGGCCTCTTCTGCCGCCGGTGTTTCTTATCCTCTTTGGTCGATATTAGCCTCCAACGACATTTCAAATCGGTCAAGCAATTTGCTGGTCGGATTAAAGATGGCGTTGCCCATCCCTTGCACTCTGAACTAATCTCCACGACGTCTTCCCACCCCATGCACCGTGGTTTTCGACTTGTATGTTGCCGTGCGTCGGCATAACAACATTCATTATTGCCATTCCTGGCGCGCTATATTACGTGTGAAGAGACGGAAACGCAAAAACTAAGACTCAAACTGTCCCCATAGTAGTCAGCTCAGTTCAGTTCAGTTTATTTGAGGGAAATATAGGTGTTAAACCTTTGAACTCCTTATTTGTTACAAGGAAGCGAACAATATAAAAAAAATTGAAAATATGAAAATGGAAACATCAAACGGCCTCAGAGTTTCTTCAGATTGGCAACGTTTTGTAAGCCAGACAGATAAACGAATTGCTCCAAGAGTTAAAAACATTAACGTTACTAAATGTGCTGTACAGTAGTCTGTCTATGGATAGTGGGTGCTATCTCAGTTTCTGAGGGAGACGAATTAAATGCCAACACACATTCAACAGACATGGGACAGTATGTTGTGAAAAACTTTTGACTCTTGAGTTAATTTATCAACTTATTTTCTGTCCACAGTGAATGGAGTCGATTTCCGCTGAAAATTTCGGATTTATAATTTCAAAATAAAGGAAATTCCTTCTTCTCTCTCCCCTCTCTATCTATCTATCTCTCGGAACTGTGCTGTCCAATTCGGGTTGGGCAAGCAAAAAGCGGGCTTTCCTTGGGCCTAACTTGCATAAACAATCATCGTTGGAGGATCCGAACCAAGACTAGATCATAATTACATCGCCCCCTCCCCTAAAATCCATGCCTACACTGTTTCTACCCGCTTTCGCTGGTTTGACGTCCACATTTAGTTATTGACCTCGACAATTATACTTTCGACGGTATGTTCCCCATATCCACTTGCCTGGGCTACAGTCGTTCAGTCCGTAATGACACAGCGTCTTGTTTTAGTGTTTCAAAAACACCCGTGAACATTATCTGTCGTCCCTTCCCTCTCGGTACTATGAACAGCATTAAGCAGTGGAGTTGGGTGGGAGGGGGGGGGGTGGCGGCTGGGGTGGTGTTCGGGATTATCGTGTACAGGAGATACTAAGTTGTCTGAGGGGAGAGGGTTGATGGTTGTATTTCAGTCTAACCTAATCGTGTCTTTGGATCGCTTGAAGTCGCGGTTGGAGGTAGGCTGCGACGGCAACTGCACCGATTATTTCCGCTTTTTATAGGGGTTGGATTCGGCATGAGTTTTTCCGAGTGTCTCACGCACTTATGTCGCTCATCCCCGCACGCACGCACGCACGAACACAACAATGACAGGGCAGTCTTCAGACACTCTAACCTGCATCCACTGTCAAAACTCCTAACTCATGCTAGGTTAAGCACGACAATGAGACTTTTAGGTGGAGTGTTAATCCCCTTCAGGCGAGGGGCTTCTCCAAATTCCAGGGGCCAACGAAGGACGAAAAAGGGAACAGGCATTAGCTTATAAGTAAGAAGTCAGCTCTTAGGTTTTTGACCAGTGAAGCGCAAAGACACTTTCGAAGAGGGAAATTCAGCTGGTTTCGCTGGGCTCAATTTGATCTCACATGAAGAATCCGGGAAAAATTTGCTCACTTTCGAGGTCACCTTGAGTTGTGAAGTTCCCTGTTGCCGATATGAGCGAAAATGCGAGTCCCCGTATCTGATATTGTCTCCGATTAGGGGTTCGAGCTTGAATCCGGAACGTCGAGCAAATGAAGCTCATGTCCCAGCGATCGCGTCTGCGTCTTCTTGGAAGTCTCACGTTGTTAGTTATAGCACAGTGCGCTACGGTTACTTCTTATCAGTGCTGAAGTCGGATCCAAGATCAGAAGAGCAGTACAAAGACGGGTACCGATCGTATTAAATTAGAATTACTTAGCAAGCAATAGAGTCATCAGCTGACCCTAAGGAAAAATCCTCGGGGTGGAGAAGGCCACTTTAAGTAGGCGTCTATGGTGGCATTTTAGGTCGTGTATTACAATGCAGTAATGTTTTTTTGCATTTCATCTAAGCACCGGCCAGTTTGGCCTCTTGTACAACCCCGATGGATGCACGTACGAAACGACAGTCAATGCGGTGCATGCAAAAGGTCGGGTTTTTTCCGAGCTCTCTAAAGGACGCCTCGGCGAGGCTCTTCCATCAGTCGCATGAAAGCTCTGTAGTGGTGAGGATTTAAATTCCTTCGGGAAATGCGTTAACTGGCCCACCGTCACCTTTGACTTTATTTCGATTGCTTGTCACTATGCGGTCTCCTAGGGATGCTCCTATCGGAGCTCCAGAGCAAAACGGCAGATCCGTATTTCGTCATACACCTCGGGGGTCGCCGCCGTCACGTGACACTTTACCTTCCTAAACGCACCGAGGCGGTGTGGGCCCTTGCTTCACCTGATAGAGGGCTAAATTCAGCCGGTGATTGGACCCCGGGGTCAAATAACCGCTCAACCGCGCAGCAAGCCTTTCGGCCCTGGCACACGAGTCATGTGATCAGGGCTTTCGAGCCTGTGGGATAGGCGCGTATTCAACCTACCAACCACAGGCGACCACAAACTCTGTAATCGCACCTTCGACTTTGATTGGCTCTTAAACATGATGCCGGCCTAGTCACTCGCGTCCACATCCGGCTTGCAGGACAATATGCGCGCAGCGCCAAGCTTCTGCTGGCGCCGTTTGCCCTCTTCTACGAACCAGGCCTGGTTATTTTGGTTGTAGCTATAGTGCATCCGCTATAGGCCCTCCCGGTCTGAGGTTGTGTCAGCCGGGATCCAACACGGCAAGACCTTGTTGGCGCCACCTTCGTGTGTGGTAATTGTCGGAAGTCAATGTGAGACAGGGTGTCCTCATCAGTGGAAAATTGAACATTGTTCATCAAACCGCATCAAGGAGCCTGGAATGACTGCACACAGCTAAGACGTGAGTCGCGTCCGACACAACTACAGTTCGACCGTCGCGAACGACCATGTGCTCCACAACGTAGTGTGCGCAGGGCGGTGACTGGCGCGTGTATTAAATTGTAGCGATGACGGACTTGCGCAGCATCTGTCACACACGCTCTCTCCCTTCTCCCTCACCCACCTGGGTCTGGCGCCCAGGATGACCGGGCGTTGGCTGGGGCGGAGTGGCTGACAAAGCTAGACAGCCCATATTCACCTGCCGCACATAGCCCAGTCAGCGCAAAATGAACCACTTTTTGACGAAAAGGGGGCGTCATGGATCTCACCTACGTAGGAATGCCATAGAGGCCAAATCCGGACAAAGCCATTGCAGCCTGACTCCCGTACCAAGTGGGCGAAGTTATCTGTGTCAGGAATTATTATTATAGTTATGAATGAGCTATTTTTTCATGAAGATGGAGTTGCCAGTTTCGACCCCTCTCTCTCTCTCTCCCGTGCTGTAGTCCGCTGTCCGAACTGGTCAGTCACGTGATACTGGGATCGGGCCCAAGTGGTCAGTGCGGCGTGTCTTTGCACGCCCCTATGTTTGACATTTGTTACTGGGATGCGCGGACTCCGCGCAGCCTGGTTAGCGCGTACCGTGAGCCAACTTGGCCCCTTCGTGCTCCATGAAAATTTACCCCAAGATATTTCAACCATGCCGAGTGGCCGGCTTTCGAATGCACGTCTCTCCGGACGCCTGCGAAAACTAAACTCAGTAAAAAAATAGCAACTTAAGAAGAATGACTTTTGCCATTTATTTTCGAGGCCTGATAAATACGGACATCTTTTATAGGAAGTTTGTAAGGCGACACATTTTCATCTTCTCGTTTTGCAGTCATTTACATCTTCTTCAGACTTTCTACTCAAAAAATGGCAATTTTCGCTTCGAAAAAAAAACTCGTAATTATGAGTTTTTTAAGTCTACAAGATCTCTTTTCAAATACCATCGTATATATTCGCCCATTAACGCTTATTTTGAAGTAGGCAACGTGGTCCATATCTACTTCAAAATTATATAACCGTTATATGGAAGTAGGGAAACGTGTGATTTTCCTCAAGCGAAAAATGAGCAGCTTGTAATATAGAAACCCAAAGGCAAGCGCAGAACCAGGTCGGGTTCAAACCAATTCGGAAAGTGAAAAACATTTCCAAAACTAAACGGTACTCTTCATCCGAGTATAAGGTTATAATAGGACGTAGTATACCACCAAGTAAGTGCGAAAACAATACGTTTGTAAATGTTTTATAAGAATACGAAGATTACTACATGCTACTTAAGTAACCGTTTTTGGCCAGTGTTGGACTTTACAACCGGCCAGAAAAAGTGCATCCAAGAGTCGGCATAATGACGTGACTGAAGTGTCTTGGCGCTATACTCCATGATAGTCAGGTTCACAACCTCCCATCTAACTAATCCTTTCCGACCGAAAACGCACTTAAGTATCTCGGCCGGCCTTCCATGAGATACGCCATCTAGATTAATTGCATATGGCGAGGTGAGAAAGATGCCAAACACGGATTGGGCACGGGGATAAGGGCCCCGGGACTACAGGTGGCCTTACTCTAAGTCCCAGCGGACACCTATTCCCGTGTCCCAACCCTCCTGACCTTAATTCTCATAACACCAATACTGACCCTGGCCCCCTCCCCCGGAATTTTGCGCAGGGCCACTTGTGGTGCAGAGGGTTCGAGCATCCGTGTCCTACCCAGAGCAACCCCAAAAGGAGCCGCTAAGTGTCGTTCGCAAAGTACTGAAAAACAAATACTACCTTCGACCGTCTAACGCTCCTCAACTGTCGTGATTGGCGGCGACTTTTCGCCCACTGCCTGACTGCAGTCTTCATTGTTACCGTTTCAGCAAACTTTGACTTCCCCGTCTCGAGGTGTCAGCAACGGCTGAAATTCGTCAGTCCAGACTGGCTGACGCCCTTGTGCCGCGCGCTACAGAATGCACCATGCTGCTTTTCCATTGGCAGAACTCAGGAAAAACGTCTGCATCAGACGTCTGCTCCTGAGACTGCGATCATTCAGCCGTTAACGAGATGTGCGCAGAAATTCTAAAAAGTGGTGCAGCCTGTGCGGCGTTGGAGTGAAAGATAGTGGGTTGGTTCTAACAGTTCCCTATAACGTCAGTTCAGTAATCATGTTGGGGAGCCATTTCCGGTCGCCGTTGCCGCCGCCGCCGCCATCAGAAAAAACGTTGTCTTCAGGCTGAAAGTGCACTCCTAAGAACATAAAGGAATCGGTCGGCTTTTTTGCTGAAGGAGGGAGACATATTCTGAGACGATTTGAATCGCTTGCAACTTCATCAACATTCGGCTAAGGGTAAGAGGGAGAAAGAGAGAGATTCATACTGGAGTGGAATTCATTCCCCCCGTATATCAGCACCTTCCTCACTCTAAGAACTCTGATGTATTTGCATCTATCCCGAAGCGCTAAGAGTCGTGGCTCGGAAGGTCGCCAACCGACGCGGTGACTCGGTCCTCGTGGGAATATTTTGGAGTGACCGAAGGAATGGAAGCCAGACTTTAATGGCTTCTTCTTACTGTAGCCTCAGTGGCGTTCTCGCCTATCTCGGATTCTTAATGGGGTCTTCGTGGCGTTCTCACTGGTGTGGGGTTCGAATCGCCCTCACTTTGACTCAATACACACGTCGGGAGCCGGGGCGTGTGAGTGGCACGCGCAGACAGATTGCTTTGCTTTGTTGGGCGCTGTGTCGGCACGCACCTCCAGCCGTCTTGGCATTCACTCGCCATCGGAGGAGAGAATGCTGTGCAAGTATGCCTCAGTGTAAAATACTTAACGCAGTCACGAGTCACTAGCACTGTGCTCATTCAGCAGAGCAGTCAGTGAATGTCTCCGCTTTCCACTGTCAAGCCCTTGTTTTCTGTATCTTTGTGAAACCGCTGTGAAGGACTTGCTGACTGCACTTTGCTGCGTCCGAACATAAAGTATTTCCTCTTAATCCACCAGACGTAATGGTAACTGTATTGAGCTCTCAGAGGGTACCGTCCAACCTCTGATTGTATATTATTATTTTCTAGAAAGAAAGAGCTTATTTGCGATGCTTTGATAGTTCAGTTTAAAGAAGCGAACTCGGGCACTTTTACAGCAATCTTTGCCGTCACAGAGTTGATATAGGTTCATTAAAAGCAGCGCGCATGAGATCTGACTAGACAAAGACCATATTTCATTTCTTGAATTCTGAGCAGAAGCCGTCCGAAGTAACACAAACAAGCTCTCTTAAACAGCACACAGTCTTTATGGCCGGAAGTTATAGATGAAGGCGGAAACTGCAGTAAAAGAGGGGTTTACGCGTTGGTATGTCTGACAGTATATCGGTGGCTCACAGTCCAGAAGATTCTATGAGAGGACGCTCATATGTGTTCGCTCAACGCTGAAAAATGCAATAATACTGGGAGATAAAAAGTTTCCCTTTCCGTTACGTAGGCTTGCAAACGGAAATAAGGGAGGGGGGAGAGGTGGACGGAGAAAGTTAACTGGGAGGTTGTATCCTATGTACATCAGATTCAGAGAGATGAGAAGACGTCGAGAAGAAGCCGCTTTCCTCGGCACGCAGATCGCAGAACGGGCATAAGCTTATCAATTTTTTGGCCTAGATTTGCGTGCGGGCTGCGTCACATATGCGTAAAGGGGAACCTACCGGCTTATTGAGGTGCCATGGCTCAACAACTGGAGATTTCCGAAACGAGAGGTCAGGGGAGACATAATTATTGCAAAGGCTTTACGGAGGTTAGACGGATTAAACACGGCTCAACAGACAGAGGCAGCAAATCTTCTTACCAGCCTGGCCAACCTCTGCGAAGCGGTTGTTTGCGCCCGAGTTTTGTTCGGTTACGGCCAATCGATGAAGATGGAAATATCGATCGATGCCATAGTGTCAGCGTGTCGGAGGCTGAGTCACACGCTCGAAAGCGACGATTGACAGGTCTGTTAGGCAGACGGAAGGTAGCATGGGCGACCACAGGAGCAGGCTACCAGGCCCTCATGGCATGCGCCTATCGGGCAGCGCTGAGTCTGAGCAAGACCTCAACTACTACTGTAGGCGTCAGTAGCATATCCAGACGGAGGCTTTCCCGCCATGTCAGACACTGTGCCCGATCCTATAATCACTTGGTTGGCATGGGTCAAACAGGCTGCTGGTGCATGAGATAGGTAAACGAAATATAAGTCATCCTCACGGCGGATTCAAATCAGCTCACTCATCAACACAACACGACGCACTATCAGTCGTGAGTCCGGAGTTTTGCAAACAGACGGAGCAACTCACTCCTCCTCTGCAAGGACTCCTTACTATGACCTCTATGGCATTCACACACGTACGTGGAATTGTAGTAGCCCTACTCCGAGCTCCCGTCTCAACGTTGGGCCTCTCGTGAGTGGGAGCACGTGCGCACCAGGGCTGACGGGCATTCGCCCTCTCGGCTTTCCAACTGACCAATCAGATTCAAGACCGAATCAGACACGGCTTGCCTTAATATGCTTTAACGTATTCTCTGGCAGGCACAGGGGACGCCGCTCATCCGGCGCCGGACGTCCCCTCGTCCGCCTGCCAACTCTCTCCAACCCCTTCTTCAGTCATTCTGTGCAGAATGCATCGTCCTCCCCACTGGCGCCCACTTTCTCTTTCCAGTCGGGACAGGGCCCGGAGGTCTTGGTAACCGGGGTCTCACACATGGCATAGGCTGTCGCGATAGAATCTTATACCCACTGAATGAAGCCTAGTTTATGAAGTGTGAGAGCTAGTGTACGGAGTGTCGTGGACACTAAGACAACTTGCGGTTGAACGGCGACCACCGGCTCATCGGTACCGTTGGATGGCTGTTGTATGACAAATCACTGCAGTAAGTTTTCATGAGTGGCGGATTGTCGAGGTGCAATGGCCAACAGTTAGAAGTTTCCCAAATGCATAGTCAAGGAGAAAAGTTTGCCGGACAGCCTTTCACACTGACTGGCAAAGTGTACGCAACCTAGAAGTCGGAGTCAGCAATTGTTTCACCAAGCCGACAGCTAGCTGCTTTGTCAGCGCGAGGCTTCGGCGTACGCCTGTGCTACGAATGGCTTCAGCCAATCAACGAAGAGCAAACTATCGATCGGTGCCACAGTAACGTCAAGCCGAAGGACTGAGTCATATGCAGCCAAAGCGTTCATCTGGCAATGGGGTTCGGTCGCTATCGCCATGCCCAGTAGACTGCCACTAGACAACAGTTTGACCGTTGTGGCCGACGATGTGCGCTGTGTGCTCCGCAGTAGAGTGAGAGCAGAGACGGTGACTTGCGCGTGAATTAGTTTATAGTAGTAACAGACTTTCGCTGCTTCTACCGCGCTCCCTCCTCCTCCCCTGCCTGTACACGGTGTCAAGACAGAGCCAAGAAGACTGGAGGCGGGGAGAGGGCGCAGGTGGCGGGCATGACGTAAACCAGCACCTAGGCGTACCGCCACACCCCCTGATCCACAGCGTACACTGAACAGGATTTTATACAGCAATAAAAGGTGGGACCTCATTTCGTAGCCGTACATGCAGTAGACAGGCCCCAGCTTCAGATGCCACCTGGCGCAGCGTGGGTCGGCAGCTGGGCGTACCACTACATCCCAATGTTGGCATTTGTTGTGGGTCCGAATCCCGAATAACGTCCCCTGGACCCCGACCGGGTCCCAGTGTTGCTCCAGAACATCTACCGCGAGGTTCGTTTTAGGGGCCTGGTACCTTTGTCACCCACGCCCGCCTACGCTCGTCTTGACTATATTTTGCCATCGGACGGCGTCAGGTGCGGAAAGAGGTGGAGGGGGAGGGAGTGAGGTAGGTAGGTACAGCAAAAGCCTGCTTCATTAAAAACAAAGCTAACCACAGGCCACCGCTACTGGGTCCACCTCGTAGTGCAGTAATGAACCTCATCACGAAGAAGGAGACACGATCGCCGGGACAAGAGCCTTATTCGCCTGACGTTTGGGATTCCTGCCCGAAGCCATCATCAGAGACAATAGCAGATACGGTTGAACTATCTGGGATGTGGGTGACAGTGAATTCTTGTTAAACTGAGACCCCGAAACTTGGTTGTTGTCGTCCTCATTCACAGACACACCGGGTGAGGGTATAGGCAACGCCGGTTATGATTGGCTCACTGAAACCACTATAGACTTTCGAAACCTCTGTGTTTCTTTTTTTAACTCCTGCTGCAGGGCGGTTAGGAAAGGCGGGACAGTGCCACTAACGGCGAAGGCCTCTTATCATACCCCTTCTCGACAGGTCAGATTCCGTCGCAGAAAACAAAGGAAACATTGCGGACAAGTAAGTGTTGTCGTTTCGTCAGCTCAGCTCTGAATTCCAAACCAGATTTCCTGAGAAATGAATGTAAAAAAAACTTCGGGCAAAGAGAAGGGAATGGGGGTAATTACGCTAGAGAAAACGTACCTGCGTTTTATGTCTCTTTTTAGTCGGAGCACGTGATGTCAGACTGCGTGTGCCAAGGTCTTCTGGCTAATGGGGCTTCCTCAGTAAGCTAAAGGAATGGTGGTCCGTACACACGCACGTGGAACAGCATACACTTAATCACAAAAGGGTCAATTCATCGTACACTGACATCTCAACTTCTGATGGTAAACGGGTGTACTAGAATTGGGAGTCCTAGAACAGATTTGGTATTTGCATTGGTGCATCCTCCAGCACAGACATGATCAGTTTTGTGAGACACATCCACTCGAAACACTAAAAACGGAAACCGGCATTAAATTGTCGCCGTCAGTCAGTGAATCCCACGCGTCCACTTCACTGCCTGCATCAGAACCATCCGCATTTCAGAGTTCAGCAACTCGACAGTGCGGAGCCGACTGCTCTAGGTTACAACCGGTACGACTGTTCGGCCGTCGTTGTCGACGTTGTCCACGATGTGCTCCAAACCAGGGTGAGAGCAGGGGCGCGTAATTTCTCCTATAGTGGTAGCAGACTTTCGCTGCATCTACCGCACTCTGTCCTCCTCCTGCTCCCCCGCCTGTACACGTGTCAAGACAGATTTAAGAAGACAGGAGCTGAGAGAGGACGCAGGCGGCTGACAGAGCGAAAACCCCTCACCTAGGCGTGCCACCACACCCCATGGTCCGCTGCGCACACTGAGCAGGATTTTCCACCAAGAAACGCATGAAAGACGTGTCCCGATGAATCAGTGCTTTATTTTATATATGCTGATGGCCAAAGGTGTTCTGAATTTCTAGTAAATGGTTAACCCAGCTCTGTTTATGGCAAATCCGGAGGGCTCTTTGCTGCCTTTCAGTCCCTTATTGGACAAGATTAGTCATCTTGGTCTGGTAGATGTACGATTTGTTTACTTAATCCCGATAGGGCGGGTGTCCTAAGATCTACATAAACCTCATCGAAACCACGCCGTCTGCTTTTGGTTTGTGGGGACGACATTGTTTGATCTAAATGTAGGGCTACTTGCTCATTGGACTGAGTCACGCACGCGTGATCAACCCTAAAACGTTTGAACTGACCTCGGCGTCGGCGACCAATCGCGCGCGAGCACGGCGGGCCGGTGAATGAACACGTGTGCTGTAAACAGGTCAACTGAAAGCTCTAGAGGACCAAGCAAGTGTGTTTCATTTTCCCGTGCCCAAAGGAACATTTTATTAGTAAAGTCTCTTTACACCCTCACCATGAAAGGTCCTGAAAGCCCAAGCTCCTTGTTTGGAAGAAAGGGTTGTGAAGCAGTGAAGAAGTTTTAGCCGAAGCTTCAGTGAGAGTCGCCATTCTTCCTCTCCCCTCGCCAATGAAAATCTTCCTGTTTTACAGGAGGCGGCTGGGTCCCTGAAATTAGCCTTTGGCACCTTACAACGTCAGTACGCGAGTTTGAGGCAGATGAAACTTTTGCCTGGAGTTCCGTAGGCAACAGACACGAATTCCACATTTTTTTAACTCTATACTAGTTAATGTTGTTTATCAGTTTCTTGTCTGTGTTCCTTGTCTTGTTGTCTATTTCAAAGCAAAAATAACATAGTCCCCCTGTCTGTCTGTCTCTCTCCCCCTCTATGTTACGCGAGATTGGGCTCACAGTGGACAAGTAAATGGCGAATTTGACGAGTGTCTGTTGCCCCTGCCAACGAAACGAATAGGTCAGGAGTCTGTACACACGGTTTGATAGACATGGTTAGCAATGGAGTCTGAAATTGTCTGCTTTTTGGCCGGTCGGCTTTGTTCGGCGCAGACGGGGATTAAAACAGTAGGCAGCCTCTCTTAAAAGTCAGTTTATTACCACGTTGAAGCCCCTTGTCTGGGAAAGAAAGCAGGGTCGGCTGTTGTATTCA